>CM024753.1:31057506-31321801 GCA_014218235.1 Colocasia esculenta
TGCCTTTCAGGCGTGGCTGTGATGGTGACGGTGTCTACCGGGAGCAATCGGCTTTGGGCGCCGTGAAGTGTGTGTAAGTGCCCATGCTAAGGGCAAACCTTAATGACCTGGGAGGGAACTTTAGACTCATGGCGCGGAGTTTTCATAAGCAAAGTGCTGGTAGCATGGCAATGCTGAAATATTCATCTTTTATGGATTTTTTATATTGATAAAAAAACTTTTCAAAATAAGAGTTTTGGAGGATAAAGAAGGACGAATGCTCTGCGCTAGGGGGGACTCAGAGGCTACAAAAAATTTACATTTTTATTTGGAATTAAAGAACAAGTGGGGGCTAAAGCCCCGAAAACAATGCGAGAAGGGTTGAAGGACCCGATTAAAGGCGGCGAGGAGAGAGTGAGGAAAGATTTGAGATTCCGGGGGAGGGGGCTAGAGGGAATTGAGAAGAAGAGAAGGAGGGCGCGGTGCCCTGAAAGAGGAGAATTCGGAGGCCGGAGAAGAGAAAGGAAAAAAGCGGGTCACAAGGGGGCCAGAAGGAGGGCGCACCGCGTGGGGCGCAAGATGGAGGTGTGCCACGTGGGGCACAGGATGGAGATGTGCCGCGTGGGGCACAAGAAGGAGATGTGCCCGTTGGGACGGAGGAAAGAGGAGACGGCAGGAGTGGCACAATGGGAAGATGTGCACGGGGGAGAAAAGGGAGAGTTAAGGAGTACAAAAAGGGGCGCGATGCCCAGTGCAAGGAGGATGGATTGTACAACAAATGAAAATAATAAAGACCTCCCGTGGGAGGGTGTTAGTTATGGATGTCCTCAAGCCAATCATAACTTGTACAATCTTGTTCTTTGATAATATATAAGGCTTTTATATTCATTATGTGTAATTCGTTTATCGTTTCATTATGAAGTCCATGAATATACGCAATGGATATTAATTATGATGAGATCATAACAATGAGATTAATATCCTTTAAACGTATATCTTAATTGTTCCTAGTCGGAGGATATTCAGAAGGACATGAATATCGGTTAGACTAGTATAGATTGCACCTGCTCATATGATGAGGGTGACTGGTCTCATAGTCACTTGTGTGGAGACACTAAGGTGAATCTGTAGGTGCTCATTGGAGAATGAGTTCACTGAACTGATCCGTTATGAATCGCTGGATGGTAATGTTACCTAACTGTCAACCAGCTAGATTCATTGTCACAGTGGCGTGATTGGTCCTTAGACCTGAGACACCAAGGACACCTTGTTGGTGGACTTCTGGGTTTTGACCTTGACTTATAGATCTCTAGCCATGAGGTCTTAATCAGTTAAGTGATCGGATCTAGCGGAATACCTTCGAAGGTGATTGTGTGGTCAATATGGGATCGCTCGCTCTCGGTAATAGGAGAGTGAATGCTCTACGGAAGGATGCCTGATAGTCCCTGGCCAGGGCAAGACTACTTATCAGAAAAGGAGTTTTCTGATATTGTTATGCGGCATCTAAACCAAGTGAGTACACACATTAGGGTTTGACAGTTGACCATACCCTAAGTGCACTCGGGAGCATTGTACGAGCGAAGGATTAAAGTCACGTGGTAACTGATGATACAAAAGGTTCCTTGAATGGGTTGCTGAACCCCAATGCTTTCCAGGATCAAGTGGTGTTGCTTGGCACCCAACTTGATTGGAAGCCGGTCAATTATCGTGAGACGATAATTGATTGTGTAATTAATTAATATGAGATGTTAATTAATTACCATAAGTCAATAAAGAGTTATTGAGCTTAATGGGCTGAAAACTGGACTAGCAGTTGGGCCTAGAGGGTCACACGCATAAGAGTTCCGAGCAGACTGGGCAAGGTGTTCTTTATAGACAATGACTGGGTTTTTGTGAAAAACCGCGGTGTCTATAATATACGCTGAGAGTTAAACCTGGGCCAAGCTCCAGGCTTAACCCTGGCCGCCCCCCTCCTCTCTCTCTCCCAGGGCGCCCCCCACCCTCTCTCTCTCTCTCTGGCACATGGTGGAGCTGAGATGGGAGACGCGTGGAGAACGAGGAGATCCCGTCTGCGTCCGGAGCTCGCGTGGATACGTCTAGAGGCCGGACACTTGAACGGCTTGAAGCACCGGCGCCTCCTGCGCCACCTCCTCCCCGGATTCGGGAGTTACGCAACCCCGCAAAGGTAAAGATGAGATCTGCCTGTGCGTGGTTTACCGTGTGTCGATTTCCGACCCGGCAACGATATCTACCTGAGGGATTCGCGTTTCCGCTGCGCTCTATACGAAACCCAACAGTGGTATCAGAGCCAGGTTGCTGGTACGTTCGGAATCGGCGTCTGTGTATGATATTTCATGTGTTTTGTCGATTCGCGTTGTGCACAAGTTGCCAATTTTGTCGTGTTCGTGGGTCGCACATGGGATGTGCACTTGCCGCTTGGTACATGGAAGGTTCTGGTACCAAGGGCTTCGAAGAAACCCTCGTGCCATCGTTTGGCCACCTGTGGAGGTCGTACGGCGCCTGCAAAGTGCCGCCGTCGCACTGGTTGTAGCTTTGGACAGTCCAAGAAGTGGCGATTTGCAGGTTTGTAGGGTCATTTTCGGGGTTTGGGTGGCCCAGGGAGAAGGGCGGCGAGGTCCGGCGCGGCGGCGCCGTCCGCGGCCGCCGGGCGGCGCGGTGCCCCCCCCCGCCGCGGCCCTGCGAACCAGGGCGGCGGCGGCCTAGGGCGAGCCCTAGCGGGCGGGGGGAGGGGGCGACCCGCGGGTCGCCCCGCGGGCCCTGGGTCCGGGGACTTACCCGGACCCAGGGCGGGGCCCGGGCCACCCGCGCGTGCCCGCGCGCCCCACCGGATCCGGTGGACCGGATCCGGTCCCCCCCTTCCCCCTTTTAATTTTTAAATTGTTTTTAATTGTTTTAAATTGTTTAAAAACATTTAAAAGGTTTTAAAATCCCAGAAAATTATGAAAATTAGTTTAAGAGTTTTAAAATGTTTTAACTCTCTGTAAATTATTTTCATATAAATGACCCATTACTTAATTAGTTTAAGGAAATCTAAAACCGTTTAGTTATTCCTCTAATCTAATTAAGCATGTTAATTGATTTAGAAATGTGATTTTTAAATTAATTAACTGTACATCTTGGCGACTTCATGCAGTAACGCTGAATGGCATTTATCTAATGTTGATTAGATGTAATCCATGTTAGCTAAATTGTTTAGTTAAATGGTTTTCAAAAATATAATTATTATTTTTGAATAAAAGTTATTTCAGAAGTAATTATGTGATAATTGCTTGTTGATGCATGTGATGTGTGTGGATGGATGGTCATGGACTTAGATATCATGTGATGATGTTATGGTTAATGGCAAATGATGTAATTTATGAGGACTGCGTGCCCCTCCTCTCTCCCTCTATTAAATCGGGTTGTACATTCTATCTCCCTCCTGTTATGTACTCCCTTGACTTGTTCAAGGTTTCTTATTATTATCTGATGTACATTTATGGGCCTGCGAGCCCAATTTAAATATTACTTGTAATTATAAGAAGCGGATTGGCGGAGATGGAGGAGAGTACCATGCAGGACCTTCATGGAGATAAAGTTACATCAAGCTAAAGCATCAGATGCGGGGCTGCCATTTGTTCACCATTTTGTGGATTACCAACTGGCTCTGGTAATGCCACTCTAGGTTAAAGTCCATGATCATCCATCGTTTTTCTTCATATATTTGATATGTGTGGAATGTGCTATGATATATATAATTAAATATATGATATTCCAAATTCTATATATCAATAGCACGCAGATATAGAGACCAAGATAAAATATGTCAAAATCCCTCCTCGTTCAAACTTTAAGCCGTAGCGTAATCATTTAGAATGAATTACGTGGCCCTCCATCATTATAGTTTTAGGATTGCCATTAGATCGGGCAAGTTTGTTGTGCTATCCACAAGGCTTGTCAAGTCTAATGACAGACTAAAACTATGGCATGATGATGCCTTAAACGGGGTAGAGGACCGGTGTAGCTTTGTTGTGCTATCCACAAGGGCTACATCCAAATCTATGCTCGTTACGTAATGATGGTATTGCTTAGACTGGATTTAATGACTTGTTGTGCTATCCACAAGGTCATTAAAATTCAGGGGCCAAAATAAGATCGGATATTGCAAGAGTTGCAAGTGTCAAGGGTTGACCGCTTTCAGATCATAGTATGGTTTGTTGTGCTATCCACAAGATCATGCTATGAGTCTGTGAGATTCGATCCCCACTAGGAGACCGTCGGTGTCTCCCATTCTGTATATCTGAGGGTTATACAGTCTGCCGGAAAATAGTGGGAGCTAATCTTGATTAAAGTCCTAATCTAGATTTAATTATTATTATGAACATCTGCTAATTGTGTTTACATTTCTTTATAGGCAAAAATGTCGTCAGGTAACCCACTCCGTGGCATACTGGATGCCAACAGATTGACAGGCCCGAACTACTCGGATTGGCTCAGAAACCTGAAGATTGTCCTCAGGTCTGAGCGCATTGCCTATGTCCTGGAGGGTGAGATCCCAGCTGAACCACCCCTTGATGCACCTGAAGGGGAAACGCTTGAGTTTGCGAAGTGGAAGGAGGATTCCACTCTGGCCCAATGCTACATGCTTGCCTCAATGAGCAATGAGTTGCAAAGGCAGCATGAGAACATGGATGCTAGATCCATCATGCAGCACTTGCAAGAGCTCTTTGAAGAGCAGAGCAGGGTGGAGAGATATGAGATATCCAAGGCCCTGTTCAGAGCTCGCATGGCAGAGGGGTCTTCAGTACAGACTCATGTGCTGAAGATGATAGAGTGGATTGAGAGGCTCGAGGGGCTTGGTTTTCCTCTTGACAAGGAACTAAGCACGGACCTCATTCTCCAGTCACTTCCAGATTCATATTCCCAGTTCATTGTGAACTTCACAATGAACAAGATTGAGGTGAGTTTAGCTGAGATGCTCAACATGCTAAAGACTGCTGAGGGCACCTTAAGAAGGAAAAGCCCACTGTTCTCATGGTTGGAAAGTCCAACAAGAAGAGGAGAGCAGGGCAAGCCTTTAAGAAAGGCAATGCAAAGAAGCAGTCTAAGCAGAAACAAAAGAAGGACATAAGCAAAGGAGAAGAAAAGGGCGAGTGCTTCCACTGCAAGAAAAAGGGGCACTGGAAAAGAAATTGCAAGGACTATCTTGCAATGAAGGCTCAGGAGAAGCAGAAGCTTGGCGAAGCTTCAGGTATCTATATGATAGATCTTCACTTGTCTATTAGAGATTCTACATCTTGGGTTTTAGACACTGGATGTGCTTCTCATATCTGCAATGATGTGCAGGTGCTGACAAGTAGAAGGAAGCTGAGCAAGGGCGAGGTGAACTTGAGGCTTGGAAACGGCACAAGTGTTGGTGCACACACTGTGGGGACAGTGAAGCTCAAGTTACCTCAGGAGATTTACTTTTATTAGATGATTGCTACTTTGTGCCTAGCATCATTAAGAACATTATTTCTGTTTCTTGTTTAGACAGAGTTGGATACAAGTTTACCATTGAGAACAATAGTTGTTCAGTTTATTTGAGAAATAAACTAGTTGCTTTAGCAAATTTGGTGAATGGTTTGTATCTACTTGATGTTTCTTATGATAATCTCCACGTTGATGTTTCTCCTAAGAGAAGTAAGAATAGTGTGAACACTGCCTACTTGTGGCATTGTAGGCTTGGTCACATTGGCGAGAATAGGCTTCAAAAGTTGCATAAGAATGGATACTTGGATCCATTTGATTATGAATCATATGCAACTTGCGAATCCTGTTTAATGGGTAAGTTGACCAAATCTCCATTTAGTGGACATGGAGATAGGGCCAAGGACATATTGGAACTAATACATTCGGATGTATGTGGTCCAATGTCTACCCAAGCCAAGGGTGGCTACTCATACTTCATTACATTCACGGATGATACTCAAGGTACGGATTTGTTTACTTAATGAAGTACAAATCTGAAGCCTTTGGGAAATTCCAAGAATTTAAGAATGAAGTTGAGAAGCAAACTGGAAAGAGTATTAAAATCCTACGGTCAGACCGAGGAGGTGAATACTTAAGTACAGAGTTCACACAATTCTTAAAGGACAATGGTATCCTTTCTCAATGGACTCCTCCCTATACACACAGATGAATGGTGTATCGGAAAGGAGAAATCGTACCTTGTTGGACATGGTGCGATCCATGATGAGCCGTTCACAGTTACCAGTTTCCTTATGGGGATATGCGCTAGAGTCAGCGGCATATCTGCTGAACAGGGTTCCAGTAAATCTGTGTCTTCACTCCATATGAGATATGGAAGGGTAGAAAGCCTGATTTTAAACATGTTAAAATCTGGGGCTGTCCTGCCCACGTGAGGAGACATGACCCAGATAAACTGGAATCAGAACCGATAAGTGCAGGTTTGTTGGATACCCAAAAGAAACATTTGGGTACTACTTTTACCATCCTGGTGAACAAAGAGTGTTTGTTGCCAGGAGAGCTGTCTTCTTGGAAGAGGAGTACCTTCCAAGAGGACAGTGGGAGTAAAATAGATCTAGAAGAGGTTCTAGATCCACAAATTGTGCAAAGTCCACTGGGTGAGACATCGGTTCCGGAACCTGTTCAGGATTATACACACATTCAGCGTAGGTCTGGTAGAGTACCTAGACAGCCTGAAAGATATGTTGGACATATCAGTGAAGGCATGTCTTTTGATGAGGATGGTGATCCAAAGACCTACCAAGAGGCTGTTGATTGTCCTCAGTCAGGGAAATGGCGAGATGCCATGAATTCTGAGATGCAGTCCATGTACACCAACCAAGTTTGGAACTTGGTAGACTTGCCCGAAGGTATTGTACCTATTGGGTGCAAGTGGATCTTTAAGAGAAAGATCGGTGCAGATGGACAGATCGACACTTATAAGGCAAGGTTGGTGGCAAAGGGGTATCGTCAAAGGCAAGGAATTGACTATGACGAAACTTTCTCACCAGTTGCCATGATAAAGTCGATCAGAATTCTTCTTGCCATTGCTGCATACTTTGATTACGAGATCTGGCAGATGGATGTGAAGACCGCTTTCCTTAATGGAAACATTGAGGAGGAAGTGTATATGATACAACCTGAGGGTTTTACATCCAAAGAGTGTCCAGATAAGTATGCAAGCTTCAAAGATCCATCTATGGATTGAAGCAAGCTTCTCGTAGTTGGAACATAAGGTTTGATGAGGCTATCAAATCTTATGACTTCATTAAGAATGAAGATGAACCATGTGTGTATAAGAAAATCAGTGGGAGTGCTATCACTTTTCTCGTACTTTACGTTGATGACATCTTACTCATTGGGAATGATGTAGGGATGTTATCATCAGTAAAGGTTTGGTTGTCAAAGAACTTCTCCATGAAGGATTTGGGAGAAGCATCCTACGTATTGGGAATACGTATCTATAGAGATAGATCTAAGAGGATGCTTGGCTTGACCCAATCCATGTACATAGATACCATTGTCAAAAGGTTTGGCATGGAAAATTCCAAGAGAGGTCTCATACCTATGAGACATGGGATTTTCTCTCTAAGGAGCAGTCTCCTAAGACTCCTGAAGAGAGGGCAGCCATGGATAGAGTCCCCTATGCCTCGGCTATAGGGTCTATCATGTATGCCATGATATGTACAAGGCCTGATGGCATTTGCTCTAAGTGTTACGAGCAGATATCAGGCAAATCCAGGTGAAACACACTGGATGGCTGTGAAATGTATCCTTAAGTACTTGAGAAGGACTAAGGATATATTCTGGTCTATGGAGGAGGGGACTTGAAACTCGGGCATATACTGACTCGAGTTTCCAGTCAGATCCAGATGATAGCAAGTCTACATCTGGTTTGTGTTCACTTTGAACGGGGGTGCAGTGAGCTGGAAGAGTTCCAAGCAAGAAACCACTGCAGACTCGACGACAGAAGCTGAGTACATTGCTGCAGCTGAAGCCGCCAAGGAGGCAGTGTGGATGAAGAAGTTCATCACCGACCTTGGTGTGGTGCCAGGTGACTCTGATCCAATCCCATTGCTGTGTGACAACAATGGGGCCATTGCGCAAGCGAAAGAGCCGCGGTCTCATCAGAAGTCGAAGCACATTCTGAGGCGATTTCACCTGATCAGGGAGATAATCACTAGAGGAGATGTACTGGTGGAAAGAGTTCCTTCAGTCGACAACATTGCAGATCCATTGACAAAGCCTCTGTCTCAAATTGTGTTTGAGCGCACCTAGAGTCTATGGGTTTAAGACATAAAGGTGATTGGCTTAGTCCAAGTGGGAGATTGTTAGTTATGGATGTCCTCAAGCCAATCATAACTTGTACAATCTTGTTCTTTGATAATAATAATAAGGCTTTTATATTCATTATGTGTAATTCGTTTATCGTTTCATTATGAAGTCCATGAATATGCGCAATGGATATTAATTATGATGAGATCATAACAATGAGATTAATATCCTTTAAACGTATATTCTTAATTGTTCCTAGTCGGAGGATATTCAAGAAGGACATTGAATATCCGGTTAGACTAGTACAGGTTGCACCTGCTCATATGATGAGGGTGACTGGTCTCATAGTCACTTGTGTGGAGACACTAAGGTGAATCTGTAGGTGCTCATTGGAGAATGAGTTCACTGAACTGATCCGTTATGAATCGCTGGATGGTAATGTTACCTAACTGTCAACCAGCTAGATTCATTGTCACAGTGGCGTGATTGGTCCTTAGACCTGAGACACCAAGGACACCTTGTTGGTGGACTTCTGGGTTTTGACCTTGACTTATAGATCTCTAGCCATGAGGTCTTAATCAGTTAAGTGATCGGATCTAGCGGAATACCTTCGAAGGTGATTGTGTGGTCAATATGGGATCGCTCGCTCTCGGTAATAGGAGAGTGAATGCTCTACGGAAGGATGCCTGATAGTCCCTGGCCAGGGCAAGACTACTTATCAGAAAAGGAGTTTTCTGATATGTTATGCGGCATCTAAACAAGTGAGTACACACATTAGGGTTTGACAGTTGACCATACCCTAAGTGCACTCGGGAGCATTGTACGAGCGAAGGATTATAGTCACGTGGTAACTGATGATACAAAAGGTTCCTTGAATGGGTTGCTGAACCCCAATGCTTTCCAGGATCAAGTGGTGTTGCTTGGCACCCAACTTGATTGGAAGCCCGGTCAATTATCGTGAGACGATAATTGATTGTGTAATTAATTAATATGAGATGTTAATTAATTACCATAAGTCAATAAAGAGTTATTGAGCTTAATGGGCTGAAAACTGGACTAGCAGTTGGGCCTAGAGGGTCACACGCATAAGAGTTCCGAGCAGACTGGGCAAGGTGTTCTTTATAGACAATGACTGGGTTTTTGTGAAAAACCGCGGTGTCTATAAATATACGCTGAGAGTTAAACCCTGGGCCAAGCTCCAGGCTTAACCCTGGCCGCCCCCTCCTCTCTCTCTCCCAGGGCGCCCCCCACCCTCTCTCTCCTCTCTTCGGCACATGGTGGAGCTGAGATCCGGGAGACGCGTGGAGAACGAGGAGATCCGTCTGCGTCCGGAGCTCGCGTGGATACGTCTAGAGGCCGGACACTTGAACGGCTTGAAGCACCGGCGCTCCTGCGCCACCTCCTCCCCGATTCGGGAGTTACGCAACCCCGCAAAGGTAAAGATGAGATCTGCCTGTGCGTGGTTTACCGTTTAGTTCGATTCCGACGGCCGGCAACGATATCTACCTGAGGGATTCGCGTTTCCGCTGCGCTCTATACGAAACCCAACAGAGGGAATATTGGAGAACCACGAAAGGTGCCCTAAGCAGCCACCAAAGATGATTGCAAAGAAAATGAAAAGATGGAGGGGCCCCATGTCTGTTTCCTTGACATGTGTTTAATATTCGCTTGGGAATTTGTCATTTGACCCTCAGGTACTTCCTCTAAATTTGCCCACACAGGCGATGGTCTTGCTCTTCTCGGAGAGTTTGAAAGGCTCCATGATTGGGAATGGATTGGTGATTCCGTCAGAGTTTCTGGCGACAATGAAAACTCCCTTGGAATGTAGTTTAATGAAAGGTAGGAGTTCCATGGTGGATGGAAGCAACAAAGAGGGGACCGGCCCAAAGATTGTATAGTGTTGATATGGGAAGGGGCACGACCTTGAGTAATAGATTGTGCCAATGATTTGGCTTTGGAGTGCGTGCGCACAATCTGAATGGTTGACCCCTTCATTAGAGTGGGAATGTTCACAACAATGGTATGAGGGGTCATGAGAGCTTGGAGGGTTTGATTCCCTATGAGTATTTAAAACGGGTGCGGTTGGCAACCGGAATGATTGGCATATTTTCAGAAGGCTCTTGGCGGCCATGATTAGAGGGGAGGACTTCCGCTCAGTAAAGGTGCCCGGTATGGAAACAATAACCGGCATGCGAGGAATGTAATCTCGGATTTTGAATAGCATGCCCGGTCCCGGGGCTTCCTTCTCTTGCTGACTTGGCTTATTGCTCCTTAAAAACTTGCACCCGCTCCGTTGGATGGGGATGGATGTGGGAGCAGCGGAAGGCTGTATGGCCTGTGGAGACGCGATGGGTATGAAGGGGAAGATTTACTTGGGTTCGGTTGCCAAGGGTGTTGACGTAGTGGGAGGTGTAATGATTGGTATAATGGTGGGTGGAGGCTTAATAGTGGAAGGTTTAATGGTAATGAATGACAATGGGAAGGTGTAGGTAAATGGCGTACGAACATGACCTCGGAAGGTTCATCGTCATAACACAAAGTGGTTTCATAGATGGTTGGGCGCTGGCAACCTCAGCCCGAGCAACAGGCTGCAGTGGAGGTGGAGATTGTTGTGGTGGAGATATGGGAATTGGCATGGGAGCCGGAGCAGGTGCAACGTAGGGCACGTGAGCTTCTTCTTGAATTGGGGCATCGTAGGGCCCAGTTGGAGGTTGTTGGGTCCGAGGAGGACGAATCAGTGGACGCCTGGGTGGCGGCATGTTGTGGTAGATGGGTAGCGTATGCGCAGGGGCATATGATATGGATGTTGTATGGTGGTGAGGTGGATAGTGGATGGCGTCCACTGATCCGTTTTTTCTCGGATTAATTTGATCAAATAGCTCTACGATTGGGGAGTCCATCAGATGGGTCTGAATGTAATGTCCCCGCTCGTAGAGCTCTTCCATGGTGGTGATCTGGTTCATGGCCAGAATGTGCCTAAACCTCGGAGTAGAGTTCGAAATGATTATTTTGACTTGCTCTAACTCTGAGAGCTCATGCTGTAAGCGAGTGGCCATTGACCTCCAACAGTCAGAAAATTGTACAAAGGCCTCGTCAGCCCTCATCTTCTCAGATGCTAGGTCCGTGATAGAGAGATAAGGCTGACGTGGTCTTTGTACCTTTGAAGGAATTTTTTATGAAGTAGGCGGAATCCCTGCCTCACTTGGCTCTAGGGAGTAGAACCATTCGAGTGCAGGGCCGTCAAGAGATTTTCTAAATAAATATGCCAAGATAATTGGGTCTCGTTGCCAACGTGAAGACTCATAGAGGAATTCCTTGACATGAAGGTAGGGATTGCCCGTGCCATTGTACAGTCGGTACGACGACATCTCCAAAGGATGAATATAAATTTGAGGGAGAGCCGACATGGCGGCGATGGGGTCACCCATGGATTTGATAACTTGTTTATTTGATTCTCCAGATTGTTCAATTTCTGGAGAAGAGCATTCTAGAGTTGGAGTGGGTTACTGCTAGGCAAATGAGGGAATATATGGGGGCGGCCTTGAATTAATGGGCCTTCCTAAGGATTGGTCCGTACGGACCGGAGCACGGAGTGCAATTGGCCAGGGGGCTGAGGTGATGAAGAATGTATAGGGGTATGTGGCAAAGTCGCCGAAATATAGGAGGAGGAGAAGGAGAAGGGGTGGGAGAAGGAGTCACACCCTCAACTAAAGATTGAATCAAGTTGAGCTGCTGAGGGGTGAGCTGATCCAGGGCATGTAAGATAATCTGCACTTTGGGATCTTGGCGGGGGGAAGGCTCGTGCCGGGTTTTGATTGGAGTGAGGTGTGAAGGGACATTAGATTGGTTAGTGCGCGGTGTTCGCACATAACCATAGGAAGTGGAAGGTTGTCCCTCACGGTGGTGAAATGGACGGACATGGGATTGGAAAGATTGGACGCTTGAATTATCCTCATAGTCCATATAAAAATTGGCATGATAGTGCGGGTCCATTTTTAACAAGCAAGCAAACAAACAAGTTGAACAAAGATTAAGCAATCAAGATGGTTCAAACAAGTTGTAATGCTTATGCTATTTTTAGGAGTTTCACAATCAATTAATGGATTGAAAAATCATTGTGTCACTCCAGGTGAGCTCTTAGTTGGGTAAAGTATGAACTTCAGGGTACAACTAGAATCACCTCTCACCACGCAATGGATAGCTAAACCCAGGTCAACGGAGGGTACCGCCAGCTCGGTCCGCCGTGAAGGAATCCACGGGGTACGGAGACTTACGGGGTTCTTGGCAAGGTTCCCTAGTCCAATGAGACGGAATGCCCAAAGGAGAGGTTGCCCTTACCAAGAAAGGTGTGTGGAGCCTAGGATATGAGGGAAGGAGGTCCCCCGACCGATGCAAAATGACCTGTATGCAGCAGTTTATAGCAAAATGGCAAAGGGGGCGCGTTCCTGTTAGCACTGTGAATCGTGGCGGGTACAGTCGCCGCGACCCCGTAATCGCGTCCAATCACTCGGACGCAGAACTGAGAGCCCCAGAAGGCTGTCAGCGAAGCGTCTGGTGCCTGTGAATGGACTGCTGACAAGAACGCGTCCGCCTTTGCCACCGCAACAATAACGCGTCGGCATGTGCCGCCGCGACAGTAAACTGAAACGCGTCCGGTGTAGGGGACGCATTATAAACGCGTCCACTGTGTTGGCCGTGATTCCAAACAGGCGCCTGAGAACAAAAACAGAAAGTAGGAAGCAGGGAAAATGCACAGGAAATAACAGGGAAGATGTACAGAGATGCGTCGGCCTTAGCCGCCGCGACAACATAAACGCATCGGCTCAGGCCGCTGCGACACAAAAACAGTGACGCGTCGGCCTTAGCCAGTGCAACACGAAGACGGTAACGCGTCGGCTTTGGCCGCCGCGATACAAAGAAAGACGCGTCCAGTTTATCAGCCGCGTTCTCACACCGAATCGCGTCCTTTGTTTTTGGACGCGATTCCAGAAGCAACCCAAGCACAGAAAAAAAAGGATACAAAGCAGGAAATATGCAAGAAAAAAGAAAAGAGGAAACTAAACACACCACACACTTTGTATATGTAAAAAAGAAAAAGGAAGAGGGGCACGCGAGGTTGACAAAGAAAGTTCCACGTGGGGCACGAAGAAGGAGGGATAATCAAATGGAAAACGCAAAAAGAGGTTCCACCGTGATCGCCAATTTGTAGGTATCGTTTTTTGCTTCTCCCTCTTTTCCCACTTCCGCGAGGTTCCTTCGAAGCCCTCAGAGAAGAAAAAGAAAAGAAAGAAGAAAAGAAAGTCGGTGACTCATAAAGAGGGGGGAAATAAAAGAAAATGGGGACAGGGGTGGAAAAGCGAGAAAATATGGAAAATAAAAAGATCGTGATCGCCATGCAAGCGAGGGTGCCGAATGGAGGTATGCACGGCGAGGGGTGCGAGTGGAAGAAGTGTTCGCGGAATAATACATTTTGGAGCGTGGGGATATTGCGCGGGGGTGTGGGTTCCTCTTCCTCTATGAGCATGGCCGACCGTGGTAGAGGATGTTTTCCGTGTTGATTACCATGACGAAGAAAGGACAAACAAGAAGAAAGGAAGGGGATTAGCCATGTGTAGTATACAATTCTTAAAAATAAAGAATAAATGGAATGAAAGGCATAGAGAAAAACTTACCGCGTTGTGACTTTTAAACCCCTAAAAATGTAGGTGTGTGTGCGTATGCATACATGTGTGTGTGTATAAAAGAAAGGAGTAAAGGGGCCATGTGGGGCCCAGAGGAGATAAATAAAAAGGGCCACGTGAGGCCCGGAGGAGACAGAGACAAAGGAAAAGAGAAAGGGGAGGGGGTGCTTCCCCAAATGATGAACGGCATGGCGGCGCTGCCGATTGGATGGACGGAGGAAGAGAAGGAAGAGCGCTTCTACCTCGCTCCGCTTCGGTGCACGTGGAGGAAGATGACAGGGATGTCGGCTCCAAACTCTGAGGAATGGGGACGTAGCTTGGTGTAGAAGGTCTCTCTGGGCTGGGGTTGAGACGGGAATCCGGTAGGGCTTCACCGCAATGAGTGGACCCCCTCCTACAAATGACCCTCGGGGGTCTATTTATTGGGGCGTCGGCTACAGGGGATGCAACTATGATGTTGAGTCACGTCCGAGTGACACGCCGCGATTAGAAACGTGTCCGCACTGGCTGTCGTGATTAGGAAGCACCGCATTTGACATAAAGCGCGATGATCACGGCCTGCGGCCACCTTCAGAAACGCGTTGGGGATGACCGCCGGGTTATTGAAATGCGTCGGCCAACCCTGCCGCGACTTCATTTTTGGCACGTGGGCCATAAATGCGACGACCTCCGGAGTCTGGCATGTCAGGCCTAGGAGCTAATCGCGGCGGCTCAAGCGGACGCGATTCAGACATTTCGTGTGATTCCAAGGTCCGGTCGCTCGAGTGCGACGACTTTGGGGCTTGGGCCTAATCGCGTCGGCTAGGTCCGACGCATCTCTGATTTGAAACGCGTCCGGATAGCAGAACACGATAAGGTATTCATAAATTTTATTTATAAAAATCTGCCAAAACTGACATTGGAATCGCGGCGTTCACAGCGGGCGCGTTCATGAAATGGCATTGGGCATTTTCATAAATAAAATAAACAAACTCCTTGTCGCGTCACGTACGGCCGCCGCGATTAGGACTCTTGGCCTTGTCGCGCCCCAGATGCCCGACGCGACTTGGAATCGCGTCCGCCTTTCTAGACGTGTTTCAGCTATCTTCATTAACGCGTCCAGCAGGCCCGTCGTGACATGATGATCATGCCCCGAAGACCCGTCGCGACAAGAAATGAAAGCCCCCGACCTCCGGCCAGCCTTGGAAATGGAGGGAAGCACTGAGGAAGGATGGGTGAGATATAGAAATATTGGAAAAACACTCTCACAAGGCAATATGAGGGCCATTTGTGGCGTTATGGCGCAACATGAAATTTGCCCGCGTTGGAGCCAAATTCGCATGTCTACACTTGGGTTAAAAGAGTTGCACGTTTTACTATATGTGTAAGTATGGAAAACTGCATGGTAAACGTGGCCTTGTGATGGTAAGAAAGGTTTTTACGGCTCCACATGTATGGCTACGTGCCATACATGCATGAAACCTGGGAGTTTATATAAGCTCTCCTTAAACCCGTCGTTTGGGCTTTTCCACCACTTGCCCAGTCTCCCTGCTGGTGAAGCTGCCATTGCTCTGTAGAGCTACTGCTGCTGCTATGCCGTAGCTGCTTCTGCTGAAGCTGCTTTGTTGCTACTCCTTCTATTGCACCTGCCGTAGCTGCTTCTTCTTCAACCCTTTTTGCTTCCTTCTTCCCCTTGCTGTTGGTTCCTTCATTGGGGAGGAGGAGAAGAACAATCATCCTTCCTCAGTCAAGTAGGATTCTCTCCTTCTTCTCTCCTTCTTATCTCCTCCTTTTGATAAAGAGCTTGTGTTTAAATGTTTACACCATTCACATTTGACTTTGGTTCTATACACACCCTTAGAAATGCTTCTCTTATTCGTTATAATCAAGCTTTGGCATATACTCATGTTATATATAAGCATGTTTGTGGAGAACTTCCTACTAGATGCTAGGAAAATTTCTTAGTAAGTGTTGTATATAGAGTAATCATCCTTTCATGAGTTTTCATACCCATTCCATGTGTATAGATTGTACTCTTATTATTCTATTCATTCCTTCATGTAAGTGGTGTTTAGAAATGTAAATGAGACCCTATAGATGTTGTTAACCATGCTTAGAATCATAGGAACACTTGGTAGAGTTTCCTAAGGTAGTATTACACCATTTCTGGAAGTTTAGTTTGCGACTGTCGACAGTTAGAACCCAACTGTCAACAGGGTTCATGCTTCCAGAACCCAGAAATGCAGAAACACCAGTAGCTGTCGATAGACAGTCTTCATCTGTCGACAGATGGCCCTCATCTATCGACATCCACCTTTGGCCTATCGATAGACAGTGACCAAATTCCAGAAATTTGGTTCTAGATGGACAGTGGCTGTCGACAGCCACTCTCTGGCTATCAACATACACCTGTCTGTGGTGTTTAACCTGATTTGTTTCATGTCCAACGAAAGGTGACACACTTTGGTATTAACCCAACAAGTTGTTTCCCTCATTTTCTTGAATTCCAACTACTTTACACTAAGAAGAACCATTCAGTTTTCATCCACATCCAACTTTGGAATGTTCTTGAACACCCCCAAGTATACTTGATTCCTACATAGCTACAATCTTCTGAATTCATTGGCATTGACTTCCAACCCTTTGCTACTAGTAAGATCTTGAGTACTTGTGTACCACACTTGAATATTTTACAGAAATGAATTATGATGACAATTTTTGGGTCTTTGGACTCAATTGAGATATATGCCTGTGCAATGGGGCTGATCTAGTCCCGGGAGGAGCACCCGAATTTGTTTAATGGTCGTGCGGAACGATAATGAATCTCTTGGATGTTTGGAATTGCATCATACTTGCTTGATTGGTCATCATCTTATTATATCAATGAGTTGAACATGTACTTGAGCCAGAATGTGAATATATCCAGAATTCTTATCTATGCAAGTTTGATTCAGTACTCTTGTTCTATAACTGATATCTGGTTGACATGATTACACAACCACCTTTGATATTTGACATTGCTACCAATTAAGCTTCCTGCTCATCTCCTTAGTTATCATACTCTTGTTGATTAGAAGGTGTGAATCCTATTGGGCTCATTGGCTCATTAAATCTTACTTTTTCAGGTGAACATGATGAGCCTAGCTCTTAAAGGGGTGTGCTGAGCGGGTCAACCAGTCGACAGAGTTCCTTAGATTACGTTCTAGTGTTGTAGTTATAAGAATGGAAGTGTTATTTTGTTTTCCTTTTATTACTCCTCTTGTGGATTGTTATGAGGAGTACTATGTAATTTAAGGTTTCGCAATAATGATGACAAATGAATAAAAAATATAAGTTCTATTTTCTTAAGTCTATTTTTCTGTTATTTTCGATAAATGGATATTTATTAGGACGTGACACAGTGTGATCGTGGTGGAGAGTTGGAGCGGCGTGGAGCGAGGATGTAGCAACCCGGAAAATTTAATACTTAAAAATTCGAAATAATAATTTCTTTAAATCGAATAATAGAAACAGACGTACCACTATCGTATGTGCAAGAATACATCAGAAAATTCTTTAAAAATTATAAATCAACCCCAAACATTATTCCTAAGTGTTATACTAAGAAATTCAAGTAACGAAAAATCCGATTGGCCAAGTGTACGTCACAATGTGACTAATTATTCAAATTTGGAAACTAAGTCGAAAAACCGTTAACACAGAAATATAACGTACCCATAAATTTAACGAACATGTCGGAGAGACTTCCAACATCATAAAATGATTACCCATTATCGGAATAGGACCAATGGACCTCTCATAGACCATAAATAAAATCAAGTAAGAAAAATATAATAAAATTCATAACTCTATTATTCCCTAATTAAAAAGGGAAATCCCATAAGATAAATTCCAATAAAAATGGGATTTGTTAAATGACCATATAAAATTTATTGGGCCAAAATAGGGATTTTTAAAAGAAGAATATAGAAAAATACCCTAAATTCGTAACTAAAATATTACATAAATAGAAAAGGGGTTATTAAATAAGTAAAATAGCTAATTTGTGTTGTAATTGGATTCCTAAACCTACTCTAATAGGTTGGCCACAAATTTAACTCCCATCCTAACCCAAATAGGAAGTTAAAAGCTTGGAAGGAGGTTAGGAAAGAGGAAATTCGGAATTTAATAGGAGTTAGAGTACTATTAGGAATTAGAAACACAACAAGCATAAATACTCTCCAATCTCTCCATGGCCGGCCCTAACACGTTGATGGGACTTGCTGGACCTGGAGGAGAGGCCAAGGAAGAGGAGAATTCGTGGGGAGAAGGCTTCATCAAGCTTCATCCCGAGTTCTTCAAGTTCTAGCCCCAGAAGAGGAAATTGAGTCAAGGTAGGCATTCTCACGAGCAAAACTAAAGAAATTTCTTCTGTAGATTGTTCCATGCCACAGGAACAAAACCCTTAAGTTTCATAATTTTCCATCAAGCCAATATTTTCTTATTGAATTTTGAAGTCCTACAACTCTCTTGACCCCGAACCTTCATGTTTAATTCATATCTCCTTGAATACTCTATCTCATGCCTCGAAATTTTTATTGAAGATACTGATGCATGTTAGGCATCTTTCGCCCCTAAAAGCCCTAATTTTTATCCACCCTAATTCGTGAATTAATTCCCTCATCAAAATTGCTCACTGTGTCATGTACTCTATGTTTGACTTAAATTAAGCATGTTGAAACTCTATCTATTTTCAAATTCCTATTTACTGTAAGTACTCACGTATGTCTAGATCAATATGCAACTTGTTTCATGATTTTTCATGACTATACAATTAGTTATGAATTTTCGAATCACCCTGTGTCAAAACATGTTATGTTGGCACGCAATCCTATGCTGGTCCCTTTTCCCGCTCGAACTCAGGTGAAGTACCTGAGAACGCGATGGCCCGATAGGTCGCGTTCTCAGGGCCGTCGCGAGACAGGTACCTGTCGCGATCTGATTGTGACAGTGAACCCTATCGCGTTCTGGCCGCCTGACCGAACGACCCGTCGTGATCCTCATAAGAACCTGTCGCGATCTGCCTGCCTGTTCAGACAAGCCCATCGCGATCCTTACAAGCCCCCATCGCGTTCACACCTGATCCCATCGCGACCCTTACAAGTGTAACGACCCTCCTTATACCGGTACGGTTATACCAACCCACGTCGATATAGAGAGCATCGCTACAGTGGGACATTTACCCAACACATTTAATAGGCTGAGACGTACACAAATATGAACACATAATAGCGGAATAAAAGAACTGAATGTAAATTTATTATTCCATCATCCACATTTATCCACAGTCTATATAGTACAAGAAGAAATTAAAGTTCACATAACTGAAATTTAAATCAAATACATTGTCCACAACTGAATTACATAATGCTCTCAATTACATACTATGAAAAGAAAAGTACAATAGTATAGTCTCCACAACAATCTCATACTCTTGCTCCGAGTCACTCCTGACTAGTCTCTCGGAAGAAGTGGAGACACCTGCACCTGTACGCCGAAGCAAGAGTGAGTCTAATAGACTCAGCAAACAATCCATATACATTCTCATACATACATCATGTGCACATTCTATTTTCTAAAAGAAACATTCAACATATATATATATATATATTGCATGGTTTGAGCAATCTCTAAATTCGATGCATGAGATTTCTATGCATTGAATAACATGACACACGCTTTATCATCATTAAGTATAAATCTATCACATAATTTCTACACATTCAATTACATGCTTAACCATCCTAAAACTCAACTGAATTAAACAATTATACACATACAACTAAAACATGGATTTCACCCATAATGGAAGCAATAATCCTAGCATGGATTCTATGTACATTTTCATACGCTTAACACAATTATAAACATGATTAGCTTGCTGTTTTGACATGAGTTTAACACATTCATATAATGATTCACATGCTATTACATTTATTTTATACAATCACATAATCATTCGCACTTTACACCATTTCTCAGTTTACTTATACCAAATCACATTGTTTGCATTTCAATGTCGTGACACACTCACACACCTCATTCACATTTACAATTTCATATCATTTTACTTTGCACATAACATGTGCCTCATTCTCATATCACTTGCACATACCTTGTGCCAAATTCACATATCATTTGCACATACCTTGTGCCAAATTCACATATCATTTACACATACACATTTTTATATATATTGCCAAGACACAACCCAAACCACCACTAGAAGGACACACACACATCTCATTCACACATTCTCATTCGCTACTTAATCACCAGGCAAAGTGATCAAGTCTTGGTTTCTGCAGAAATCGGGGGAAGCCCTCCCCACCATTACCAGTGGAACTTGTCCACCTCCAGGATTTTCTATACCCGTTGCCTCGGGTCACACTTATCATAATTTAGCTTTCCCTTAGGGGCACTACTATAGTACAACTCCATTTCTTCTAGGGTGGCAGTGTCTTATGGGCACATTTATACACATTCGTATAATTACACACTATTTGCATACCATTTAACACATTAACTCTATATTCACCTACTTGCACATGATTCAAGTTACCTAACATGGTACTACTGTTTACAGAGTTAAACAGTTACAATTTAATCATAAATCATATTGTAATTATCTAATTTATCACTAATTACTCTAAACATGCTTTAACTAGCTATTTCAACATATAATAATCAAATAAATATCTACTATTGTTCAATTCACATGAAAATTTAACCACAGACTGCTTATAGGCCAATCATCACACACACAATTTTTCATATTTTTCGGAGTCATACACAATTATTGATAAATCAAACAGGCATTTTGCATAATTTATCAAGAACTCCATTAAGCATGGTACACAGTACTATATACGTATTTATCTATTCTAAAATATTTATCCCACAGTCATGATATCACATACGGTTTCTGGAAATTAAATCTGCAACCTACAATTTATTGGAGATTTATAAACAGAAAAAATATGCTAATTGTTTTATTTTACAGAAAATCTAAATATTCATACAATCATCAGAAAATTCCCTAAGTCTCATGGCATGAATTGACACCTATAAACATCATACAAAAATTCCATAGCATCCAAATTCCATATGGATCTACATGAACAATATTTTACAAGATTAAAACCTGTCCAACATATCATTCAGGAAATTTCAATAATTATTGTAATGTACGAAAATTCACCAAAATTCAAAGACATGATCCAACAGACTTTACTGTATATAATTTTTACAGTATATCCTCATGTCGGAAAGTTTGAAAAATAAATTAAAAAGGGCAGATAAGCACACTGTCCCTGCCTGAAGAACTTAGCGGCAAGGGGGTGGCCACTTAACTAGTTAACGGCAACAAAGACCGCCGCCAACCTCGGATCTTAACGGCAGCAAATATTACCGTTAAGTTCCTGTCTGTGCAAAACACAGACTGAACACAAAAAATCCGATAGAAAGGGGTTTCCAAGACACGATTTAAAATCTGAAAAATTGCCCAAGACCTACTAGACACATGTATGGTTAACGTGTATGGGTTACTTGCCTTTAGAAAAATCTACAAATGAAGGATTAAGTCGGAGAAGCTCTCCTCAGCCTAAGCCAAAGAGTCTCCAAAGTCCTCCAAATTCGGTTCTGTGTTGAACCTGGAAGCACACCGGGGTTGGGGAGATGAACCTTGATGTTTAGAGAATCCTCTAGATGCAGCCGTTCACCCAAAATTTCACCACAACGCACGATCAAGTCCACCAAAGATCGGTTTTCGCACAGGAAACTTAGGGTTTTTCTCCAGAGAGCAAAAGGGTCAGATCTGGTCGGAGATGGGTATTTTTATAGGGTCGGGGGTCAGAGACGCACTTAGGTAAGGTTTCCTGACCATTGGGGGTCAGTTACCAAAACAAGAGGCGTCATTTCCAGAGGCGTTTCCGGATCTGAAGATGCAACAGATCTGGGATGTTAACGTCAACATCACTGGCCGCCGGTCTGGGGTTAGCGTCCATCGATGTGGCCGCTGACTTTGGGTTGGCGTCCACACATGTTGACGCCAATGGGTCTTTTGGCCAGAACTTAAAACAGCAGAAAATTATATTTATACAATACAACCACATGTAATTTACAATACCTACTTTAAAATACTACATATACAATACACATAAGTAACTTATACAAAAGAAAGATACATTGATATATATATATATATATATATATTTGTACACAATATTCAATAACATACATATATTTACATACAATTATATACATGTACAAATATAAATAATTTTATATGTATACACATGCACTCAATTACACCCATAAGACATATATATATACCAAGCTACATACACAACACATCAATCCTCACACAACCAAATACCTATATAAGAGGGCAAAATTTGAGAGCCTTACAACAAGGGTGCGTCGTGATCTCAGCTTTTTGCATAAAAACCCACCTTTTTGCAAGATCTATTGTTATATAGTTTCCCCATGTCTTATTAACTGTCATGTACATAGAAAAATGAAGTTGTAATTATTGAATATATTTTAATTAACTCTTGTTAATCACATGATCTATCTTGCCCATGATTTTCTCTTACACTTGCACTCACTTTAAACCATCCTATATGGCTTAACTTGGCATGAAAATTGTCACATGTACATCTAGCAATTTATTTCAATTATATATATTAATCGCCCTATTTTAAATGAACTTGTCTTTGTTTACTCGCGATATTTTGGGAATACCGTTATCGATACTCCACTGTTCTAAAATTCCTCTAGAACGTCGGGCACTTGTTTCTATATACACTCTCTCTCTTAACTTGGACGAACTCTCCGTCGGATATTCTTTCTATCGGACTAGTGAGTCTTTGTTCAAGGCCTCCGTAAGTCTCCTCTATCCATGGATTCCCACCCACATGGTCGACGAGCTGGTTGTACCCTAACACCTATGATACACTCTAGGGATCAGCAAGATCCAAACGGCCTTAGATGCTCTCGCTCTTATCTTGAATCATGCCGGACCTCTGGACCTGTGCGTAACATGGTCAGCGGAAAGGTAGTGAATTCCACCTGACTGCCAACGCCGTACGCGCGTGTTGAGCAACTGTTACTATCGCTCATTACTCGACGTTTCATGTGCAATGACCATAAGATCTCATCTACACTCTACTCGCTCGTCTATTCATGTCCACTCTACTATCTCGTCTCTCTCGTCTATTCATCTAGTACTCTCTTGGTACCCTTTGAGCTGTGTGGCTCCTACTGTTTGTACTGTTCATGACTGTCTAGCGCTAAAATGGGTCTTGTGACTCTACTGACTTGAATGCATACTGTTCAGGGCACGGAGAGTGTCTGAGGGGCTCCAATCTAGTCCTGGGGGCAGAGAGCCACCCGAAAATACCTGCAGGGGCTATAGATGGTGTTCTGCATTGCACCGGTTCTGACTGACTGTTCTGAATTAGCTAGACATTTGAATGTTACATTGTTACTGTTAGTCTGGTGATTCAGACGTACTGTGCGATTACTGTGCTATCGCTGACTGTTATTGAACTATTACTGAACTGTTATTGAGCGACTACTGTCGTACTCTCTACTTGCACTACTTGATACTTGCTATCTTGAGTTATTGCGTGCTATCGTGACTTGATCGCATTCAAAGTGCTATACTCTCTCGTTGTCTATTGATAATAAAAGTGCTATATTTTCTTTCGGCTATCTACAGATAACCAAGTGCCATTACTATTTCGATTGACAAAAGTTAATCAAAGTGCTATACTATCTCGATTGATGAAAATCAATCAAAGTGCAATTTACTCTTTACATGACCAACTACTATCTCTCTCCTTTCTATACATGTTTCTTGCTATTGCTTGACGTTGGCGTTATTGTTTCTATCGTGACTTGACTTTAATCATCGTGATATACTTGATTCGTCTGCTATTTGAACCATGTTATTTGTGCTATTACTTTCTCGACTTTACATGACTCTCTTTCTATCATTAGTTACTCTGCCATTTAAAGCATTAATCATTTGAAGCCTGCTTGACTATTGAGATTTAAGTCCTACTGGGCGTTATTGCTCACCTTTCGTTATTTGTTATTGTGTCTCAGGTAAGTCATACAATGACGTTATACGTACCTTATACGTACCTATGGGATAGGACCCGAGTGATAAGTGACCTGGAGTCAGATGACGAAGTTACCCTTGCATAATGGAGTCTAATAGTTATTGCTTTAGATTTCTTTTCAATGAAATGATGTCATTGAGCCCTATGTATTGGCTCCGAATTAGTGGTTGTAATAGTCTTAGCAATTTTATAATGAAATCAAGAGTTTATTTCAAATATTATTATCTAGATGCTCTGATGTTTGTGTCTGTATGCGCAATTTACGTTACCATACTCGTTGTTCGCGTCTCCCTCCGATTTATTCTACTACTAAATTGGAGGGGCTTGACTGTAACACCCCGAAAATTTAAAGTGTTAGGAAAATATGATTAATGTGGTTAATACACATTATTATTATCATTGGATTGAAATAATTAGCATTTGGGATTAATTAGTGCTAATAAACGTTACCCCAGTGTCGTAAACAGAGGTGCGCGCTTCCACAGGGCGACACCGGAAAACGTCAACAAAATAAAAATCTGAGAACACCATAATTTCCAGAAAAATGAGGAGATCTCAGAAATATAAATATCTGAATTTTTCGGCGTACGGACTTCAAGGATAAGCCGACGCGACTATTTTTCGAGTGATTTTGTCACCTAGTGTAAAATAAAATCTAAAAATTAAATAAAAATCATCATAATTTGTAGAACTATCATATTAGTCTATGGTTGAAATTTTAAGACAAATGAACATCATTTGAATATGTTTACATGAAGATTATTGGGCCAGCTGATTTATAGGCTATTTACGGTAAGAATTTTTGTGGGTTTTTCTTGCTTACATATGAGGGCTACGTAAGCCATAACCCATGGCCTACAAACCTTACACATCTCACCATTAGGTGTAACCATCAGAATGGTTGCATGAACCAGGTGCCTTTGGGAAGGTTAAGGGGTTTAAACCATGACACATGCATGGCCAACGTGCCAAGCATGCGTGAAGGTTGGGAGCCTATAAAAGCCCTTCAACAGACGATGTTCTAATCTTTCTCTCTTCCACTTTTGCTGCTCTTGGCTGTTTCTTTACTTTGGGGTGTGTTGCTGCCGCCGTTGTGGTGTTGCTGTCACCTCCAAGAGGAGCTGTTGCTTCTACTGCTGTCGTTGCTTTGCTTAGAAGAAACTACTCCTGCTGAAGTGGAGCTTGCACCTTTGTGTGGGAGGCGAGCTACTGGAGCTGCTGTGCGTACAGAGCTCTACAGTTGGGGTGTAGCTGGAGTTGTTATTCCTCTTTCTTGCATCATTGTTCCTGCTGGAACTACTGCTGGAGGAGCTGTTGGAGTTGCTAGCTCCACTACCCTTGTAACTACTTTTACTTCTGCTCGTGTTGCTACTGTGGCTACTTCCACCTTAGTGTAAACGCTGCTGCTAAAGATACTGCCATTGCGGGCACGCCATCAACTTTAGGGGAAAATCTTCTTTTGTTGGGTTTAGGTTCTTTCGTCAAGAACACGTAAAGGTTTACCTGTTCAGTAAGGTAGGATTCTATTCTCTTTTCTCTTCTCAATCCTTGTCTCTTGCCTTTGCTAAAAGTTCATGTCCACATATATACTTGTTTTCCAACCTTGGAAGCCATCTTAAGAGTTAGGAGTTCATCTCTTCCGAACATGTCTTGTCCTGTGAATTGGGGAAATTCCTTTTGTTGAACATAAGTAGGTATTGGTAGAATTCATTCTTGTGACCATCAATTTGTAAATCTCCTTCTTTTCTAAGCCTTGGAATTAAAGCATCGGTCTTGATCCCATAAGGCATGGGATTTAGTATGCTTGTTTGATTACCTAGTTACCATTGAATTTTTATGTATTGATAGGATCCCTTCTTAATGATCCTCTTTCTTCTTGTTCTTATAATTCCTCCATGTTAAGAAATCCATGTATAATTGAAGGATTCAATTCCCTCTGGTTCAAATCTATCCTCCATACCTGATAAGAAGTTCTTGATGAGAGGACAAAAAGTTATACCTGTGACTCTTCTATTTTTCTTCCAGTCATGAAAGAATTATTCTTGTTTGGAGTGAAACAACCTTGTTCTATTTGAGATATTGAGTTCTATCTTCTTATTTTACCTTTGAATCCTTGTTCATGCTATAGAAGTCATAATATCTTTAGAACTGTGTGAGAACTTGTGTTTATTTGTTAGGTACTCCAAACTATGATTGAGATCTATGGAATACTTTGAGTTTTAGTATTTATCTTGTAAGAATCTTCCAATAAACCATTGCTATCAAGACCACACTTCCAACACTATACTATGTCTAGTTTCTAGCTAGACAAGCTTGAATTGCAAACCTCTCGTTTCATCTCGCTAGTTCAGTTTATAAACCACTATGAGAACTATAATTAGACTCTTCTATTTGATATAAATCATGCTTTGGTTCATAGGATCTATAATTGGAGTATTTAGGATGAACTTTAAGTCATTTCTGGAGTGGAAATCAGCAACTGTCGACAGGAAAAAGCTACTTGTCGACAGATTTGGTTTCATAGAACTGTGAAATTACTGGGACAGCAGTAGCTGTCGACAGCCTGCCCATTGCTGTCGATAGATATTGTCCCTGTGACGACCCTCATTATACCGGTATGGTTATACCAACCCACGTTGGTATAGTGAACGTTATCACAGTGGGGCATTTACCCAAACACTATCACATGATTGAGATACACACAAATATAGATACAGAGTAGCGGAAATAAAAGAACAAGGTCTTTCATTTCATTTCATCATCCACATTTAACATACATGATCCCATAACAATTTAAAAGAAATAAAGTCCACATAATGAAGTACTAAATTCAAATACATAGTTGTCCACAAATTACATAGTGTTTCTATTACAATGCCTTAATACATACTATGAAAGCAAAAGTCACACAATGTCTCCTCCAAGTTACTCGCCACGCTCGGAGTCACTCTCCACTGTCTCCTCCAACGGTGTGACGTTACCAACTAAACCTGTACGCCAAAGCAAGGAGTGAGTCAAAAAGACTCAGCAAGTAATCTCCACACACATCATACATGCATATATCACGGTAGGTTTTTACATTCCAATTTACAAAACATATAGCATGCTTGAACACTGATAACGAGACAACCTACCATAGTAATTCTACAAATTAAACACATGGTACAAGATTTAAGACATTCAACATAAATATCCTATCACATGCTCTCTACTCATTCAATCACATGAAAACACACTTCAGATTAAACTATAACATGAAACGACTAAACATGGGATTCTCACATACATGAAAGAAATCATTCCTAACATGGTTGCTACACATTTTTGCATATGTAAACTATCATTTTATACACTTTAAGGTTGCTGTTTTTTTTTCATGGATTAGAAATTCATACCCTTCACATGAGAGCTACATTCTTAATTAAACTACAACATGATAACAACGAGACATGGAATTGTTCACACATATGCAAGAAGTGCTACTAGCATGGATCTACGCATTTTTACACATATAAAACATTCTCATAGCCACAATTAGGTTGCTGTTGTAACATAATTTCACATTATCATATCATGGGCTACAATTTCACAATCTCACATATTGGTTCCACATGTTTTCACAATTTCCCATTCATATAGTTCTCTTTTCACACATTGCACATTTACACATATTCACACTACACAATTTACACATGATCACATTCACATTTCACATTTACACTTTAGTGCCGTGACACATAGTCCAAACCACCATAAGAAGGACACATCACATAACACATAGACATAGACGTCACCTAGGCAATACAGTGACGACTCTTGGACTGCGCAGACCGGGAGAACAAGTCTCCACCCTAACCAGTGGTACTTGTCCACCTCCAGGATTTCATCCTAATGCCCTTAGGATCTTAACACATTGAACCTTCCCATGGGGACTTTCCATCGTACGGTTCCACGGCCCTCTATGGAAGCAGTATCACACTTGGCACAGTCTTACACATTACACATACCGATTTTTACACATGGCGCACACACACACCTTTACATTCTCTCATTCACACATGGCTCTATTTTCCTAGCATGATACTACAGATGACAGAGATTACACATTCAGTAACTTATAGTAATCAGGTTGAAACACAATTCAACTCATTTTCATAATGGCATGCATTAATTACATATTTTTGCATGGAAATCCCATAATGCATTCCACGGTTATCCCAATGGCCTGTAAATTTAACCACATTCTGATTACGGGTTTATAACCTCACATGCAAATTTCTAGTTTTTCTAAATTATCAGATATTTACAGAAATTAAGACATTCATTTTCACGCTATTAAAAATTCAATTCACCATGGAACATAACATGAACATCAGGTTTAACAGTTCACAGCCCTGAACCCAACATACACATCATTTCAGAAAATTTCCCCCGGATTTAATGCACAACACACCATTTACTATAAATTTTGCAAGCCTATGCATGTTTGCTATTTTTCAAAACAGAAATTTACAGTAAATCATAGGAGCATGGGAAAAATTTAGTAATTGCAGGGCACAGACTGACCCATACACGCATGGTTTATAAAATTTAGGGCACCCAAATTCTCCACAGATCATGAGAATAGTGGGTGAACATACATAGCCATATCTTCCACATGCATTCTAATAAGCTAATAAATTCTACCATCCACAAAAAATGCACAATAATTCTCCCACACACCACATTAACTAGTATACATAATATATAGAAGTTACATTATATCCTCATTGCGAAAACACATCGAAAATAGTCATATACCAAGAAGAACAGCTCACTGTTCTGTCGCGAAGAACTTAACGGCAGTCTCTGGCCGTTCAAGGAGTTGGACGGCAAGATCGCTGGACGCAGACTGGAGATCTTGGCGGCAAGAGGCCTTGACGCCAAGTTCCTGTCTGTGCAGGAGCACAGACCGAGCTCCAAATACAGGGTGAAAAGGAGGATCTAGGACACGATTTAAAATATGTAAAAATAGTAAAACCCTACTAGACATCTACATGGACGAAATGTATGGGGTACTTGCCTTTTTAAAAACCTCCAAAGGAATCTATGTTGTTGTTGAAGCTCTCCTTGGGCAGTCCCAAGAAGCCTCCAAAAGAGCTCTCCTCCTGGTTCTCAGTTGATGCAAGCTTTAGTCCAGTGTTGGGGAAGCCTTCCCCAAGGTTCAGACTCCCTCCTAGTAGCAGTGGATTGCCGGAAGCAGCCTTCAGTCGCCGGATTCGAGCTTGCCAAGTTCAGTTTTCCTCCAGTTTGAGCTAGGGTTTCTCTCCTCTTTGCAAAGAGTCAAGAGAACTCTTTCTGGTGCAGAAGGAGTTTGGTTTAAAGGAGAGGGGTTTGGGGAACACCGGAGAGGTGATGTGAAGGCCTGCTAGCGGTTGGGGACATCTCCCCAATGGCTGAGCTTGCTTGCCCCCGGAATTTTGGGGTCTGCAACTCATGCAGGTTAGAGATATTAACGTCCACATCAATGGACGTTGACTTAAGTATTAGCATCCATCGAGGTGGACGCTGACTCAGCATGGACGTCCATCCATGTGGACGCCAATTGGGTCTTTCGGCCAGAACTCAAAACATGCAGAAATCCATGCTTAGCTTATACGTATATATATATATATATATATATATATATATATATATAATATATATATATAGTATGCATGCCATATGTATACTATCATGTACACACTACCACCATACAATTCATACACTATTTACATCTAATTATACACATGCGCACATAAGTATAACTAGTTAATACGTACGTAGATATGTACTCTATGCATACACAAGCATAAGTTATTTACACGAATAAAGTAATACAACAAAATTCGAGGGCCTTACACCTTCTCCCCCTTAAAGAAACTTCGTCCTCGAAGTTTAAACAAAACTACTCAAACAAACGGGGATTCTTCTTCTTCATCGCATCCTCAAGCTCCCAAGTAGCCTCCTCTCGCGAGAAGTTCCGCCATAGAACATTTCCGACGCAATACCCTTGTTCCGGAGATGCTGAACCTTCCGGTGAAGAATAGCTACTGGTTGCTCCACATACGACAATCTGGCCGAATCTCCACTGGCTCATGACTAATCACATGAGATGGATCTCGACATACTTCCTGAGCATAGAAACGTGGAAAACGGGATGAACACTAGCTAAAGCTGGGGGTAAAGCTAGCTCATATGCCACGCTGCCCAATCGTCTGAGAATCTCATACGGGCCAATGAATCTAGGGCTCAACTTACTATGCCTGCCAAATATGACGACACCACGAATAGGTGATGTCTTCAAGAAGACATGATCACCCACCTCGAACTCCAAATCCTTCCTCCTGTTGTCAGCATAGCTCTTCTGCCTATCCTGCGCCGCAACAAGCCTCTTCCTGATAAGTTGGACCTTATCCGAAGTCTCCTGAACTAACTCCGGACCGATCAGCTGCCTATCACCGGTCTCCTCTCAACATAAAGGAGATCTGCAAGGCCTTTCATACAATGCCTCAAATGGAGCCATACCAATACTCGCATGAAAGCTGTTGTTGTATGCGAACTCCACTAGAGGTAGATGACGCTCCCAATCATCCTTCCAATCCAGTACACACGCTCTCAACATATCCTCGAGCGTCTGGATAGTCCTCTCAGACTGTCCATCTGTCTGAGGATGAAACGTCGAACTGAGCTTCAGCTCCGATCCTAACGCATCCTGAAGACCTTTCCACAATCTCGAAGTAAATCTCAGATCTCGATCCGAAATGATCGACTTCGGCACACCATGCAATCTAACCACACTACTAACATACAATCTAGCTAAACTCTCAACCGACTGCTTCTTCTTCATGGGCAAGAAATGCGCAGTCTTCGAGAATCTATCTACAACTACCCAAATCGAGTCATTGCCCCTTCTAGATCGAGGCAAACCCAAAACAAAGTCCATCGTGATAGCTTCCCACTTCCATACTGGGATCTCCATCCTTTGCATAAGGCCGGATGGTCGCTGTCGCTCGGCCTTCACTTGCTGGCATACTAAACACCGGGATACATAATCTGCCACATCCCTCTTCATGCCAGACCACCAAAAGGACCTCTTCAAATCCTGGTACATTTTAGTGTTACCCGGATGAATAGAGAATCGCGATCTATGAGCCTCCGCTAACACATGCTCACGGACATCTACCAAGTCAGGGACACAAACACGGTGATGGAATCTAATCACACCGTCCTCATCACGAGCAATGCCCGCCTTGCCCACTAACTCTAAGAGTCTAGGGTCGGCTTTCTGTTGCTCGATCACCTCATCCAAAACCGAGGATCTAAGGGATAACTGAGCTACAAAAGCCTGGCATAGCGATGGCTCTAACTCAGTCAACACGCAAGCCGCATCCTCCAACATCTTCCAGTCCTGCTGGAGAGATGGCCTCTTCCTGCTCAGAGCATCCGCTACGACATTCGCCTTTCCAGGATGATACTGAAGGTCAAAGTCATAGTCCTTCAAGAACTCAATCCATCTTCTCTGCCTCAGGTTTAATTCCTTTTGGGAGAAAAGATACTTCAAGCTCTTGTGGTCGGTAAACACCTCAAATCTGACACCATAAAGATAGTGCCTCCAGATCTTTAGTGCATGAACCACTGTTGCGAGCTCCAAATCATGAGTCGGATAGTTCTTCTCATGCTCCTTCAACTGACGAGAAGCATACGCCACTACCCTTTCTTGCTGCATGAGCACACAGCCTAAGCCAATCCGAGACGCATCCGTGTAGATAGCAAAACCCTCTACACTCGGTCAGACTAACACTGGAGCTGACGTGAGCTTAGTCTTCAACAATTGAAAACTACTCTCACACTTCTCGGACTACACAAACTTCACTCCCTTTCTGGTGAGCTGAGTCAATGGGGCGGCGATGGATGAAAATCCCTCAATGAATCGCCGATAGTAACCAGCCAAACCCAAAAAACTACGAATCTCCGAAGGGGTCTTGGGAATCTCCCAACCCATAACTGCATGGACCTTTGCTGGATCAACTGCAATACCAGCACCAGAGATAACATGCACGAGGAAATGAACCTCGCGCAACCAGAAATCGCACTTGCTGAGCTTAGCATACAGCTTGTGCTCACGGAGAACCTCTAATACTACCCTAAAATGCTGACGGTGTGTGTCCTCATCCGGAGAGTAGATCAACACGTCATCTATAAACACTACGAAAAAGCTATCTAGATACGGTCTAAACACCCTGTTCATGAGATCCATGAACGCTGCAGGGGCATTGGTCAATCCGAAAGGAAGAACCAAAAACTCATAATGTCCGTAACGGGATCGGAATGCCGTCTTGGACACATCCTCACTCCGAATCCTCAACTGATGATAACCAGATCGCAAATCAATCTTAGAAAAGACTGATGCATCTTGCAGTTGGTCAAACAAATCATCAATACGAGGTAAGGGATACCTGTTCTTCACAGTCACTTGGTTCAGCTTCCTGTAGTCAATGCATAACCTAAGTGACCCGTCTTTCTTCTTGACGAATAATACAGGTGCGCCCCAAGGGGAAACACTAGGGCTAATAAATCCCTTATCTAGCAACTCTTGCAACTGCCTCCTTAACTCGGCTAACTCCGCAGGTGCCATCCGATATGGAGCCTTCGAGATAGGAGAGGTGCCCGGAAGCAACTCTATGGTGAACTCTATCTCTCTATCCGGTGGCAAACCAGACAAATCATCGGGAAAGACGTCTGGAAAATCTTGCACTACCTCGATCGCTACAAGAGTAGGTGACTCATCAGCCTCTGGTACTAACACCACGCTGGCAAGAAAAGCGTCACAACCCTTGTTTACCATGCGCATCGCCTTCATGGTAGAGATAACTAACTTTCCCACCACGTTCCTTGGCAAGGGATGAGAGAACTCATCCTCACCAGGAATATGGAAAACAATCCTCTTTCCGCGACAATCTACTAATGCATAGTGCTCCTCTAGCCAATCCAGACCAAGAATAGCATCATAGTCCTTCATCTTTAGCAAGAAGAAACACCATTCTAGGACTCTATCCTCAATATACACAGGTAACGACGGAATGCACTTCCTAGTCGATACCGTACCTGCAGGGGTGTGCACAGACAAAGGGACCTCTAAGTCCTCAGACTCTATGCCTGACTCTAGGGCTAACTGCCTAGCGAACCGCTCGGAAATGAACGAGTGAGTAGCACCCGTATCAAGAGCGTGCAAAATCGTACCTTCGGTGACATGCTCTGCTTGCTCGGCATCCTCGCGTGCTAAAGCAAACACTCGAGCTGGGGCTCGAGGCCTTCCTGGTCTTCCTGTAGCTGGTGCTGCTGTTGCTACCGCTGCTGGGGCTGGCGCTCCGCGCTGGACTCCCTGCTGAAGTCTCGGACAATCCTTGATCTTGTGGTCGCTGCTTCCGCACTTCAAGCACTTTCCCGCAATCATCCAACACTCGGAACCAACATGTGTCTTCCCACAATGGGGACACTCTTTCTTCACACCAGGGGAACGTACAGAAGGTACCTGAGTACTGCCGACTGCGACTGATCGCTGCTGTGTCTGGTACACCGCTTTCTTCTTGTCCTGCCGCTGGAACGTAGCTGCAGGCCTCTTCTGCGAAGCCTTCTTCTCTTCTAGATATTGCTGCATCTCGCCCTCCTGTCTACAAGCAACACTAAGTGCCTCGTCCAAGGTACGATGGTCAAACGCCACTAGCCTCGTCCTCAGTGATGGCTTCAGGCCCATCATGAACTTCTTTGCTTTCCTGCGCTCATCTGCCACAACATGAGGTGCATACTTAGATAGTTCTGCAAACCTTGCCTCATACTCTAGCACGGTCATAGAGCCTTGGGTCAAGGAGAGGAACTCCTACTCCATCCGATCTTGAATATGCTCTGGGACGAACTTGGCTCGAAAGAGCCTCACGAACTCGTCCCAAGCAACATCAATCGCGCCGTCCTCAAACCGTGTACGTAGTAATGAAGCCCACCATACATCAGATCTTTCCTGCAGTACATTACCGTTCATAAGCACCATCTAAACAGATCTAACTTAACAGGAGACATAAACAAATAAAACTAGCACATACCTATAGCATATAGGTGGCTAAAGTAACCTTATCCTCATCCGCACACCTAATAGCTCGGAAGATCTTTTCAATCTCCCTCATCCAACTCTCAGCTAGTAACGGATCGCTCTCCCCCTTAAAAGAGGGTGGCAGCATCCTCTTGAATCTTTCCATGATGGAAGGTCCACCATGGTCCTGAGCTGGAACTTGAGCCTGCTACATCAAACAACAAACAATACACATTCAACATAACATCATACAATTAAATAAAATAGACTATACTTTGATTGATTATGCTAATCTGAGCCTCCAACTGAGCCTGGAGTGCAACCTGGGTGTGGGCCTGCGTCTGCATGGCCTGCACCAACCCTTGCATGAACACTCCATAATCCGCAGGCGGCGGTGGGGGAAGTACAGGACCCTACAGTGCCGGGGCCTGCTGCTCCGCCCGCTCCTCACGTCTTGGCTCGTCCTCACGGGCCGGCGCTCCGCCACGCCTACCTCTCGAAGCCATGGCTGCAATAAATTTCAGCCACCATTAGAGCTACGTTAATTTATTTCCTAACCATTTTCTTATCTATTTTTCATTCATTATTAGTCAATTCTACACATGTGGACAATCTACGAAGATTTCATGTAATGAAGATGATGATTCATGTATATTTATGTATAATCTCAATCGGTCGCTCTGATACCAATCCCTGTGACTACCCTCATTATACCGGTACGGTTATATCAACCCACGTTGGTATAGTGAACGTTATCACAGTGGGGCATTTACCCAAACGCTATCACATGATTGAGATACACACAAATATAGATACAGAGTAGCCGAAGTAAAAGAACAAGGTCTTTCATTTCATTTCATCATCCACATTTAACATACATGATCCCATGACAATTTAAAAGAAATAAAGTCCACATAATGAAGTACTAAATTCAATACATAGTTGTTCACAAATTACATAGTGTTTCTATTACAATGCCTTAATACATACTATGAAAGCAAAAGTCACACAATGTCTCCTCCAAGTTACTCGCCACGCTCGGAGTCACTCTCCACTGTCTCCTCCAACGGTGTGACGTCACCAACTAAACTTGTACGCCGAAACAAGGAGTGAGTCGAAAAGACTCAGCAAGTAATCTCCACACACATCATACATGCATATATCACGGTAGGTTTTTACATTCCAATTTACAAGGCAAAACATATAGTATGCTTGAACACTGATAACGAGACAACCTACCATAGTAATTCTACAAATTAAACACATGGTACATGATTTAAGACATTCAATATAAATATCCTATCACATGCTCTCTACTCATTCAATCACATGAAAACAACACTTCAGATTAAACTATAACATGAAACGACTAAACATGGGATTCTCACATACATGAAGGAAATCATTCCTAACATGGTTGCTACACATTTTTGCATATGTAAACTATCATTTTATACACTTTAAGGTTGCTGTTTTTTTTTTTCCATGGATTAGAAATTCATACCCTTCACATGAGAGCTACATTCTTAATTAAACTACAACATGATAACAACGAGACATGGAATTGTTCACACATATGCAAGAAGTGCTACTAGCATGGATCTACGCATTTTTACACATATAAAACATTCTCATAGCCATAATTAGGTTGATGTTGTAACATAATTTCACATTATCATATCATGGACTACAATTTCACAATCTCACATATTGGTTCCACATGTTTTCACAATTTCCCATTCATATAGTTCTCTGTTCACACATTGCACATTTACACATATTCACACTACACAATTTACACATGATCACATTCACATTTCACATTTTACACTTTAGTGCCGTGACACATAGTCCAAACCACCATAAGAATGACACATCACATAACACATACACATAGACGTCACCTAGGCAATACAGTGACGACTTTTGGACTGCGCAGACCGGGAGAACAAGTCTCCACCCTAACCAGTGGTACTTGTCCACCTCCAGGATTTCATCCTAATGCCCTTAGGATCTTAACATATTGAACCTTCCCATGGGGACTTTTCCATGGTACGGTTTCACGGCCCTCTATGGAAGCAGTATCACACTTGGCACAGTCTTACACATTACACATACCGATTTTTACACATGGCGCACACACACACCTTTACATTCTCTCATTCACACATGGCTCTGTTTTCCTAGCATGATACTACAGATGACAGAGATTACACATTCAGTAACTTATAGTAATCAGGTTGGAAACACAATTCAACTCATTTTCATAATGGCATGCATTAATTACATATTTTTGCATGGAAATCCCATAATGCATTCCACGGTTATCCCAATGGCCTGTAAATTTAACCACATTCTGATTACGGGTTTATAACCTCACATGCAAATTTCTAGATTTTTCTGAATTATCAGATATTTACATAAATTAAGACATTCATTTTCACGCTATTAAAAATTCAATTCAACATGGAACATAACATGAACATTAGGTTTAACAGTTCACAGCCCTGAACCCAACATACACATCATTTCAGAAAATTTCCCCCAGATTTAATGCACAACACACCATTTACTATAAATTTTGCAAGCCTACGCATGTTTGCTATTTTCCAAAACAGAAATTTACAGTAAATCATAGGAGCATGGGAAAAATTCAGTAATTGCAGGGCACAGACTGACCCATACACGCATGGTTTATAAAATTTAGGGCACCCAAATTCTCCACAGATCATGAGAATAGTGGGTGAACATACATAGCCATATCTTCCACATGCATTCCAATAAGCTAATAAATTCTACCATCCACAAAAAAATGCACAATAATTCCCCCACACACCACATTAACTAGTATACATAATATATAAAAGTTACATTATATCCTCATTGCGAAAACACATCGAAAATAGTCATATACCAAGAAGAACAGCTAACTGTTCTGTCCTGAAGAACTTAACGGCAGTCTCTGGCCGTTCAAGTAGTTGGACGGCAAGATCGCTGGACGCAGACTGGAGATCTTGGCGGCAAGAGGCCTTGACGCCAAGTTCCTGTTTGTGCAGGAGCACAGACCGAGCTCCAAATACAGGGTGAAAAGGAGGATCCAGGACACGATTTAAAATATGTAAAAATAGTAAAACCCTACTAGACATCTACATGGACGAAATGTATGGGGTACTTGCCTTTTTAAAAACCTCCAAAGGAATCTAAGTTGCTGTTGAAGCTCTCCTTGGGTAGTCCCAAGAAGCCTCCAAAAGAGCTCTCCTCCTGGTTCTCAGTCGATGCAAGCTTCAGTCCAGTGTTGGGGAAGCCTTCCCCAAGGTTCAGACTCCCTCCTAGTAGCAGTGGATCGCCAGAAGCAGCCTTCAGTCGTCGGATTTGAGCTTGCCAAGTTCAGTTTTCCTCCAGTTTGAGCTAGGGTTTCTCTCCTCTTTGCAAAGAGTCAAGAGAACTCTTTCTAGTGTAGAAGGAGTTTGGTTTAAAGGAGAGGGGTTTGGGGAACCCCGGAGAGGTGATGTGAAGGCCTGCTAGCGGTTGGGGACATCTCCCCAATGGCTGGGCTTGCTTGCCCCCAGAATTTCGGGGTCTGCAACGCATGCAGGTCAGAGATATTAACGTCCACATCAATGGACGTTGACTTAAGTATTAGCGTCCATCGAGGTGGACGCTGACTCAGCATGGACGTCCATCCATGTGGACGCCAATTGGGTCTTTCGGCCAGAACTCAAAACATGCAGAAATCCATGCTTAGCTTATACGTATATATATATGCATGCCATATGTATACTATCATGTACACACTACCACCATACAATTCATACACTATTTACATCTAATTATACACATGCGCACATAAGTATAACTAGTTAATACGTACGTAGATATGTACTTCTATGCATACACAAGCATAAGTTATTTACACGAATAAAGTAATACAACAAAATTCGAGGGCCTTACAGTTCCAGAACAACAAATTCAGTTCTGGATGCCCTTGTCTGTCGACAGCCCTTCCTGGCTGTCGACACCTACTGTCCTGATATGAATTTCAACAGTCTTTCATGTACGAATCCTTGCTAAAACCTCATCCTAATAGCCTAGCAAGTTATCCTCTGAATTACTTTGATATTTATTGTCATTCTACTATAAAGATCACCCACTTGGGATACCTTACTCACCCTTAAACTGTCCTTTAGTTGTCAACTAGGAATGGTACCCCGTTGAGTCCATTCTCCTGGTTTCGATAACTGAGTTCATATAACTTGATGTCTTGAGAGTTCAAATGCTTGAACACCATGTGTGATATAATTAATTGATGATGATGACATTTATTGGGTCCTTGGACCCCACATGATTATTATGCCTGTGCAAATAGGGCTGGTCCAGTCCTGGGAGGAGCACCCGAATTCATTTACAGGCCGCGCGGAATGATAAAGGATGCCAGGATGTTTGGCATAGCATCAATACTAGTTTGATTATGGTCATCATGTTACCTATCTTGTGAGATTACATATATAAGCCAGAATATGAAATTCACTGTGAATTCCTAAGCACGTTTTGTATTTCAGTACCACTGTCCCAATTTCACTATCATGTTAAGATACTTGTTTGTTCATCTTTAACATCAGTAAGGTCTTTTACCTTGATCATCATATAGTCTAATCCTTTTGATTTGAGAATTTGAATCCTACTGGGCTAGTTAGCTCACCAAATCCTATTTTTCAGGTATCTATAGTTCTTAAAGGAGGGAACTTCGGGATATGTGTGTGGAGAGACCATTCTTGACGGCATTTTACTTTTGAGATTGTAAAATAGAAATGTTGTAATATTCATAGAACGTCAATTGTCAAATTTTTATTTAGTAGAGCTTCCGAGCAATTTGCTGCTCAAATACTATAAATTTTACTCTTGATTTCTCGTTCGTTCACGTTCTGGTGTTTATAGATACATTAAATAATGGGGCGTGACAGTGACAGAGGAGGAGACGACCAATCTGACGTGAAGGGCCCCAACGGGTCTGGCTCGTCATTTCTCGGTAGGGATCTCTTGCTCTCTCTTACTGTCTTGAGGAGATGGAGCTTGTTTTGGGCTATCCTTTCTGTGCTCGAGGCTTGCTTGTGGTTTAGCACGGGAGAAAGCTTGCCGGTGGTGCTCCCTCTTTGTGCGTGGTTTAGTTCTTGTTGTGTGTGGGTGAGGAGAGGTGGCATTGGTGACCCTCGAGCCATCTTTTAGTTTCTCTCTTGTGTGCTCTCATTCCTTCCTTGTTTGGAGGCGTTTGTGTAGCTTGGGGGACCATGAGATGGCCCCATTCCCAGTTTTGGTCTTCTGATTGAGATCACGATAGGATGGTTGTTGCGATACCAGTCAGAGGGCGACGTGTGTCCTATCACATTCTGGTCGCGACAGGGTAACCATCGCGTTCTATGTGCTCTGCTGTCTTCCGTTTCCAGTCATTGTGGAGGATGGCTCATGTCCAAGTTGGTTAGAAGGAGGTCTCCCTAACTTGGCATGAGGCCTGTCTTCCTATTGGGTGGCTTGCCATCGTGGATCCTTTGGGTGTGGGCCTTGGGGTGGTTCTGCCCTAAGGGTCCTGCCTTTAGATGAGGAACGCGACAGGTCGATACATCGCATTCTGAATCTGAAGGCGACACCTTCCTTGTCGCGTTCCGGTGTCTTAGGGTCGCGACGGTTTACTTGTCACCTTCTGTCATTGGTGGTGTTTGGCTGTGGGTCTGCTGGCCTGTTTGGGGTTCGACCTTCTGATGCTGAACACGACGGGTCGATACGTCATGTTCAGATCAGAAGGCGACACCCCGGTCATTGCGACCTGGTTGCGACGGGTTGGTCGTCGCCTTCTGGTTCAGAAGGCGATGCCCCTGTGGTCACGTTCTTGTTGCCAAGTTTTTAGCCGTAGTGTTTGTGCCTTTGTTGGCCGATGGCCCTCTTGGGGTTTTCCGAGAGGTGTGTCGTGCGTGCCTGTGCCTGCTGGCTTGTCTTGGTTACAAGTCAGCTGTACCGTTTGCTTGTGGTGGTTGCCCCTCTTGTTCTTGTTGAACCACACCTTGCTTGTCCTTATATTTTAGTGATAACAAAACTTATGATAATACCAAGTATACTAATAACAAAATTTATGATTAACTTAAATAGAATATCTTGTTTTATCTGTGTCGCATCAATCTCATAACAATCTGATAAGTCTCACATCGATTTGATAAATGAGTAGAACGATTCGAGCGCTACAACGATTTGGTTTTAATCGATTTTATAAGCGCCACAACGATTTGTTTTGTGTCTGCTATAACGATTCGTTAAGGCTCATATCGATTTGATAAGTAAGCGCAACGATTTGCCTTTCATAATGACTCATTAAGGCCCATAACGATTTTATAAGTGAGAACAACGATTTGCTCTCACATCGATTTGGATCTCATAATGATTCGATAAATGAGAACAACGATTTGGTTGCATAACGATTTGATAAGTTGCACATCGATTTGCTAGTCATAACGATTTGCTTCTCACATCGATTCATTAAGACTTATAACGATTTGTTAAGTCTTATAATTATAACGATTTGATAAGTCATTCTTACATCGATTCACTTCACTTTAAACATAGATTTCTTATAATCTTTTGAAGTAATCTTGACGGTCAATGTAGAGTCAAATATCTTCTGACAGAATAAAGCTGCATACTTATCAGAAAAAGATATGACCTACTATTTTCAGTGTGTTAGCAGAAACACAGTGGTATGCATCATTATCATAAACACTCTTTTGTGCTAACACTCTCTTCTATGCTTACAGACCTCGAAGACCACCAGAGGTTGATTAAGACAAATGAAGAGCAACGACTAGAACTCCAACGGATCTCTTCAACGGATCCATTCAAAAGCTGCTCATATAAAAGAAGAAGCATGGCTGAAGAATAAAGTAGAGCCTTCCTGAAAATCTTTGAAGGAGTGTACAACCAGTGAGGAACCTGAACGCCACATACACTCAAAGGAAAAGAGAGAAAGAGCCTGAGCCCAGAAGAAGTGTTCAAGCATTTGAAAAATTCAAGCCTTCAAGCTTTCTTCTCTCTCTTCATTCTCTCTTTGCGCTCATTGTAAATTTGGGGGAGAGTCTGTAACTGTGAGCTAGTTCTTAGTGTTCGTCTTGTAATAGCTCTCAGTCTGATCTTTCTTTTTTAAGAAAGATTTCTGTCCATCTGTAGGACTGTATACAGTGTAGAACCTAGCTAGGGGTTTGTGTCTAGCAGAACCGCACTGGGGTTTGTATCAGGAGGTTTGCTTCTGAGCCTGTAAAAGAAGTCGGCTACCTTCTTGCCCGGCAAAGAGAAGAAGACCAGCTGGGGCGCTGGGTGTTGTAGTGTCCTTGAGGGGGACTGTACCCTTGGTTAGTAAAATCCCAAGAGGTTGCTTGGGGAATGGACGTAGGACTTCCATGTGGGAAGGGCCGAACCAGGATAAATCTCTTGTGTCATTTGTGTGATTGTTTATTTGCTTCCGCATTGATACTCTTTATCACACTAATCTAACCAAACATTTAAGTGTTAATTTTCTGTGTTTTGGTTTCTATTTGCAGAAATCAGAAAAACCTATTCACCCCCCTCTAAGTTAGCTTGCTGCCGTATCAAAAGTGGGCCAACAAGTGGTATCAGATCGAGGTTCTCTGATCATTCAAGAAGATCCAACGATCTTAGAGAAGATCCATGGAAGCTCAAGGATATGCTGAAGGTCAATCAGTCACCAGACCTCCATTCTTTGATGGAGAAGACTACGAATATTGGAAGATGCGAATGGAATACTTCATTCGAGGCACAGACTTTGATCTATGGCAGGTAATTGAGGTAGGTGATTTTGTTATTGCTCCTGCTGAAGGCACTACTGCCATTACAGCAGCTGATAAAAGTAAACTATCTTTAAACTTTAAAGTTAAGAACTACTTATGTTGTGCTTTATCCAAAAGGGAATTTAGTAGAGTATCTGCATGTAAATCTACTAAAGAAATATGGGATAAACTGCAGATAACATATGAAGGAACAGATAAAGTGAAACAAACAAGAATAGATATTCTTGTATCACAATATGAACAATTCAAAATGCTTTCACATGAAGATATTACTGCTATGTATAGTAGATTTTCAAGCATAGTAGTAGGTCTAAATTCTCTTGGTAAAACTTTTTCAAATGAAGAAACCGTCAGAAAAATAATTAGGTCCTTAACTATTTCATGGACACCTAAAGTAACTGCTATTGAAGAGGCCCATGATTTAACCAAATTATCAATTGATAGTCTAATAGGTTCTCTCATGGCACATGAAATAAATATGGAGTGACTATCTAAAAGCTCATTTAAGAAGAAATGTACTAATGCTCTTAAAGTCGTCGCTGCTCCTTCTTCTTCTAGTTCTCAAAATACAGATTCTGAAGACAGTGATATGGATGAAGTATTGTCCAAGCTTCAGAAGATTTTAAAGAAGAAGAAAAACAGATCAAGAAGGATCCAAAGAAAAGAGAAAAAGGAGAAAGAACCAGTCTGCTATGAATGCAGAAAACCTGGACATCTGAGACTTGATTGTCCAAAACTCAAGAAGAATGGTCAAACCGAGAAGTCTAAGAAGCAGCACAAGAAATTTAAAAGAAGAGCCATGGCGGCTGCGTGGGAAAATGATGAGGTCACAAGCTCAGAATCATTAAGCTCAGATTCTGAAAAGGAGCAGGTAAATCTAGCGCTCATGGTGGGACTAGATGAGGCTCATTCTGACTCATTTTTTAATTCTTGCACAGATTCAGGGTCAGAATCAGAAGACTTAGAAGAAGTCTTTAATGAACTGTATGAAAAATAAGGGGGTTGTAAAAGAACTAAAAAATCTTAAAAACAACTCTACTTGCTTGGGAAACACTAATTCTGATCTTAAATCCGAATTGGAGCAACTAGAAAAACAATTAAAAGAATGTAAAGATAATAATTATCTTTTAAATGAAGATTTGAAAATTAAGAATAATGAGAAGTTAGAGTTAGAAGAAAAATTAAAAACTCTAACCGAAGAAAATCCTTTATTTAAAAGAATCAGTTGGAAAGTTAACTAAAGGGAAAACATCTTTAGCCCTATGCTTAAAAAGATCAAAACCTAGAAATAACAAACAAGGGCTTGGTTACATACCTCCGAAAAAAGAAAAAAAAGCCACAACTCCAGGAAAATATCTCTTACCAAAATTTGTGAAAGAAACCAAAATGTCTCAGAACAAGGCACCTGAAATAAACAAGCCTTATCAAAAGAAAAAGATTTTTAAAAATTGCATCCTAAACAGGCATCACAAAGGCAATAAGAACTGCAAAATAAACTATATTCATTGCTGCTCTCATTGCAATAAATTAGGACACACTGTGAACACCTGCACAACAAGGCACTTAGTTTGGATTCCTAAAGGTTATTTTCATGCATCTAACCATCAAGGACCCAAAAAGATTTGGGTACCTATTTCTAAATAAGTTATGTGCAGGGTAGCCTTGGAGCATCAGGAACCAATGATGCTTAAGGCAAGGATGACTGCCAGCTCCTCATCTAACTCACATCTGAAGAGGGAGTAGTCACAAATATTGTTTTCATTTATATCACTACTTACATTGGTTTGCAAGTTTCTTAGATCAATGCAGGCAATAATTCTGAAGACTTGACAAACAACATGTGAAAGGTCAAGATCAACAAGATATGACTTGCCTCACATTAAGGGGGAGTCTCACACTCAGGGGGAGCACATATTAAGGGGGAGTTATTCTTTATCAACTATCATTGTTGAACCCCTCTATGGTAAGAAATTCTCTCAAAGGGAGAGAAAAATGCATAGTAAGATCCTTCCTTTTTGGTTAGTGACAAAAAGGGGGAGAGTTTGTATGAATTTTCTGTATTTTTCTATGCTTTAAGTGTTTTTGGGGAGATTTCTGAACCACTCTATGCTTTAAGTAATTTTTGTCAGAAAATTCTCATAAATTTTGTCATCACCAAAAAGGGGAGATTGTTGAACCACTCCTTGCTTGTCCTTGTATTTTGGTGATAACAAAACTTATGATAATACCAAGTATATTCCTATAATAAAAAATTTATGATTAACTTAAATAGAATATCTTGTTTTATCTGTGTCGCATCAATCTCATAACAATCTGATAAGTCTCACATCGATTTGATAAATGAGTAGAACGATTCGAGCGCTACAACGATTTGGTTTTAATCGATTTTATAAGCGCCACAACGATTTGTTTTGTGTCTGTTATAACGATTCGTTAAGGCTCATATCAATTTGATAAGTGAGCGCAACGATTTGTCCTCACAACAATTTGCCTTTCATAATGACTCATTAAGGTCCATAATGATTTGATAAGTGAGAACAACGATTTGCTCTCACACCGATTTGGTTCTCATAATAATTCGATAAGTGAGAACAACGATTTGCTCTCACAACGATTTGGTTACATAACGATTTGATAAGTTGCACATCGATTTGCTAGTCATAACGATTTGCTTCTCACATCGATTCATTAAGACTTACAACGATTTGCCATTCATAACGATTTGTTAAGTCTTCTAATTATAACGATTTGATAAGTCATTCTTACATCGATTCACTTCACTTTAAACATAGATTTCTTATAATCTTTTGAAGTAATCTTGACGGTCAATGTAGAGTCAAATATCTTCTGACAGAATAAAGCTGCATGCTTATCAGAAAAAGATATGACCTACTATTTTCAGTGTGTTAGCAGAAACACAGTGGTATGCATCGTTTATCATAAACACTCTTTTGTGCTAACACTCTCTTCTATGCTTACAGACCTCGAAGACCACCAGAGGTTGATTAAGACAAATGAAGAGCAACGGCTAGAACTCCAACAGATCTCTTCAACGGATCCATTCAAAAGCTGCTCATATAAAAGAAGAAGCATGGCTGAAGAACAAAGTAGAGCCTTCCTGAAAATCTTTGAAGGAGTGTACAACCAGTGAGGAACTTGAACGCCACATACACTCAAAGGAAAAGAGAGAAAGAGACTGAGCCCAGAAGAAGTGTTCAAGCATTTGAAGCATTCAAGCCTTCAAGCTTTCTTCTCTCTCTTCATTCTCTCTCTGCGCTCATTGTAAATTTGGGGGAGAGTCTGTAAATGTGAGCTAGTTCTTAGTGTTCGTCTTGTAATAGCTCTCAGTCTGATCTTTCTTTTCTAAGAAAGATTTCTGTCCAGCTGTAGGACTGTATACAGTGTAGAACCTAGCTAAGAGTTTGTGTCTTGCATAACCGCACTGGGGTTTGTACCAAGAGGTTTGCTTCTGAGCCTGTAAAAGAAGTGGGCTGCCTTCTTGCCCGGGAAAGAGAAGAAGACCAGCTCGGGTGCTGGGTGTTGTAGTGTCCTTGAGGGGGACTGTACCCTTGGTTAGTAAAATCCCAAGAGGTTGCTTGGGGACTGGACGTAGGACTTCCATGTGGGAAGGGCCGAACCAGGAAAAATCTCTTGTGTCATTTGTGTGAATGTTTATTTGCTTCTGTAACACCCCGGAAATTTAGTGATTTAAAAATTTTAGAAATAAAGGAGAATAAATAAATTTCGTAATTATCGGAATGATAAAACTTACGTACCATTATCGTACGAGAGAAAACACATCGGAAAATTCCGTAAAAATTATAAATCAACCCCAAATATCGTCCCTAAGTGTTCCACGAAGGAATTCGTGCAACAAAAAATCTGATTGGCCGAGTGTACGTCACACGTGACCAAGTTACTCAAATTTAGAAACTAAGTCGGAAAATTGTTAACGCGGAAAAATAACCCAACCATAAATTAAATAATCATGTTGGGGAGACTTCCAACATCATGTATTAATGACCCATTAACAAGATTGGGCCAATGGAGCACATTTGGCCCAAGGATAAAAATTGGGACAAGAAAATACCCAGAAATTCGTGTATGTAATTATGCAATAATTAGGGAGGGCAATTTAGGGTTAAAATTAGGGTAATTAGTCATGCAAGGTAATCCAAAACTGGACCCAACTCTAAGAGGTGGTTTCCTAAACCCTTTTCCACTCTAATTGGCAGGGAGAATCCCAAAACATGGAAGGGCCAAGCAGAATTCGCAGCCCCTTTCCTAGTCCCATTAGGACATGTAAGTTACACCATAAATCTATAAGAACTCGTCACTAAACTCTTGGGGAAGGTTTGACAACGAGTTGGGGTCGTTTGGAGGTGGGCTAGGGCTTCAGAGGAGGAGGAGAAAGGCTGGGAACCGGAGCTTCATCCCCCTTCATCCTCTGCTGCGTCCAACGTTGACTGGTTTTAGATCTTCATAAAGGTAGGTGTTCTCGGGCCAAGATTAAAGAAAACCTATACCATATTGTATAGATTTGAGTCTATGTTCATTTGCACTTGATTTGCCCAATTTTCATGGAGTATACATGGAGTATTAGTCGTTTTCCCTAAGTCGTGCACAATTAGGGCTTTTCCCGTTCTTCTTATTATGCATGTGATTTAATACCGAATTAGACTAAACTTCCTCATAAAAGTTATTCTACTCATAGTCTCGATCATCTTTCATGTTTAATGTTTTGTCTAAATGTCATTAGTTAGAGAGTTACAAGTCTGGTAAGTAAATTATTGCATGAGATATGTTTTCGGGTTACACATGACCCTTATGTTCTTCATATATTTCATGAGATTCGAGACTAATTAGGTCAAACCCCCAACATAAAATTTCTTCTAATCATTGTCATGGACATCTTTTATGTTAAATGTTTTGTCTAAATAACATTATATAGAGAGATATAAGTATGGTAAGAGGTTCACTGTGTTTTCTGGTGTTTTCGGGCAGCATTTGGAATCGCGTTCGCTCCAGGCGACGCGATTCCCGCACCCTCTCAATCACGACCGTGAGACCAGACGCAATTAGGTTACTGACCAGTCAACCCGCGCATGAAACTTTGCACCTGCCTAGGAGTCTGTGCAGGTCTGAATCGCGGCGGGATCCCAGGACGCGATTCAGGCGGTTTTCCCACCCGATTGATATTTAATGAATTTCCTGTAAATGCGCCGCTATTCCCGGACGCGATTTCTCTTGAAAGGCAGCCATGTAGGCCGACGTGATTTACTTTTCTGCATGTTTTGGTGTATTTACCTGTAGACCCGTGTTTGAAAAATGTCCACTGTGTTGGACGCTATTCATAGGCCGACCCGAGACTGTTCTTTTCTGCTAGTCAGTCAGTATGTTTGGTTTCTTGGTTTATGAGCATGTGCATGATGTTATATAGTATGCATGGACCTAAAAGCAATCAACCCATTGAAAAATGGTAATGATATGAATTTGATCTAAATGTGTAATTATGATTGACCTTATGTTCATTGGATTATCTTGTGATCTTACTTATTGTCAATTTGATATGATAAGAGTATGATATGAATGTGGGGATGAATATATGTTAGTATGGACTTGTTAGTGGAGTTTCTATCATGATTTGCATATGAGTTTCAATAGTTATATGTTTTCCGATGTTTCAACTAATTAATTGTCAATTGCATACATGCTAGGAACGATTCGTGACTCGTCACTTACACACTTGCACGATTAGGCACACCCTTCTTGGGGAATTGAGAGCTCTCTGCCGGTCATTCCGAATCGGCAAGACTAGCGATCTTTTCCTTAAGACCTCCGTAAGTCTCCACTCTCTATGGATTCCCACATAGAGGCCGAGCTGGTTGTACCATGAAGTGCCCTGGAGATAGAGAGCACATGTTCCACGTACGATCTGTCATTAGTCATCCTCATGCCAAGACATTAACGAATTATGAAACATAAGAGATGTCTTTATACTGCCCGTTTGTTTTCTTGAGCTTTTGTCATACCTTGACTCTATGAATGATCATGTCCTTCTTACTATGAGCTTGTCATTGAAACTCCGTGGCCATAATATGAATATGTTTGTTCGGCACAATATGGGACTTCGGTCCATTTGACCAATGCCTGTGCAATAGGGGCCCTGTCTGGTCCTGGGGAAGAGCTCCCCAATGTACTTATTAACCGCGGGAGTATGGACTTTTGGTGCTTGGCATAGCACAACGAATATGCAAGATTTGTGTGAATGTGTCTTCATTCGATATGATATGATATGATAAGATTTGATATGATACGTCTGTTCATGTGAATACATGATATCTATGTGAATATGGCCAATCTCTTTTGATATGATTCTACTCTTGAAATATCTGTCCATTGTATATGCAATTTGATATTTGATTTGATATGTCATCTGTTCTATTCCTCTATTCAACTTGTTAGAAAAGCATGCATTGTCATCATATTCATGTGCATATCTGCCTATTTAAAATGTTAATCATGTATATTAGTGCCCGCACAATATTGAGATGTAAATCCTACCGAGCTAGTTCGCTCACCCTATCATCCTGCCCTTTTCAGGTAGTGATGAGGAACCAGAGGAGTCGGATGGGGCAGGGCAAGAGTGATGAGCACCCGACATTGAGAAGATGAAGTATTAGGAATAGATATTTGAATAGTCTATGTATTAGTGACGCATTTTCATTTGAATAATGAACCCTTTTGGTCAGTTCTTCTTATGTAAGGTTGTAACTAGTTGAATGGAATGAAATAAAGTATACTTTTGGTGACCATATTATAGCCTCAAATGTGTTATTATATTCAATTATGACTCTGCGCTATTCAACTGTGATACGCCTGTTAGTATCGTTCACCTCTCTCGGTATTTATTCCGCTGCTAAATATCGGGGTGTGACAGTTGGTATCAGAGACTAAACTTTAGGGTCCAAGGGAATAGGAACATAGAATGAAACTAGATCACACGAGTCAAAATCTGTCGTACCTAATGTAAGCTTGGGTAGAAGCATGGGAATAGAAGTCACATGTGATATATTTAGATGACTGACTTATATTATTATCTTGAAGGTACTTATTACCTCAATTGCCACTGAACGTGCCCAGGCTAGGAACATGCAACAAACAATACATAACTTGACTCAGGCTATCCTGCAAGCCACCCACGGTGGAGGTAACCGCGGAGCCGGTGATCTCCATCGGAATTTTCGGAATATGGATCCGCCTAGGTTTGATGGGAGTACTGACCCAGATGTTGCTGAACACTGGGTTAAGGAAATTGAAAGGATATTCAGGGTCATGCAATGCACGGACCAGAACAAAGTACTACTGGCGACTTTCCAATTGGAAAAGGATGCCAGGGCATGGTGGGAGTCGATAGAAGCAACACTGAATGGCCAGCAACTAACATGGGCTCAGTTCATTGAGAAATTCAACACCAAGTACTTTTCTGAGAGGGTCCAGGAACGGAAAGCAGCCGAATTTGCGGCTTTGAAGCAGAGAGGACTCAATGTGGCCGAGTATGAGGCCCAATTCTCTCGTCTGTCTCGATATGCTGTTCACTTAATTTGGGACAGAAAGGATGAAGGCAAAATGCTTTCTGAATGGCTTGAGGCCCCAGCTCATCACTCAACTGGCACCAATGGACATTCAAACCTATGCTGACATGGTAAAGAAGGCTCAGTTACTGGAAGATGCCATGGAGACTGCCGAAAGAATTAAGGGAAAGTAATAGCATATGCCTCAAGACAGTTGAAGATCCACGAAGTGAACTACCTGGTTCATGACCTGGAGTTAGCAGCTATAGTATTCGCCTTGAAGATTTGGAGGCATTATATCTATAGTGAGCAATTTAAGGTCTTTTCTGACCACAAGAGTTTGAAATACTTATTCTCACAGAAGGAGTTTAACATGAGACAAAGAAGGTGGTTAGAGTACCTTAAGGACTTTGACTTTTCCATTCAATATCACCAGGGGAAAGCCAATGTAGTGGCAGACGCTCTAAGTAGACAACCAGGAGCTATGCTAGCTAGTATGATGCTGGGCGAATAGAAGTTACTGGAGCAATTTGCAAGCTTGAACTTAGACATGGGAAAGAAGGAAAAGCAAGTAATGATTTCCAATCTCCAGATACAATCCAATCTACTGACCAAAATCAAGGAGAAACAGGGAGAGGATCCATTCTTAGTTGAGATCAGGGAGAAGCTAGAACAAAGACCTGACTTTACTCTATCAGCTGAGGGAAGATTACTATTCCGAGGTAGAACATGTGTCCCTGATCATAGAGAACTCAAGAAGAGGTTATTAAATGAAGCTCACCAGTCCAAGTACACGATTCATCCTGGATCAACAAAGATGTACCAAGACTTAAAAAAGTCGTACTGGTGGCCAAACATGAAGAGGGATGTGGCCGATCATGTGTCATACTGTTTAACATGTATGAAAGTCAAGGGCGAGCATTTCCGTACAGCTGGTGGATTGCTACCACTAGAAATCCCAGAATGGAAGTGGGATAGCATCGGTATGGACTTTATCATGGGATTGCCCAAGACTAGAGGTGGTATGGATGCAATTTGGGTAATAGTTGATCGATTGACTAAGTCGGCTCACTTCTTGCCAATTAAGAGTACCTGGTCAGTGGATGTATTGGCTGCGCTATATGTTAAGGAAGTAGTTAGATTGCATGGGGTTCAATCTAACATAATATCGGATCGGGACCCTAGATTTACTTCACACTTCTGGAAGGGTTTACAAGCAGTAATGGGTACTAAACTAAACTTTAGTATTGCCTTCCATCCTCAGACTGATGGACAAACTGAAAGGACCAATCAAATTGTGGAAGATATGCTTCGTGCTCTGGTGCTAGATTTTAGAGGTCGATGGGATGATCAGTTGTACCTGATGGAGTTTGCATATAACAACAACTATCAGGAAAGTATCAAGATGGCACCGTTTGAAGTCTTATATGGCAGGAGTTGCAGATCACCCTTTGTTGGGAAGAGGTTGGGGAGAACCAATGGGTTGGACCCGACTTAATTGAGGCGACTATCAGAAAGGTTCAAATTGTCAGGGAACGTCTAAAGATAGCACAATCTAGGCAGAAGAGTTATGCAGACAAGAGAAGGAGAGAACTAGAATTTCAGGTTGGCGAACATGTTTTCTTGAAGGTCTCACCTTCAAGGGGAATTCAAAGATTTGGGATCAAAGGAAAGTTGAGTCCCAGATTCATCAGACCATTTGAAATTCTGGAAAGGATTGGTCAGGTGGCGTATAGACTTGCACTACCTCCACAGCTGGCGAATGTACATAATGTGTTCCACATATCCATGCTGAGGAAGTACTTATTCAATGCCGACCATGTAATCAACCATGAGGACTTGGAGATTCGGGAGGACCTGACTTATGAAGAGAAGCCGATCAAACTGTTGGATCGGAAGATTCAACGACTCAGGAATCATACCATACCTATGGTGAAGGTCCAATGGAGTCGAGACGGAGTTACCAATGCTACTTGGGAAACGGAGGAAAGAATGAAGAAAACCACCCAGAACTATTCTCAGGTATGAACTACACCATTATGTGTAAATTTGGGGACCAAATTTCTTAAGTGGGAGAGGATGTAACACCCCAGAAATTTAGTGATTTAAAAATTTTAGAAATAAAGGAGAATAAATAAATTCCGTAATTATCAGAATGATAAAACTTACGTACCATTATCGTACGAGAGAAAACACATCGGAAAATTCCGTAAAAATTATAAATCAACCCCAAATATCGTCCCTAAGTGTTCCACAAAGGAATTCGTGCAACAAAAAATCTGATTGGCCGAGTGTACGTCACACGTTACCAAGTTACTCAAATTTAGAAACTAAGTCGGAAAATTGTTAACGCGGAAAAATAACCGAACCATAAATTAAATAATCATGTTGGGGGAGACTTCCAACATCATGTATTAATGACCCATTAACAAGATTGGGCCAATGGAGCACATTTGGCCCAAGGATAAAAATTGGGACAAGAAAATACCCAGAAATTCATGTATGTAATTATGTAATAATTAGGGAGGGCAATTTAGGGTTAAAATTAGGGTAATTAGTCATGTAAGGTAAGCCAAAACCGGACCCAACTCTAAGAGGTGGTTTCCTAAACCCTTTGCCACTCTAATTGGCAGGGAGAATCCCAAAAATGGAAGGGCCAAGCAGAATTCGCAGCCCCTTTCCTAGTCCCATGAGGACATGTAAGTTACACCCTAAATCTATAAGAACTCGTCACTAAACTCTTGGGGAAGGTTTGTCAATGAGTTGGGGTCGTTTGGAGGCGGGCTAGGGCTTCAGAGGAGGAGGAGAAAGGCTGGGAACCGGAGCTTCATCCCCCTTCATCCTCTGCTGCGTCCAGAACGTCGACTGGTTTTAGATCTTCATAATGGTAGGTGTTCTCGGGCCAAGATTAAAGAAAGCCTATACCATCTTGTAGAGATTCGAGTCTATGTTCATTTGCACTTGATTTGCCCAATTGTCATGGAGTATACATGGAGTATTAGTCGTTTTCCCTAACTCGTGCATAGTTAGGGCTTTTCCTGTTCTTCTTATTGTGCATGCGATTTGATACCGAATTAGACTAAACTTCCTTCATGTAAGTTATTATAATCGTAGTTACGATCATCTTTCATGTTTAACATTTTGTCTAAATGTCATTAGTTAGAGAGTTACAAGCCTAGTAAGTAAATCATTGCATGAGATGTGTTTTCAGGTTACACATGACCCTTATGTTCTTCATATATTTCATGAGATTTGAGACCGAATTAGGTCAAAACCCCAACATCAAAGTTCTTCTACGTATTGTCATGGACATCTTTTATGTTAAACATTTTGTCTAAATATCATTATATAGAGAGATATAAGTAGGGTGAGAGGTTCACTGTGTTTTCTGGCGTTTTCGGGCAGCATTTGGAATCGCGTCCGCTCCAGGCGACGCGATTCCCGCACCTTCTCAATCGCGACCGTGAGACCAGACGCGATTAGGTTGCTGACCAGCCAATCAGCACGTGAAACTTTGCGCCTGCCTGGGAGTCTGTGCAGGTCTGAATCGTGACGGGATCCCAGGACGCGATTCAGGCGGTTTTCCCGCCCGATCGATATGTAATGAATTTCCTGTAAATGCGCCGCTATTCCCAGACGCGATTTCTCTTGAAAGGCGGCCATGTAGGCCGAAGCGATTTACTTTTCTGCATGTTTTGGTATGTTTACCTGTAGACCCGTGTTTGAAAAACGTCCACTGTGTTGGACGCTATTCATAGGCCGACCCGAGACTGTTCTTTTCTGCTAGTCAGTCAGTATGTTTGGTTTCTTGGTCTATGAGCATGTGCATGATGTTATATAGTATGCATGGACCTAAAACCAATCAACCCATTGAAAAACAGTAATGATATGAATATGATCCAAATGTGTAATTATGATTAACCTTATGTTCATTGGATTATCTTGTGATCTTACTTATTGTCAATTTGTTATGATAAGAATATGATATGAATGTGGGGATGAATACATGTTAGTATGGACTTGTTAGTGAAGTTTCTATCATGATTTGCATATGAGTTTCAATAGTTATATGCTTTCTGATGTTTCAACTAATTAATTGTCAATTGCATACATGCTAGGAACGATTCGTGACTCGTCACTTACACACTTGCACGATTAGGCACACCCTTCTTGGGGAATTGAGAGCTCTCTGCCGGTCATTCCGAATCGGCAAGACTAGCGATCTTTTCCTTAAGACCTCTGTAAGTCTCCACTCTCTATGGATTCCCACATAGAGACCGAGTTGGTTGTACCATGAAGTACCCTGGAGATAGAGGGCACATGTTCCGCGTACGATCTGTCATTAGTCATCCTCATGTCAAGACATTAACAAATTATGAAACATAAGAGACGTCGTTATACTGCCCATTTGTTCTCTTGAGCTTTTGTCGTACCTTGACTCTATGAATGATCATGTCCTTCTTACTATGAGCTTGTCATTGAAACTCCGTGGCCATAATATGAATATGTTTGTTCGGCACAATATGGGACTTCAGTCCATTTGACCAATGCCTGTGCAATAGGGGCCCTGTCTGGTCCTGGGGAAGAGCGCCCCAACGTACTTATTAACCGCGGGAGTATGAACTTTTAGTGCTTGGCATATCACAACGAATACGTAAGATTTATGTGAATGTGTCTTCATTCGATATGATATGATATGATAAGATTTGATATGATACATCTGTTCATGTGAATACATGATATCTATGTGAATATGTCCAATCTCTTTTGATATGATTATACTCTTGAAATATCTGTCCATTGTATATGCAATTCGATATTTGATTTGATATGTCATCCGTTCTATTCCTCTATTCAACTTGTTAGAAAAGCATGCATTGTCATCATATTCATGTGTATATCTGCCTATTTAAAATGTTAATCATGTATATTAGTGCCCGCACAATATTGAGATGTAAATCCTACTGAGCTAGTTCGCTCACCCTATCATCCTACCCTTTTCAGGTAGTGATGAGGAACCAGAGGAGTCGGATGGGGCAGGGCAAGAGTGATGAGCACCCGACGTTGAGAAGGTGAAGTATGAGGAATAGATATTTGAATAGTCTATGTATTAGTGACGCATTTTCATTTGAATAATGAACCCTTTTGGTCGGTTCTTCTTATGTAAGGTTGTAACTAGTTGAATGGAATGAAATAAAATATACTTTTGGTGACCATATTATAGCCTCAAATGTGTTATTATATTCAATTGTGACTCTGTGCTATTCAACTGTGATACGCCTATTTGTATCGTTCACGTCTCTCGGTATTTATTCCGCTGCTAAATATCGGGGCGTGACAGCTTCCGCATTGCTACTCTTTATCACACTAATCTAACCAAACCTTTAAGTGTTAATTTTCTGTGTTTTAGTTTCTATTTGCAGAAATCAGAAAAACCTATTCACCCCCCTCTAAGTTAGCTTGCTGCCATATCAAAAGTGGGCCAACAGTTCTCAGTTTGCCCAGTGCTTGGCACTCGAGGGCTTGTCCATTGTTGAGGTTTCACCGTTGCCTGGACCCCGAGTCCCCGTGCCCGTTGAGGGAGTTCTCCAGATGGCGGGCGAGCTCGAGTTGCAGACTCTGGTAGCAGAGGGGAAAACGGTGGTGGACAACGGCGTAGAGTCATTTGTAGAGCTCTCTTAGTTGAGTCTGGGACGCCGAGGTGGTTTGGTTGTTCTTCCGGTGCAGATCAACTAGTCCTTCTCACAGCCTCTCTCGGCGTTGGTTCCGGAGCCACGTCATGGTGTCAGGCGTGGAGCCGCAGCTCGATTGGGCTACTGTTGTTCATTGTGGTGTTCTCTGTGGTGGCTCACTGGCCTCACTCTACCGGGGAGGTTGTAGGCAAGGGCCGGTGGCTGGCGAGCAGAGGAGTGGCCGGTGTGTCCTTCTCTTAGCTGCCAGTGGTGGTGGCTTGGTTGTGTTGTTGTAATGGTGTTTTTCTTCACGTTGCTTCCAATTGTGTTTCGTTGCCCTAGCCTGCACGGTGGTTGTAACCTAGCCATGTCTAGCTTCCATGGGCGTTGTCGATTTGGCCTCGTTGGCCGTGCTTAGTGGTTTCCGCACTGCGTGTTCTCTCGGGGTGCCTTGTGTAGGAACCCGACTACTCTTTCCGTAAACTATTCCTTGGTGCCATCCATGGTTTCACCGGCGTGTGTGGCTCCCTGACCTCGTGGCGTGTCCGAGGTCCAGGGTGTTTCTGCTTGTGGGCTCTCGACCTTGTGGAGGTCTAAGGTGGCCGTGCTTGTGGTGAGATGTTCTTCTCACATGGTTGCTCGGTGTTACTTGTGGTGACACCTGTCTGTGCCTTCCTGACCTCGTGGAGGTCTGGGATGGCGGTGCTTGTGTCGTGAGACTCTGGTCCCACGTGGGTGCTCCGGTGTTTCGTGAGCTCTTTGTCTCGGCGGGTGCGTGTCGAGGGTTGCTTCCGCATCGTGTCTGACTCCGTTGGTACTGCGGGAGTCGTGTCTGGCCCGACCTGATTGTTGGTCATGGCGTTACTCTGTTCCGCTGCTTTATAGTACTCTACAATAGGTGTTTCTCGCTTTACTGCTTTCTAGAGTAGTTGCTTCCGCTTTTCGTTGGAGTTCTTGCTGCTCTGGCTGGTAAGGGAATGGTTATCCCTACTGGGCCTTGTTCGCGAGGCTCACCCCCTACTTTCTTCAGGTAGGGACTCGTTGTCGCAGAAGTTTGTTGTCGGACGGTTGTGGTGGCGGTTGGTTCCGCCGTGCATTGCCAGCAGTGTGAGTTGTGAGCGTGAGAGCTCTTGTACTGTGTGAGTTGAGAGTTGACTTTTTGCAAGTCCTCGAGGTATGCCCCTTAAGGATTGCACTTTTTTTTTTCTGTACCTGTACTTTTATTTAGGACATGTTGTACATAATTTTCTTATTAATGTACGGACTTTCTTGTTATTGTTGTTTGAATTCATTGCTTATCTCACTGGACTAAATTCTAACCCTTTCGGATCTTCGGATCCATGGGTGGTGGCACGACCTTCGGGGTCCCTGTCGAGGGTCCAGGAGGTCGGGTCGTTACAATTAGAGAGTTAGATATTGGCCTGACAGCTTTCCGTTTGAGGTAGGGTCACTTTGAGTTTGTCATGATGCTGTTTGGGCTCACGAATGCACCAACAACTTTTATAGATTTGATGCACAGGGTGTTCAGTGAGTACCTGGATAGGTTTGTGGTCATCTTTGTAGATGACATTTTGGTCTACTCGGCTTCTCAGGAGGAGCACGAGGTGCATCTGAGGATCGTGTTAGAGATGTTGCGGAGTCACCAACTTTATGTCAAGTTCGAAAAGTGCAAATTTTGGGTAAGGGAGGTGCACTTTCTCGGACACGTGATCTCAGGTTCTGGTGTGGCAGTGGATCCTGCCAAGGTTGAGGCAGTGTTGTCTTGGGAGCAGCCCACTTCAGTGTCAGAGGTTTGCAGCTTTCTAGGTTTGGCAGGCTTTTACAGGAGGTTTATCTAGGATTTTTCCAGAATTGCAGAGCCATTGACTAGATTGACCAAACTTTAGACCAGATTTGTTTGGACAGAGGACTGTGAGCAGAGTTTTCAGGAGCTAAAGAGAAGGTTGACTTCAGCGCCAGTGTTGGTATTGCCGTCAGGTTACGGAGGTTTTGTGGTTTACACAGACGCTTCGAGGTCAGGTTTGGGTGCAGTGCTGATGCAACATGGTAGGGTCGTTGCCTATGCTTCTCGGCAGTTGAAGAAGCATGAGGAGAACTACCCTACTCACGACTTAGAGTTGGCAGTAGCAGTGTTCGCTCCGAAGTTGTGGAGGCACTATTTGTATGGCGAGGCATTTGAGATCTTCACCGACCATCAGAGTTTGCAGTACATCTTTACTCAGAAAGATTTAAACTTGTGGCAGCGCAGATGGATAGAGTACCTGAAGGACTACAACCTTACCCTCTCCTATCACCCGGGAAGGACTAATGTCATGGCCGATGCTTTGAGCAGGCGGGTTCGCTTGAGTTCGTTGATGGTCAGAGAGTGGCAGTTGTTTGAGGACTTGTCTCAGGAGTTTTCTACCCTTCGAGGTACAGAGATCATGCAGTGATGACCAACTTGTTAGTTCGCCTGTTAGTGTACCGTCAGGTGCTGGAGGCACAACATGCAGATTCAGAGTTGGCAGATATTTTGCAGATGCCAGATGTTGAACTGGACGAGGACAGTGAAGTCAAGTTCAAAGGCAGATTGTACGTTCCCTATGATGCGTGGCAGGCACTGTTGTCAGAGGCACACCGGTCGAGGTATGCTGTTCATCTTTGTTCCACCAAGATGTATCATAACCTGAAGAGGTTCTTCTGGTGGTCAGGGATGAAGAGGGGCATGGCAGAGTTTGTCGCTCGTTGCCTTACCTGTCAGTAGGTGAAGGATGAGCATCGATATCCTGGTGGTGAGCTGCAGCCGTTGCCCATTTCCTGAGTGGAAGTGGGACGACATCACCATGAATTTTGTAGTTGGTTTGCCTCGTTCTTCGTAGAGGCATGATGGTGTTTGGGTGATTGTGAATAGGTTGACCAAGTCAGCGCACTTCCTTCCAGTCAGGATGTCTTGGTTAGTGGACAGACTTGCTAGACTGTACGTGGACCGAGTTGTTCCGTTGCACGGGACCCCAATTTCCATTGTTTTCGACAGAGATCCAAGGTTCACTTCAGGGTTTTGGTGCAGTTTGCAAAGAGCTCTTGGCACAGAGTTGAGACTGAGTTCAGCGTACCACCCACAGTCAGATGGTCAGTCAGAGAGAACTATATAGACTTTAGAGGATATGTTGAGAGCTTGTTGTTGGACTGGGGTGGCACTTGGGGGTCCCACCTTCCGATGGTAGAGTTTGCATACAACAACAGTTATCAATCGAGCATTGGAATGGCGCCATACGAGGCTTTGTATGGTCGGCCGTGTAGAACACCACTTCTATAGCATATTGAACGTTCGGATCATGTCATTGTGCTTGTGGAGGCTAGTGTGTGGCCAATGCCATGCTTAGAAGGTGTCTTCGCAGGTTTCCGGGGCATTGTGGGCTGACAGGTTAGGCCCAACGTGCCTACATGTTCACTGTCTGTGAACGCAATAGTGAGGGGCGTTGCGTTCTGAACGCAACGGCCCTAGGTGTTGCGTTCATAGAACCGCTGTTTGGGTCAATGCCTGCATGCACGCCGCGTGCCGCACGTGAGGCGGGGCATGCTGATGTCAGGAGTGGGAAGGCGACGACCACAACCGTCGCGTTCAGGTCGCGACAGTGTGCTACGTCACGTTCCTAACCGAGCTTCATTTTAAGAGGGTTTTGGCTAGACAGAGCTTGTGCAAGCTCTGCTCAGCTAGGAGTGGTGTTGTTGCATGGTTTTGTGGCGATTTGGTGTTCCAAGGGAGTTCTTGGCATGTTCTTGTCGTGAGGTCGTCGCATGGAGCGGGGGAAACGCCGTGTAGATCTTGTTCTTCGCATTTTTCACGGAGGTAGGGTGATTCCACTTGTTTTATCGCATGGATTGTGTGTGTGTCATGTTTAATGTGTTATTGGCTTTACAAACAGTAGATACCTTGCTAGGACACATTAAAGCATGAAAAATGGATGAAAACACTGGTTTGCAGGGTCTAAAGGGGAGATCTGGTGAGAGGTCCCCAGATTAGGGTTCCTGCCTATGAAGGCGACAAACCCTCCTATCGTGATCAAGTCGCGAAAGGCCGACCCGTCGTGTTCATGTTCTTGGATGCGACATATCGGGGTGTCGCATTCAGATGGCGACATGGGACCTTGTCGTGTTCACAGCAGAGGGTCTGTTTGTGTTTGTGCATGTGAGCATGTTATCGATTATCGTGTATGGTAATGCATGGTAATGGTAAGCGATGCATTGGCACCTGTAGCGCTCAGGGAGCGTGTTGTGTGTGTGGTTTGCATAGTGGTTGTCGTGGGGTTTCATGCGGGTTGTACGGTGTGCACGTGGTTTGTGTGTGCATGGCGAGTAGTACGACGCCTACCATGGATACCTCTTCAGTTGGGAGCCCCAGATTTTGTGTGAGCCAGGCACGTGTGTGTGCTCGGGGCTTGTCCTAGTACTGGGTACTGACGAGGTCTTGTCGTCTTCCTGGACACCCTCACTCTTGTGTAGAGTAGTACATCTAGCTGAGGGAAAGACGGTAGAGGGACAGTGACTTGAGAGAGAGTTTGTGTTTGTCACTTGTAGCACGCTCGTAGTTGGGGCGACGGACACCAATAGCTGTACTGGGCCCCAGCTAGTCCTATTTTCTAGTGCCTCACTTTAGGGAGCTCAGGCCAAAGTCCCTAAAGGTGCAAGGCATGGGCCTACGACAGTGTGGTCCGCATGAGTGGTGTTGGTTGGTCTCCACAGTTTCTCGGCTTGTGTTTGGTGGAGCGGCAGCTGGACCTTACGTCTGTGGCTGCAAGACTGAGAGGTAGTTCTGTGTGGTTTGTCTGGGTTAGTTACTAGTGTCGCGAGCCAGTCTACGTGGCTCGAGTGTGGCGTTCTTCTACTTTAGTACGTACGTCTGGTTGTGGTTTGCCGTTTATTTATTATTGTTGTTTTCTGTTAAGCGGCAAGTGGTAAGTGATATTTACAGCTTTATATCCTATTAGCTAGTTCTATAAATTGTTAGTGTAGCCTCTTGCTTTACTACTTGTGTTGGTTGCTCGGTTTTTAGGAGAGTTTCCCTATTGAGCCATGACTCGAGAGGCTCACCCCTACCCCCTTTCATGTGAGGGAGAGTAGGAGACTTCACACCTGTTGTCTAGTTCTGAGCCGCACCGTAGTGGTGCAGGGTCTGCACTACCTCCAGCAGTGTAATTTTCCTTCCTGTTGTACACCTCGGGGTATGCCCTAGGTTGTTGTTGTACTAGTTTGGTTACAGTTGAGGAGCTGGCTATGTTTATTTCATATAAATATTTGTGAGATTGACAATCTTATATATATTTGAGCTGTTTCCTGTATATTTCAATGAACATGTGAATGGTATCCCTTGCGATGCTTCGGTCGGTTCGCGGGAGGCAGAGTCGTGTCGGGCTCGTTATTAGGTTAACGAGTTTGAACGGCGAGGACCACTACAGTTGGTATCAGAGCAAGGTTTGTGTGAATATAAAGGAATCGGAAATAGCATAGCCACTTCTCTACTTTAGCCCACTACTGGTAATGGGTATTGATTTATTGTATGTTGTGTCGTTGGAATGATGTTTGTGCAGGATCAGAGATGGCATATAGAAGGGATTGGGGAGGTGGTGGAGAGGAGTCCGGAGAGGATCCTACACAGCGGATGATAGAAAGAATCTGGGAGAGTCTTACAGATATACAGATGAGGTTAGATCAGCAGACACCAGTACAACCACCAGCTGCGATGCCACCAGTCATGGAGGAGGCAGTACCAGCAGTACCAGTAGCACCAGTACCATCAGGAGTCGAGGTACCCTCTTTTGTACTCTTACCCCCAGCAGTATCAACACGACCAGTTGGAGCATAGGATCCCACAGTACTAGTAGAAAGGTTTCTGAGGTTGCTGCCCCCTACATTCTCAGGAGGCCCCAACCCAGACATGGTAGAGCACTGGGTGCATGAGGTTGAGAGAGTGTTTGTGACGATGAGGTTCTCGTCGACAGATAGGGTGATCCTTGCCACTTACCAGCTACGGGGTTTTGCTCAGGAGTGGTGGAGGTTGAAGATGCAAACGGTGTTTTCAGGGAGGTCCGAGGACACCATCACTTGGCCGGAGTTTTTGACAATTTTCAATGATACTTTCTTTCCATTCCAAGTTCAGCAGATGAAGACGGAGCAGTTCAGGACATTGCAGCAGGGGAATTTGTCAGTGCTGGAATATCAGATGAGGTTCATGGCACTGAGTAGATATGCTCCATACGTGGTGATAGATAATACCATGATGGTGGAATATTTTATTAGAGGCTTGAGAGCAGAGTTGCAAGATGCAGTCATTCCCCTTATGTGCAGGACAATAGAGGAGGCAGCACAGTGAGAAGCGATTCTGGAGAGGACTGTTCGGGCGAGGCAGGAACAGTCAGGTGGTTCAGGTAGTTTTTGACTTCCTCAGTAGTCAGCGGGCATCAGCAAGGGTAAGGCACCCTCCGGAGCTCCTTCATCACCAGGTATTGCAAAGTGGGGTAAGTAGATAAATAAATTCTTTCGAGGAGGAGGAGGTCGAGGTGGAGGTCGGCAGCAGGGCGGTTTCCAGCAGGGTCGTGGTTTCATGCCACCGGCACTGGCCCCAGAGGAGTCACAGTAGAGCACAGCGGGGCAGCCCGCAGCATATCCAACCTTCGGATGTTACAATTGTGGGCAGCCAGGGCATTTAGCAAGAAATTGTCCGCTTCCACGAGAATATAGTTATGGCAGAGGGACCCAGCAATAGCCAGCAGAGCGAGGTAGAGGTGCACCGTACCAGAGAGGGGGTCGGGGTCAGGTAATGGCAGTTACCAGAGCTCAGGCAGAGGCATCCAATCTTATTGAAGGTATATTACCGCTCTTTGATTTTTCTGCTAGAGTGTTAATAGATTCGAGTGCTTTCCATTCGTTTATTTCCGAAGATTTTTTGGATAGTATGGTACATCCCTTAGAAGAGAGGCAATGTGAATTGGTAGTAGAGATTCCCTTAGGAGGATATGCTTACATCATGTTTTCTAGATGAAGTTCCAATAGTGATTCAAGGGAATCAAATGCCAGCAAGGTTGTATGCTTTGACATTGAAAGATTATGATATGATTTTGGGAATGGATTGGTTAGAAGCCTATGGGGCGATGGTAGATTGCAGGAAAAAGAGAGTTAGATTTTGTAGACCGGGCATAGCAGTGTTTGAGTTCCAAGGTATGCCTTTTTACACACCTAAGTTTATTATTTCTGCACTTAGAGCTAGGAGGTTGATTGATGCTGGGTGTGTAGCGTACCTTGCCTCAATTAGTTTAGTTGAGTCTGGTAAGTCTGTAGATTCAGTGCCAGTGGTTAGGGAGTTCATAGATGTGTTCCCAGAAGATTTGCCAGGGTTAGCTCCACACAGGGAGGTGGATTTCACAGTTGAGCTATAGTCGGGCAGTATGCCAATCTTCAAGGCATCGTACAGGATGGCACCAGCAGAGTTAAAGGAATTGAAGAAGCAGTTGCAAGAGCTGTTAGAGAAAGGTTTCATCAGGTCCAGTCATTCACCGTGGGGAGCACCAGTATTATTTGTCAGAAAGAAAGATAGCAGTCTAAGAATGTGTATAGATTATCGGCAGTTGAACAAAGTCACCATCAAGAATAAGTATCCACTCCCCAGAATAGATGATCTGTTCGATCAGCTTCAATCAGCCAAAGTATTTTCTAAGATAAATCTGAGGTCAGGATATCATCAGTTGCAGATCAGGGAGGAAGATATTGATAAGACAGCTTTCAGGACCAGGTATGGGCATTATGAGTTCGTGGTGATGCCATTTGGGTTGACAAATGCGCCAGAAGCTTTTATGAATCTGATGAACAAGATTTTTCACCCATATTTGGATCAATTTATAGTGGTCTTCATAGATGATATTTTGGTCTACTCAGTGTTAGAAGAGGAGCATGCAGCGCACTTGCAGATTACTTTGCAAACATTTAGGGAGTATCAGTTGTATGCCAAATTCAGTAAATGTGAATTCTGGCTGAAAGAAATTCAATTTTTGGGCCATGTGATATCAAGTGAGGGTGTTGCAGTCGACTCAGCCAAGGTTGAGGCAGTAATGAAATGGGAGGAACCAAAGACAGTGTCAGAGATCAGGAGTTTTCTGGGTCTTGCAGGTTACTACAGAAGGTTTATTCAGGATTTCTCCAAGATAGTAGCTCCAATGACGAGGTTAACAAGGAAAGGAGTTTCTTTTGTGTGGTCTTTAGACTGTAGGCGCACTTTTGCTGAATTGAAAAAGAGGTTGACTTTAGCCCCGATATTGGAGATTCCGTCAGGCAATGGAGAATTTGTTTTATACACAGATGCATATAGAAGAGGTTTGGGTGCAGTTCTGATGCAGCATGGAAAAGTGGTAGTGTGGCGGAACACCTCGACCAAGCCCGTTAAACTGATAACTTACTTGATCCGAGTCCGCCTCTCGCGAACGGGCCGAAGCCTCGCAAGGGATATCAAACCACAGTCCGTGTAAACACAAAGGAACACACCATTTTATATATATATTTCACAAGTTTACATAGCCATATTTCCACAAAACTGAAAGAAAGTACAAAAGCCTGGGGTATACCCTGAGGTACAACTGAAGAAAGTAAACAACTAACTACACTACTATTGCTACACTGCTGCTACTACACTGCTGGAGGTACTAACCCTGCACCACTACGACAAGACTCTGAATTGGACGACGGTCGAGAAACGTCCTCCTCGCTCTCACCTGTGGGGGTAGGGGTGAGCCTCGCTAGTCACTGGCTCAGTAGGGAACTCCCCCAAAACCGAGCAAAACAAAAAACACAGGTACAAAAGCAGTAAATAGTACCAACAATTTATAGAACAACTAAGCAGGATATAAAACCTGTAAAAGTACTCACCGTCTGCCGACTACGAAAAACAACTGTAATAATTAAACGGCAAACTAGTACAAGTGTATGAGCTAAAGTAGAGCCCGCCACACACGAGCCACGTGAACTGGTTCGCGACACCAGAGACTGACTTGGAGAAGCTAACACAGGTCTACCTCTCAATCTCCCAGCCACGGACGAAAGGTCCAGCTGCCGCTCCACGTGAAAAGGTCAAACAACTATGGAGACCAACTAAACACCACCACCTGCGGACCACACGGTCGCAGGCCCATGCCTGGCACTTCTAGAGACCCTGGCCTGGGCTCGCTAGAGTGAGGCACTGGAAAAGGACTAGCTGGGGACCAGTGTCGACTACTGGTGTCCGTACCCCCAACTACGAGCGCGCTACAAGTGACTAAAAGACAAGTACAACAGTCACTATCCCACTGTCATCTTTCCCTCAGCTGGACGTACAACTCAAACACAGGAGTGAGGGTGTCCAGGTCAGACGACACAGACCTCGACGGTACAACACAAGTACCAGGACAAAACCCCGAGCTAACAGCCTGGCTCACAGAGAACCTGGGGCACCCAACTGGAGAGGTAACCACGGTAGGTATCGTACTACTTGCCACGTACACAAAACCACGTGCACGTCACACAAACCACGTGAAGACTCACGTAAACTGTGTGCACTAGTAGTTCACTACACGTGAACACCACGCAAACACGTAAAGAACCAGTCAACTGCGTACCCAATACGCTAGTCTCAAAAACCACGAGCACTAGGTGCACCACCATTATCATTGCACCGCTCGATATCATTAAATATCTAATATAACAACATTTTCATAAAAACATGCTAGCGGCAACATCGACTGTCGTCAATGGGATGTAAACGGCAAGGTATCTGGCCGTTAATCTCCCAGCTGAAGAACCTGGCGTCAATCGATGTTGACGCCAAGATCTTCGGCCATCAACTTCACAGAAACCTTGGGCTGATACCTTAGGTATTCCCAGCCCTAAAACCAATAGAAAAACATGAGGAATCACTTCCTCTAACATGCATGAATCCTAATTAACTCGAAACAACATGTTTCCATTGTTAAATTGATCAAACCACCCATTAATCCCGCATGCAGAACCATTCCCAAAAACACAATTAACATGCGAATTCATGCGTTCCAGATGCATTATCACAACCTATAGGGACTAAAGGGATCGTTCCCTACCTCAATACGCACTTAAACGTCCTAAATTCTCCTGCTTCGCACCAAACCCTCTGCGAGCTCCTACGTAGATTACACCTCGCTCCGGCGTTTCCTTGGCCGATTCGTCACCACCTCGCGTTCCACGATCCTCCAACTGACCTTCTGCAACTGTTGGAAGTAGTAGGGAAGCAAGGGGCATGAAAACAGGGCAAGGGAGAGGGAGAATGAGCTGAGGAAACTGTCCTCGGGCAGACCTATATTCTGCAGGTCGCACAGGTTTGCGTCAACCTTAATTCCGTTTAGGGAACCGTCACAGTAAACATCCACAAATCCTGACGTTAGGTTCATAAGTTGACGTCACCTTCAATGGATGCCAACCCAGTCAACGTCCATACCTGGCCGTCAACCCCTACTCAACTGCAGCAGGTCCTATCTTGTTTCAGGACCAAACCTGCTCCAAACCTGTGCACACCACACGTCCAAACCATACTGGCCTCACAATGGTCACCACAACCAATACACACATGATCCATAAGGATCCAAAAAGCACGCGACGTTACAGGTAGCCTATGCCTCTAGGCAGTTAAAGAAACATGAAGAAAATTATCCAACACATGATTTAGAGCTGGCAGCAGTTGATTTAGAGCTGGTTTGAGAGATTTGGCAGCACTATTTATATGGTGAGAGGTTTGAGATATTTACTGATCATAAGTATTTAAAATATATCTTCTCTCAGAAGGATCTGAATTTAAGGCAGCGCAGATGGATGGAGTATCTAAAAGATTATGACTTCAGTTTATCTTACCATCCCGATATAGCTAATATGGTAGCAGATGCATTAAGTAGAAAGGCAGTTATGAATCAACTTATGATCAGAGAATGGAAATTAGATGAAGAGGTAGCAGAAAATTCATTGTATGTGCCAAATAGCCAGTGGAGAGCAATATTAGCAAGCAGTGCAGTGGAGCCTTCTCTATACTGGAAGATAGTAGAAGCGCAGAGAACAGACGACAGTTTGGCTGATATTGTGAGAATGGAAGAGGTAACTCTTGATAATGACAGTGTGGTCAGACTCAAGGGCCGATTATATGTACCAGCTGAAGCAGAGATCAAACAGAAAGTTTTAGAAGAAGCTCACAGATCAAGATACACTATCCACTCAGGCAGCACAAAGATGTATCAAGACATGAAGAAGCACTTCTGGTGGCCGAATAAGAAGAGACAAATTGCAGAGTTCATAGCAAGATGTGCAGTATGTCAACAAGTAAAAGTAGAGCACCAGAAGCCAGGAGGATTATTGCAGCCATTACCCATTCCACAGTGGAAATGGGATGACATTGCCATGGATTTTGTAGTAGGTTTGCCCAAGTCCACAGGTGGTCATAATGGTATTTGGGTTTTTGTGGACAGATTGACTAAGGTTTGCAGACTATTGCCAGTCAGCATGTCATGGTCTGTGGATAGATTAGAAAAATTATATGTAGAAAGAATTGTGCCTTTGCATAGGATTCCAGTCACTATTGTTTCAGATCGAGATCCCAGGTTCACATTAGGCTTCTGGAGGAGTTTGCAAAGAGTGGTTGGCACAGAATTGAGATATAGTTCAGCATATCATCCACAGACGGATGGGCAGAGAGAAAGAACAATCCAGACAATTGAAGATATGTTGAGAGCTTGCTGTCTAGTTTGGGGAGGTATATGGGAGTGTTATTTGGGCTTAGTAGAATTTGCTTACAACAACAGTTACCATACAAGTATTAGAATGGTGCCCTATGAAGCATTATATTGCAGACCATGCAGGACACCACTAAATTGACATGAGGTAGGTGAGAGACAGGTTATGGGTCCAGAGTTAGTCTAGCAATGTGCGGAGACAGTAAAATTCATTAAAGAGAAGCTTCAGACAGCGCAGAGTCACCAGAAGAGTTACGCAGATACCAGACGCAGGCCTTTGCAGTTTGAAGTCGGAGATTATGTCTTTTTGAAGGTTTCTCCTACCAAGGGTGTGCTTAGATTCATCAAGAAAGGCAAATTGAGTCCGAGGTATGTTGGACCGTTCTCGATAAAAGAAAGAATTGGTGAAACAACCTACCGATTAGATTTGCCAGCAGACTTTATAGATGCACATGATGTGTTTCACGTCTCCATGCTCAAAAAATATATTAAAGATCCATCCCAAGTGGTCAGCTATCAAAGAGATGATTTGAAAAATGACAATGCCGGAATATCCAGTGCAGATTATAGGCCGCAGAACTCAGAAGCTCAGAAATAAAGAGATTGAATTAGTGAAGGTCAGATGGGAAAACAGACAAGGCGGAGAGGATACATGGAAATTAGTAGACGAGATGATGAAAGTGTATCCATACTTGTTTGAGTAAGTGTTTAATTCTTTTAGGTGATAGTACCATGCTAGTTTAATTAAAATTTTGGTGTTGGATTTCCGTTTTCAATTTCGAGGACAAAATTTCTTTTAGGTGATAGTAATGTAGCGCATTGAACGTTCGGATCATGTCATTGTGCTTGTGGAGGCCAGTGTGTGGCCAATGACATGCTTAGTAGGTGTCTACACAGGTTTCCGGGGCGTTGTGGGCCGATAGGTTAGGCCCAACGCACCTACATGTTCACTGCGTCGCATTCTGAACGCGACAGTAAGGGGCGTCGTGTAACGTCACGTGCTTTTCGGATCCTTGTGGATCATGTGTGTTGTGGTTGTGGCGGCCGTTGTGAGGCCAGTGTGAGTTGGTTGTGTGGAATGTGTGGTTTGGATGTGTGGTTTGTTCAGGTGAGGTGCAGGTTTGGTCCTGAAATGAAATAGGACCTGCTGCAGTTGAGTTGGAGTTGGCGGCCAGGTGTGGCCGTTGACTTGTTGGCGTCCAGGTAAGTTGCCGTTGATTGCATGAACTTGGCGGCATAAGATGTGGACGTTGAGGATGGCGGTTGCCCTAGGCGGCAGAGGAGTTGACGCCAACCTGTGAATTTGTAGGTTATAGGGTCACCCGAGGGCAGGTTTTCCACCCTGTTCTCTCTTCCCCTTGCCCCAGCTTCACGCCCCTGCATCCCTAAAGCTTCCAACAGGTACAGGAGAGTGGTTGGAGGATCGTGGGACGTGTGGCGTTGCCAAATCGGACGAGGAGACACCGTGGCGTGGTGCAATTGTCGTGGGAGCTCGCGGAGGGTTCGGTGTGAACCGGGAGAATTCGGAAGGTTTAAGAATGTTCTGAGGTAGGGAACGAACCCTGTTAGCTCCGTAGGATCATTAAAACATGACTTAACCACATGAATCAGCATGTTTAATGCATTATCGGGTTAAGTTGCACCATGTGGGAATAATGGGTGGTTTGATGAATTTAAGTAGTAAAGCATGCTGTTATAGTTTAATTATAGTGCATGGATGTTAGAGGAACTAATTCTGTATGTTTTTCCATTGTTTTAACGGTTGTAAAACCTGTAGAATCGGTTTAGGGTTTCTGCAGGAATAGAGGCTGAAATCTTGGCGTCAACATCGTTTGTCGCCAAGTTCATCAGCTGGGATATAGACGGCCAGATCCCTTGCCGTCTACTTCCTATAAGCGGCAGTCGATGTGACCGCTAACTTGTGTATAAGCAAAAATGGCTATTTATGGTATTTATCGATAATGAATGGTGCGTTGGCACCTGTGGTGCACTGAGTGCACATGGTTTCTGTGTTTAGCATATGGGGTATGCAGTTAATTACTCACTTTCGAGGATGCGTGTTGTTCACGCGAGACCAGTTGGGTTCACGTGTGGTGGACCGTTGTTACTTGAGGTTTACGTGAGGTTTCACGTGGTTTGTGTGTGACATGCACGTGGTTTTGTGTACGTGGCGAGTAGTACGACGCCTACCGTGGTTACCTCTCCAGTTGGGTGCCCTAGGTTCTTTGTGAGCCAGGCTGTTAGCTCGGGGCTTTGTCCCGGTACTTGTGTTGTACCGTCGAGGTCTATGTCGTCTGACCTGGACACCCTCACTCCTGTGCTTGAGTTGTACGTCCGGCTGAGGGAAAGTCGACAGTGGGACAGTGACACTTGTGTTTGTCTTTAGTCACTTGTAGCGCGCTCGTAGTTGGGGGTACGGACACCAGTAGACGTACTGGACCCCAGCTAGTCCTTTTCCAGTGCCTCACTCTAGAGAGTTCCGGGCCAGGATCTCTAGAGGTGTCAGGGATGGGCCTGCGACCGTGTGGTTCGCAGGTGGTGGTGTTTAGTTGGTCTCCACAGTTGCTTGACCTTTTCACGTGGAGCGGCATCTGGACCTTTCGTCCGTGGCTGCGAGACTGAGAGGTAGACCTGTGTTAGCTTGTCCGAGTTAGTTTCTGGTGTCGCGAACCAGTTCACGTGGCTCGTATTTGGCTGTCTCTACTTTAGCTTGTACACATGTACTGGTTTGCCATTTAATTATTACAGTTGTTTTTCGTAGTCGGCAGACGGTGAGTACTTTTACAGCTTTTATATCCTGCTTAGCTGTTCTATAAATTGTTGGTACTGTTTACTGCTTTTGTACCTGTGGTTTTGGTTTGCTCGGTGTTGGGGGAGTTCCCTACTGAGCCAGTGACTAGCGAGGCTCACCCCTACCCCCACAGGTGAGAGCGAGGAGGACGTTTCACGACCGTCTTCCAGTTCAGAGCCTCGCCATAGCGGTGCAGGGTCGGTACCTCCAGCTGTGTAGTAGCAGCTCCAGCAGTGTAGTGTAGTTAGTTGTTTATTTTCTTCAGTTGTACCTCGGGGTATGCCCCAGGCTCTTGTACTTTCTTTCAGTTTGGAGGAAATATGGCTATGTAAACTTGTGAATTATATATATAAAATGGTGTGTTCCTTGTGTTTACACGGACTGTGGTTTGGTATCCCTTGCGAGGCTTCGGCCTGTTCGCGGGAGGCGGACTCGGATCAAGTACGTTATCGGATTAACGGGCTTGGCCGAGGCATTCCGCCACAGTTGGTATCAGAGCAAGGTCCGTGTTAATATAAGGGAACTAGAAAGATACATAGCCTTATTTCGGTCTTTGTACACTACTGGTAGGGACCCTGGTTTCTGATAATTTGTTGTTTTGATTTTTGCTTGGTATTTTGTTTATGTAGAAATTTCTGGAATGGCTGATAGAAGAGATTGGGGTGGTGGAGGAGATGATCCTGAGGAAAGTACTCAGCGTATGATAGAGAGGATCTGGGAAAGCCTCACAGATATTCGGGCAAGGATGGATCAGCAGGCGCCGGTACCACCGGTTGCAGTGCCACCTAGGGATGGAGAGGCTGTACCTGTAGCTCCAGTTCCGCCAGGAGTGGAGGTGCCTTTTGTAGCACCTGTGCCACCACCACCACCAGTGCTGATAGCAGAAGAACCAGTGATGCAGGTTGAAAAGTTTCTGAGATTGCAGCCACCTACTTATTCAGGAGGGCCGAATCCAGATACAGGGAGCACTGGGTTCATGAGATTGAAAGAGTCTTTACGACTATGAGGTGTCCGGCAGCAGATAAATTTGTGTTAGCTGCTTATCAGTTGCGGGGTTTTGCATTGGAATGGTGGCGATTGAAGATGCAGACCAGCTTTGCAGGCAGGACAGAAGAGGCAATCACTTGGTCGGAATTTCTCGATGTATTTAATGATACATTCTTTCCGATTCAAGTGCAGCAAGTGAAAAGGGAGCAGTTTCGGACGCTCCAGCAAGGTAACTCTTCAGTTTTAGAGTACCAGATGAGGTTTATGGTGCTCAACCGATATGCACTTTATGTTGTATCAGATAATAATATGATGGTTGAGTACTTTATTAGAGGTTTGAGAGTGGAATTGCAGGATGCAATAGTGCCTCTCATGTGTAAGACAGTGGAAGAAGCAGCTCAGAGAGCAGCTACATTGGAGAGGTCTATTCGAACTCGTGAGGTGGGCGAGTCAGGCTCAGGTAGTTTTTGGCTACCGCAACAATCAGTGGGTGCAAGTAAGGGTAAAGCACCAGCAGGACCTTCTTCATCAGGTTTTGGTAAATGGGGTCAGAAATTAAAGCAAGCATTCAAAGGTAAAGGAAGAGGATGGGGAGGTCGTCAATAGTTTCAGCAGGGTCGTGGTAGACCAGAGGTGGAGGAGTCGCAGCAGAGTACTGCCAGGTGGCCCATTACTCCACCAGGGTACAGATGTTACAATTGCAATCAGTCGGGACATTTGATCCGCAATTGTCCCTATCCGAGAGAGTATGGATATGGAAGAGGTGTGCAGCAGTAGCAGCAGCCTCAGCAGTTTCAGCAGCCACAGTCAGGTCGTGGCAGAGGAGCACCGCAGCAGCGAGGAAGGGCCGGGTTATGGCTATCACCCGAGCCCAGGCGGAGGCATCGAATATGATAGAAGGTACTTTACCTCTTTATGAATATTCAGCAAGAGTTTTATTTGATTCGGGTGCCTCTCATTCTTTCATTTCGAAGAATTTTTGGATTGCATGGCTCATCCTTTAGAAGAAAAGTCTTGTGAGTTGGTAGTGGAGGTTCCTTCGGGTGAGTTCTTGCTCACTTCGAGTTGTATAGATGAAGCTCCTGTTATGATTGAAGGAAACCAGATGCCGGGTCGGTTGTATGCCCTGCAGTTGTCAGATTATGATATTATTTTGGGTATGGATTGGCTTGAGATGTATGGAGCAATGTTAGATTGCTGAAAGAAAAGGATCAGGTTTTGTCATCCTAATGGTGCAGTATTTGAATATCAAGGTATGCCTTTTTATACCTCTAAGTTTCTAATTTCTGCAATTAAAGCTAGAAAGTTGATAAATGCTGGGTGTGTGGCTTATCTAGCCTCGGTAAGTCTGGTAGAAGCTAGTCAGTCAGTGGAAGCAGTTCCCATGGTTAGGGAATTTGTTGATGTTTTCCCTGAGGATTTGCTTGGTTTAGCTCCACATAGAGAGGTGAACTTTACCATTGAGTTGCTGCCAGGTACCATGCCAATTTCTAAAGCTCCATATCGGATGGCACCAGCAGAACTTAAGGAATTGAAGAAGCAACTAGAAGAGCTGTTGCAGAAAGGGTTTATTAGACCAAGTCATTCCCCGTGGGGAGCACCAGTGTTATTTGTGAAAAAGAAAGATGGAAGTTTTCGGATGTGTATTGATTATAGAAAGTTGAATGATGTGACCATCAAGAATAAGTACCCGTTGCCAAGAATAGATGATCTGTTTGATCAATTGTAATCAGCAAAGGTATTTTCTAAAATTGATTTGAGGTCCGGGTACCATCAGTTGAGAATTAAAGAGGAGGATATAGATAAGACAGCTTTTAGAACCAGATATGGTCACTATGAGTTTGTGGTTATGCCATTTGGGTTGACTAATGCTCCTGCAGGTTTTATGGATCTGATGAATAGAATTTTTCATCCATATTTAGACCAATTCATTGTGGTCTTTATCGATGATATTCTAATTTATTCAGTATCTGAAGAGGAGCATGCAGCTCATTTGAGGTTTACCCTATAGTTGTTAAGGGATAACCAGTTGTTTGCCAAATTCAATAAGTGTGAATTTTGGCTGAAAGAAATCCAGTTCTTGGGTCATGTCATCTCAGCTAAAGGAGTAGCAGTGGACCCAAGTAAAGTGGAAGCAGTGATGAGATGGGAAGTGCCTAAGACAATAACTGAGATTAGAAGTTTTCTGGGATTAGCAGGTTATTATAGGCGCTTTATTCAAGATTTTTCTAAGATTGCGGCACCTATGACTAAGTTGACTAGAAAAGGTGTGCCATTTGTGTGGTCCGGTGAATGTCAGAAAAGTTTTATGGAATTGAAGAAGAGACTTACATCAGCACCTATATTGACATTACCGGCAGGGAGTGGTGGTTTTGTGTTGTATACTGATGCTTCAGGAAGAGGTCTTGGCGCAGTGCTTATGCAGCATGACAAAGTGATAGCTTATGCGTCCAGGCAATTGAAGCCGACAGAAAAGAATTACCCCACTCATGATTTGGAATTGGCAGCAGTTGTGTTTGCCTTGAAAATGTGGAGGCATTATCTGTATGGCGAGAGATTTGAGATCTTTACAGATCATAAAAGTTTGAAGTATATCTTCTCGCAGAAAGATTTGAACCTTCACCAGCGCAGATGGATTGAATATTTGAAGGATTATGATTTCAGTTTGGCTTACCATCCGAGTAAGGCCAATGTTGTAGCAGATGCCTTGAGCAGAAAGGCATATATAAATCTAATGATGATAAAGGAATGGAAGTTATATGAAGAAATAGTGGAGAACTCCTTATATGTGCCCAGTAGTCAGCGACGGGCAGTACTAGCTGCTAGTACTGTAGAGCCATCTTTGTATTGGCAGATTGTTGAGGCTCAGAGAGCAGATGTAAATTTAGATGAAATTGTGAAAATGGAAGGAGTTACCATTGATGATAATTGTGTGGTCAACCTCAGAGGTAGGTTATTTGTTCCTGCAGAAAGAGAGGTGAAGTAGCGAGTGTTGGAAGAGGCTCATAAATCTAGGTACACTATTCATCCGAGTAGTACTAAAATGTACCATGATTTGAGGAAGTATTTCTGGTGGCCTCATATGAAAAAGGAAATAGCAGAATTTGTTGCAAGATGTGCTATCTGTCAACAGATTAAAGCAGAACATCAAAAGCCTGGAGGTTTGTTGCAACCGTTGCCCATTCCACAGTGGAAATGGGACGATATTGCTATGGACTTTGTGGCAGGTTTACCAAGATCGAGTTTCGGGCATAATGGAATATGGATATTTGTTGATAGATTGACTAAAGTGTGCAGATTAGTGGCAGTAAGTATGTCTTGGACAGTGGACAGATTAGCAAAGATTTATGTTGAAAAGATTGTTCCACTGCATGGTATTCTGAAGACTATTGTGTCTGACAGAGATCCAAGATTTACTTCTGGTTTTTGGAGAAGTTTGCAAAAGGTAATTGGTACGGAGCTGAGATATAGTTCTGCTTATCATCCCCAAACAGATGGTCAGACAGAAAGAACTATCCAGACAATTGAAGATATGTTGCGGACTTGTTGTTTGGTTTGGGGAGGCAGCTGGGAGCATCATTTGGGTATGGTTGAGTTTGCCTATAATAATAGTTATCATACCAGTCTTGGGATGGCACCGTATGAAGCTTTATATGGAAGGCCATGTAGAACCCCATTGAACTGGCATGAAGTGGGAGAAAGGCAATTAGTGGGTCCTGAATTGATTCAGCAAACCACTGAAGTAGTGAAGCTTATTCAAGAAAAATTGCAGGCAGCTCAAAGCAGGCAAAAGAGCTATGCAGATAATTGGAGAAGACCACTTCAGTTTGAGGTGGGAGACTTGGTTTTCTTGAGAGTTTCCCCGAGTAAAGGTATTATGAGATTTGGCAAGACTGGAAAGTTGAGTCCTAGGTATGTAGGACCTTTCCGAATAATTGAGAGAATTGGGGAAACAACTTATAGGATGGATTTGCCAGCAGATTTTGCGGATGTTCATGATATATTTCATGTTTCTATGTTGAGAAAGTGTATTGAAGATCCAGCTCAAATAATCAGATATCAAGGTGGTGACCTGAGGCCGGATATGACTATGCCAGAGTATCTAGTGCAGATCACTGATCGAAAGAAAAAGAAGCTGAGAAATAAAGAAATTGAGCTAGTTAAAGTGAGATGGGAGAATAGATTGGGTGGTGAGGATACCTGGGAGTTAGCCGAGGAAATGGCTAAAGGGTATCCCTATCTGTTGGAATAAGCCTTTGTATTTCTTTTTTTTTTTAGATGATAGTGCTTGTAAAGGTGTGTATGTTAAGTTATTTAACTTTGAGTTGTGTTATGAATTTCGAGGTCGAAAATTTCTTTTTAGATGATAGTAATGTAACGTCGCGTGCTTTTCGGATCCTTGTGGATCATGTGTGTTGTGGTAGTGGCGGCTGTTGTGAGGCCAGTGTGAGTTGGTTGTGTGGAATGTGTGGTTTGGATGTGTGGTTTGTTCAGGTGAGGTGCAGGTTTGGTCCTGAAATGAAATAGGACCTGCTGCAATTGAGTTGGAGTTGGCGGCCAGGTGTGGCCGTTGACTTGTTGGCGTCCAGGTAAGTTGCCGTTGACTGCATGAACTTAGCAGCATAAGATGTGGACGTTGAGGATGGCGGTTTCCCTAGGCGGCAGAGGGGTTGACGCCAACCTGTGAATTCTGCAGGTTATAGGGTCACCCGAGGGCAGGTTTTCCACCCTGTTCTCTCTTCCCCTTGCCCCAGCTTCACGCCCCTGCATCCCTAAAGCTTCCAACAGGTACAGGAGAGTGGTTGGAGGATCGTGGGACGTGTGGCGTTGCCAAATCGGACGAGGAGACGCCGTGGCATGGTGCAATTATCGTGGGAGCTCGCGGAGGGTTCGGTGTGAACCGGGAGAATTCGGAAGGTTTAAGCGTGTTCTGAGGTAGGGAACGAACCCTGTTATCTCCGTAGGATCATTAAAACACGACTTAACCACATGAATCAACATGTTTAATGCATTATCGGTTAAGTTGCACCATGTGGGAATAATGGGTGGTTTGATGAATTTAAGTAGTAAAGCATGCTGTAATATGTCTGTATGTTTTTCCATTGTTTTAACGGTTGTAAAACCTGTAGAATCGGTTTAGGGTTTCTGCAGGAATAGAGGCTGAAGATCTTGGCGTCAACATCGTTTGTCGCCAAGTTCATCAGCTGGGATATAGACGGCCAGATCCCTTGCCGTCTACTTCCTGTAAGCGGCAGTCGATGTGGCCGCTAACTTGTGTATAAGAAAAAACGGCTATTTATGGTATTTATCGATAATGAATGGTGCGTTGGCACCTGTGGTGCACTGAGTGCACATGGTTTCTGTGTTTAGCATACGGGGTATGCAGTTAGTTACTCACTTTCGAGGTTGCGTGTTGTTCACGCGAGACTAGTTGGGTTCACGTGTGGTGGACTGTTGTTACTTGAGGTTTACGTGAGGTTTCACGTGGTTTGTGTGTGACATGCACGTGATTTTGTGTACGTGGCGAGTAGTACGACGCCTACCGTGGTTACCTCTCCAGTTGGGTGCCCCAGGTTCTTTGTGAGCCAGGCTGTTAGCTCGGGGCTTTGTCCCGGTACTTGTGTTGTACCGTCGAGGTCTGTGTCGTCTGACCTGGACACCCTCACTCCTGTGCTTGAGTTGTACGTCCGACTGAGGGAAAGATGACAGTGGGACAGTGACACTTGTGTTTGTCTTTAGTCACTTGTAGCGCGCTCGTAGTTGGGGGTACGGACACCAGTAGACGTACTGGACCCCATCTAGTCCTTTTCCAGTGCCCTACTCTAGAGAGTTCCGGGCCAGGATCTCTAGAGGTGTCAGGCATGGGCCTGCGACCGTGTGGTTCGCAGGTGGTGGTGTTTAGTTGGTCTCCACAGTTGCTTGACCTTTTCACGTGGAGCGGCAGCTGGACCTTTCGTCCGTGGCTGCGAGACTGAGAGGTAGACCTGTGTTAGCTTGTCCGAGTCAGTTTCTGGTGTCGCGAACCAGTTCACGTGGCTCGTGTTTGGCTGTCTCTACTTTAGCTTGTACACCTGTACTGGTTTGCCATTTAATTATTACAGTTGTTTTTCGTAGTCGGCAGACGGTGAGTACTTTTACAGCTTTTATATCCTGCTTAGCTGTTCTATAAATTGTTGGTACTGTTTACTGCTTTTGTACCTGTGGTTTTGGTTTGCTCGGTGTTGGGGGAGTTCCCTACTGAGCCAGTGACTAGCGAGGCTCACCCCTACCCCCACAGGTGAGAGCGAGGAGGATGTTTCACGACCGTCGTCCAGTTCAGAGCTGCACCGTAGCGGTGCAGGGTCGGTACCTCTAGCTGTGTAGTAGCAGCTCTAGCAGTGTAGTGTAATTAGTTGTTTATTTTCTTCAGTTGTACCTCGGGGTATGCCCCAGGCTCTTGTACTTTGTTTCAGTTTGGAGGAAATATGGCTATGTAAACTTGTGAATTATATATATAAAATGGTGTGTTCCTTGTGTTTACACGGATTATGGTTTGGTATCCCTTGCGAGGCTTCGGCCCGTTCGTGAGAGGCGGACTCGGATCAAGTACGTTATCGGATTAACGGGCTTGGCCGAGGCATTCCGCCATACGTCGCGTTCTGAACGCGACGGCCCTGGGTGTCGCATTCATAGAACCACTGTTTGGGTCGATGTCTGCATGCACGCCACGTGTCGCATGTGAGGCAGGGCATGCTGATGTCAGGAGTGGGAAGGCGATGGCCACAACCGTTGCGTTCAGGTCGCAACAGTGTGCTACGTCGTGTTCCCAACCGAGCTTCGTTTTAAGAGGGTTTTGGCCAGACAGAGCTTTTGCAAGTTCTGCTCAGCCAGGAGAGGTGTGGTTGCGTGGTTTTGTGGCGATTTGGCGTTCCAAGGGAGTTCTTGGTGTGTTCTCGCCGCGAGGTCATTGCGTGGAGCAGAGGAAATGTTGTGTAGATCTTGTTCCTCACATTTTTCACGGAGGTAGGGTGATTCCACCTGTTTTATCGCATGTATTGTGTGTGTGTCATGTTTAATGTGTTATTGGCTTTACAAACAGTAGATACCATGCTAGGACACACATTAAAGCATGAAAAATCGATGAAAACACTGGTTTGCAGGGTTTAAGGGATATCTGGCGAGGGGTCTCCGGATTAGGGTTCCTTCCTGTGAAGGCGACGGACCCTTCTGTCGCGATCAGGTCGTGATAGGCCGACCCGTCGCGTTCATGTTCTTGGACTCGACATATCGGGCTGTTGCGTTCAGATGGCGACATGGGACCCTGTCGCGTTTACAGCCGAGGGTCTATTTGTGTTTGTGTATGTGAGCATGTTATCCGATTATCATGTATGGTAATGCATGGCAATGGTAAGCGATGCATTGGCACCTGTAGCGCTCGGGGAGCGTGTTGTGTGTGTGGTTTGCATAGTGTTCATGCAGTTGTCGTGGGGTTTCACGTGGGTTGTACGGTGTGCACGTGGTTTGTGTGTGCGTGGCGAGTAGTACGACGCCTACTGTGGATACCTCTTCAGTTGGGAGCCCTAAGTTTTGTGTGAGCCAGGCACGTGTGTGTGCTCGGGGCTTGTCCCGGTACTGGGTACTGATGAGATCTTGTCGTCTTCCTGGACACCCTCACTCTTGTGTAGAGTAGTACGTCCGGGTGAGGGAAAGACGGCAGAGGGACATCGACTTGAGAGAGAGTTTGTGTTTGTCGCTTGTAGCGCGCTCGTAGTTGGGGGCGACGGACACCAGTAGACGTACTGGGCCCCAACTAGTCTTGTTTTCCAGTGCCTCACTTTAGGGAGCTCGGGCCAGAGTCCCTAAAGGTGCCAGGCATGGGCCTGCGGCAGTGTGGTCCGCATGAGTGGTGTTGGTTGGTCTCCACAGTTTCTTGGCTTGTGTTTGGTGGAGCGGCAGCTGGACCTTACGTCCGTGGCTGCGAGACTGAGAGGTAGTTCTGTGTGGTTTGTCTGAGTTAGTTACTGGTGTCGCGAGCCAGTCTACGTGGCCCGAGTGTGGCATTCTTCTACTTTAGCACGTATGCCTGGTTCTGGTTTGCCATTTATTTATTATTATTGTTTTCTGTTAAGCGGCAAGCGGTAAGTGATATTTACAGCTTTATATCCTGTTAGCTAGTTCTATAAATTATTAGTGTAGCCTCCTGCTTTACTACTTGTGGTGGTTGCTCAGTTTTTAGGGGAGTTTCTCTACTGAGCCAGTGACTCGAGAGGCTCACCCCTACCCCCTTTCATGTGAGGGAGAGTAGGAGACTTCGCCCGTCGTCTAGTTCTGAGCCGCACCATAGTGGTGCAGGGTCTGCACTACCTCCAACAGTGTAATTTTCCTTCCCGTTGTACACCTCGGGGTATGCCCCAGGTTGTTGTTGTACTAGTTTGGTTATAGTTGAGGAACTGGCTATGTTTATTTCAAGTAAATATTTGTGAGATTGACAATCTTATATATATTTGAGCTGTTTCCTTTCTATTTCAACGGACATGTGAATGGTATCCCTTGCGAGGCATCGGCTGGTTCGTGGGAGGCGGAGTCATGTCGGGCTCGTTATTAGGTTAACGGGTTTGAATGACGAGGACCGCTACAACTTCACTGGTTCGAAGTGTGTGAGAGGTAGCTTTTGGACCAGAGATGGTACAGCAGTGTGCAGACATAGTCAATTTAGTCAGGCAGAGGCTTCAAACAGCACAGAGTAGGCAGAAGAGCTATGCAGATGTCCGCAGGAGGCCGTTGCAGTTCAGCGTGGGTGACCTTGTGTTCTTACGGGTCTCGCCGACCAAGGGTGTTATGAGGTTTTGAAAGAAGGGAAAACTCAGTCCGAGGTATATTGGGCCTTTCCCGATTACAGAGAGGATCGGCGAGGTCACGTACATGTTACGTCTTCCAATAGAGTTAGCAGGTGTGCACGAGGTTTTTCACGTTTCACAGCTCAAGAGGTACATTCCAGATCCGTCGCACGTGTTAGATTACTCGTAGTTAGAGGTTGCGCCAGAATTATCATTACCAGAGCCCCCAGTCAAAGTTGTAGACCGCAGAGTGCAGCAGTTGCGCAGGAGGCAGATTCCGCTAGTCAATGTTGTTTGGGAGAACCGCATTGATGGCAAGGCCACGTGGGAACGTGAGGATGAGATGAGAGAGCAGTTCCCTTATTTGTTTGATTGATCGGTATGTTGTTTTTCCTTGCACTGCTTCCTGTTGAAACTAAGTTTCTTTCAATTTCGAGGATGAAATCCTTTTAAGGGGGGTAGAATGTGAGACCCTGCCCTCTTGGGCCCTTAGCCCTGTCCTCAAGGTCACGACGGACCCCTTGGTCGCGACATTGTCACGCCAGAGGAGCCGGCCGCGACATGGTTTTGGTCGCGGCACACCAGGCCGTCGTGTTCTGGTCATGACGGGGGTGGGCGTCGCATTCTTGTCGCGGCGTCTGGAGGCGATGCGACTGCTTTTCTGACCGCTATCCTTTGTGTCAGAACGGGCACGTCGGGTGTTAGGCGCGTGCAATGTTGACGCGACCTGGCAGTCCGTCGCATTCTGGTTTTCCTGGTCTTCGAGGTTTGACCGCTTTTGGTGTCGCATCAGGAAAGGCAGTCGCGACGCTCGTGGGTGTCGTGACATGCTCGCTGTTGCTCCGGCCTGACCCGTCGCGTCTCTGGGCCCGTCAGTTCAAAATCGAGGCCGACGCCCATTTCCCCCTTTCACCCTTTCCTTTCTTCTTCTTCTTCCTTCTTCTCTCCCCCGAGCTCCTCTTGTGTTCGTGGCTTGTTCATGGTGCTCGTGGCGGGGTGGTGACGTCTCCTTGGTGTAGGCGACGTTCGGGTGGTGCTTGGAGTGAGGAGGAGGTGGCCATTCCGACATGAAGGCCCCAATGGGTCAGCTCTACTCCTTGAGGTAGGGACTCTCATATTCCTCTCGTTCTAGCATGCTCCCCTTCCCCTTGAGATCATTGTTTCTCTGTGGTTTTGGGGTTGTGAGGTGTGTGAGATCCATGCTCATGGTGAGTGAGTTTTCCTTCGAGCGTAGATTTCCATGTGATGCATGATTAGTGGGGTTTGAGGGTGGTTTGGTTGTTTAAAAGCTTTCCTATATGTTTCCCATACTCCCCTCCCCCTATGGAATGTGTTTGTACCGGATTTGGGGCGGTCCTAGGGAGGACTGTACCGGGACGCCCCTCCGCTGAGATCGTGACCGGTATAGAGGTCACGATGATGTCGCGACTAGCTCGGCCGCCACAACATCATCACGACGCTCTGAGGCGTCGCGATAGTGTCGTGACAGCATCAGAGACATGTAAGTTCTTGTGGAGTTCCGTTTCTCATGGAGTCTTCCCCGTTTCCGGTTCTTTCTGTACCCGTGGCACCAGTGCTAGTTCCTAGTACGGTCCTACACTAGTCGTTTGCCCGGTGCTCGGCACCTGAGGGCTTGTCCCATGAGAGTGGTTGTTATCATTTACCTGGGACCCCCGTCCCTGTGCGTCTGTTGAGGAAGTGCTCCGAACGACGGGCGTGCTAGAGTCACGGACTCTGGAGCGGAGGAAAAAATGGTGGTTAGGATAGCGACATTGAGTCATTTGCAGAGCTCTCTTGGTTGGTATGGGATGCCGAGGCCATTTTGGAGTCTTCCCGGCATAGGCCAGTCCGTCCTTCTTCTCACTGCCTCGCTCTTTGTGGCTCCGGAACCACCTAGAGAGGCCAGGCGTGGGACCGTAGTCCGGTCAGACTACGACATTTACTATTGTGGTTACTTGTGTTCCTGCCCCCACTCTGACGAGACGTGGAGGTTTGGACCTGGGTCGAGGGTAAGACGTCAGTGGGCGCTCCTGACCGGTTGACTAGTGGTAGTGTTTTCTGTAGCTAGTGTCTCTTGTCCAGGTAGAGTTCGCCCTGTCTGTGTTGCCAGCCGTGTGGTAGTCATGACGTACAGGTCGTACGGAGTTTCTAACCGTGGTGTTCTTTCCGTACCGTTGCTAGTTAGCTAGATTTGCTTCCACGCTTTCCTATGTAGATTAGAATATATATAACTGATGTCATTTAAATTGTTTATATATATATTTTTCTTCTGACAGTTAGAGGCAGTAGGAGATTGGTAGTCCCTACTGAGCTTATGTTGTGAAGCTTATCCCTTTCTTTTCCATGTGAAACTTCTCAGCAGTGGCCGGGTGTGCGTCGGGCGGAGGAGGCGGGGCGGTAGTCATCGTCCCCGTAGCTAGTAATGGTTTCCCCCTTCAGTTGTACTTCACCCTCGGGGTATGCCCCTAAGGGCTCTATCCTCCCCCTTTTTACTTATACTAGTTGAGTGTGTGTTGGGTCTGTACCTAGAGTGGTACACTGCGGTCTCGCTCTTCTTTCTGCTTCCGCGTGTGTGCTCCTAGTTCAGTAGTTGATGTTTATTTCCCTTACATATTCTATTAGACTCGTGTTATAGCTTTTCTGGGTCCCCGGATTCATGGGCGGTGACCGCAAAAATTGGGTCCTCTGCTGTGGCCGAGGGTTGGGTTCTCGGGGTCATTACACCAAGAGCCCTAGATCTTGAGTTATAAGTGTTGCATGCATGACTACCCCGTTTTTACTGTTTTCGGATGCAACCCTAAGCCGCGACCATTCCAGACGTTGCATTCTTCATTGCATGAACGTGACGTACTAGACCATCGCGTTCACATGAAAGGAGACCGACTCTTCTGTCGCGATTAATACTTTGACCCGACTGTTCTGACACATAAAATTATGTGTCATGTGGGTTTCAGTGTCGGTCTTGAATGCGACGGATCATGCCATAGCTATTTGACCAGTTTTCTCGCTCATATGTTTCGCAAAATTTTTATATTGAGATTTTGAAAACACCTCATGAACATGACGTGTCGAACCGTCACAGTTCATGGTGGTCGCGACCCGTTGCTTGTCGCGTTTTGATGGCGACCGACAAGGTCATCGCATTTTAAAAGCCATCGCGACATGAAGGCGACAGACAAGTCTGTCATGATTTGATGTTTCACATAGTGCTTGTATTTATGAACCATGTACGGTTTTCTTAAGTGCGACGACTGAACCTGTCGCGATTTAAAGACCAACCCGAGACTATTTCCTTGAGTTGTACAATCAATCTTATGCATGTTTTACTGTTATATCATGTCAATTAGTTAGTCAATGGCCTAAAAGTTATCAACCTACATGAAAGCTGTAAGTATATGAACTTTTATTCTAAGTGCTCATAATGATACTTGATTCTATGTGCCATGTGAATATCATTGTGCTTGACCATACTCTGTCTTTTTCATAACTGAAAGTGCTATATGTTCAAAATACAACAACCATGTGATAAGCTGTATTGCATACCATGTCATGCTTGCTTGTTATAAGCTTTTCATCTTGTTTTAAACCGATGGATTATGATATTGAGACACGCTTTACATGACACGTTGCACATATAGGCAGCCCTCTCTTGGGGAATTGGAAACTCTCGACCAATCATTTCGTATCGGCAGACTAGGGACCTTTTCTCTAAGACCTTCGTAATTCTCCGTACATCGTGGATTCCCTCATGGAGACCGAGTTGGTTGTACCATTGAAGCTCCCAGAAGATAGAAAGCACCTCTGTCCTTATCTACTTCTCGTGAGAGTGATTTTATACATTGAAACTAAGACATTAAATGTAAAGCTTGAACTAAAGTAATTAAGCCGTTACACTGCCGAAATTTACTCAGGATCATGTCCACTTGCCTTGTTCCTTATTATCATTGACATGATCTTTAGTTCATAATTTTTCATTGCTTGAAAATCATAGTGGCCATAAATGAATGAATGGAATTACCAAAAATTATTGGAACTTCAGTTCATAACTATGCCTGTGCAAATAAGGGCCTAGTTTGGTCCTGGGTGGAGCACCCGAAATACTTATAATCGTGAGAGTATATGATCCATTGAGGTGTCTAGCAATCACCTAATTGAATGCAAGATTGATCTGGGTAATTTCAACATTGTTATTGAATGATTGGTTGATTGATTGAACTGTTATATGAGAAATGGCCAAATCTATTGTACATGTCCTCGTTATTGAATCCAATATGTCATTGTCCACTGGAATTTTAAGGAATTCAACTTGAGATATCCATTGTACATGCTATAGATTATTGAATATCCTCTATTTAACAAATGATCATACTGTCATCCATCCCATTGTTAATCGTTCCTTCTCACAAGATAAATGTCACTGGACTTTGTTTACTGAATCATTTTTCGTACATGTTATATCTCAGAATTGTCCATATCGTCTTACCATGAGTATTGAATATTAGTATCTGCCTAATAAATTGTTAATTCATGTAAAGCATGCCCGCAACATGAGGTGTAAATCCTACAGGGCGTTAGTGCTTAGTTGTCACTCTGAATTACTCGACTGGGATACTCGTACTTGTATCGCTCACACTCTCGATATTTATTTCTGCTGATAAATTTTGGGGCATGATAGCCCTTCTGTTTCCCCATTTCCGGTCGTGGTGGGGGGTGGCCCGTGTCCAAGTTGGTTAGAGGGAGGTCTCCCCAACTTAGCATGGGGATCGTCTTCTAGTTAGTGGTTGATCTCCATGGTTTCTTTGGGTGTGGGCTTTGGGGTGGTTCTGCCCCAAGAGTTCTACCTTCAGATAAGGAACGCAACGAGTCGATACGTCGCATTCAGCATCTGAGGGCAACACCCTGCTTGTTGCCTTCTTGTTGCAACAGGGTTGTTGTCGCGTTTCCCTTGCCCATCAGGTTTCCTTGTTTTTGGGCTTTGCAAGGGTGGTATGTGCCTAAGTTGGTTAGGGGAATGTTTCTTTCCCAACTTAGGCACATGACTGGTGTTCCGTGGTTGCTACCCTTTTTGAGTTGTGGGTATGAGCCTTAGGGCAGTCCTTTCCTAAGGGCTTTGTCTTCAGATGAAGAACGCGACGAGTTGATACATCGTGTTCATCATTTGAAGGCGACACCCTGGCCATCCCGTTCTGGTCGTGACAGTTTCTGTGTCGCATTCTAGTCACGATAGGTTCTGTGTCACTTTCTTCTTCTGGTTGTGACAGGCCTCCGATCGCCTTCTGGCTGTTGTGATGTTGTGCAACCTTTTCCATAATTCTGAGTTCCTGGCTGAGGTGTATGTGGCGGTGTTGGACGACAACCCTCCTGGGGGTTTCCAAGAGGTGTGTTGTGCGTGCCCTGTGCCTGCTAGGCTTGTCTTGGTTACGAGCCAGCTATGTCGCTTGCTTGTTGTGGTTGCCCCGTCTATCCCCAGTTCGCCCGGTGCTTGGCACTCAAGGGCTTGTTCTGTTTAGAGGTCGTTACTGTTACCTGGGACCCCCAGTCCTCGCGCCGGTTGAGGGAGTTCTCCAGACGGCGGGTGTGCTCGAGTGACAGACTCTGGTAGCTGAGGGGAAAATGGTAGGGGCCAGCGGCGTAGAGTCATTTATAGAGCTCTCTAAGTTGAGTTTGGGACGTCAAAGTGGTTTGGTTGTTCTTCCAGCGTAGATCAACTAGTCCTTTCTCACTGCCTCTCTCGGCATTGGTTCCGAAGCCACGCCGCGGTGTTAGGCGTGGGTCGCAGCTCGAACGGGTTGCGGTTGTTCCTATGTGGCGTTCTCTGTGGTGGCTCGCTGGCCTCACTCTTCCGGGGAGGTTGTAGGCAGGCGTCGGTGGCCGACGAGCAGAGGGGGGTGGACGGTGTGCCCTCCTCTTAGCTGCTAGTGGTGGTGGCTTGGTTGTTGTTGTTGTGACGATGTTTCCTTCACGGTGTTTCCAAGGGTGACTCGTTGCCCTAGCCTGCACAGTGGTTGTAGCCTGGCCATGTCTAGCTTTTGGGGGTGTTGTTAGTCTGGCCTTGTTGTCTTATACTTTTGGTGGTTTTCGCATTGCATTTTCTCTCGGGGTGCCTTGTGTAGGCACCCGACTGTTGTTCCGTAGTTGTTCCTTGGTGCCCGTACGTAGTGGCACTAGCGTGTGTGGTTTCCTGACCTCGTGGCGTGTTCGGGGTCCGGGGTGGTTCTGCTTGTGGGCCCTCGACCTTGTGGAGGTCTGAGGTGGCCATGCTTGTGGTGAGACGTCCTTTTCACGTGGTTGTTCTGTGGTCTCCGTGAGACCCTTGTCTCAGCATGTGTGTGCCGAGGGTTGCTTCCGCATCGTGTTCGACTCCGCTGGTTATGCGGGAGTCGTGTGTGGCTCGACCTTGGTTGTTGGTCGTGGCGTTACTCTGGTTTCATTGTTTGTAGTAGCTAGCTTAGTTGTTTACTTAGCTACTACTTTCTAGCTAGTTGCTTCTGTTTTCCTTTGGAATTCCTACTGCTCTGGCTGGTAAGGGACTAATTATCCCTACTAGGCCTTGCTTGCGAGGCTCACCCCCCTACTTTCTTCAGGTAGGGGCTCGCTGTCGCAAGAGTTTGGTGCCGGACGGTTGAGGTGGCAGTTTGTTACGCCGTGCATTGCCAATAGTGTGAGAGCGTGAGCGTGAGAGCTCTTGTACCAATGTGAGTTGAGAGTTGCCTTTTTGCAAGTCCTCGAGGTATGCCCCTTAAGGACTACACTTTTCTTTCTGTACCTGTACTTTTATTTGGGACATGTTGTACATAATTTCCTAATTAATGTACGAACTTCTTGCTATAGTTATTTGAATTCATTGCTTATCTCACTGGACTAAATTCTAACCCTTCCGGATCTTCGGATCCGTGGGTGGTGGCGTGACCTTCGTGGTCCCTGGTGGGGGTCCGAGAGGTCGGGTCGTTATATACGTGCAAATTGGTGGCCGAGTGTCTCCTTGAATTCTGACCGACGCGGCTGGCGAGGAGCGCCATGATGGCACGCAAGAGTTGAGGAGTCGACATGACTGATGATGTCGCCGCACAACACTCAAATCGACCAGGCGGTACAGAACCGTGCAGACTGGCACTGGCGGCATCATGATGTGACCTGTAGCAGGCCGACACTGACAGCTTGGAAATGCGACGAGGAGCAGACCACGTGGGATGGCAGAGCCATGTGGCACCAGATGTCTTCGATGAAGAAATTTAAAACAACTTTACCTCGACCCATCGGATTGGTCCAACATGAACCTGGGGGGCCAATGATATGGGGAGTTCCTCACAGGTCGACTGAGTCCTCTACTCAGATGACCTCCCAGAGTTCCTAAGCCAACGTCCTTACTGTTGGGTTGAGTGTGTTTGGAATTAATCAATTAATATTTGTCTCTCCCTAGTTTTGATGATGACACTTTGTGATTTTGTGAATAATGTGTAGAACATGTTACACATATTTTTCATGTCACAACAATACCTAAGTAACATGTTTTTAATATTTCATATCTCGTACTTTGATGATAATATCATGTGTTAATGACTTACACTCAATATTTTTAGGTTTACACAAGTTTGCCATAGTGGTGTCGACACATCCCTTGGTGGTGTCGACACTGGCTCACTGTCCCAGAAGCCCTTTTTGAAGATAGGGTCAAGTGGTGTCGACACACTCATTGGTGGTGTCGACACTAGTTCCAGTTTCCAGGAGACCTGTTTTGTGTTTGGGACAGGGTGTCGACACACAGGCAAAGTGGTGTCGACACACTTCAGTTGAAGCTTCAACCCCTGATTTATCTAGACACGTGGCCGCTTGGGGTTCAAGGGAAGTTATCTTGGATCGTGTGCCCATGCACTCCAAGGGTACTATTGGACTTATGGGGCTATATATATTCCCAATTATTGGCCCCCCAACAAGTAGAAGGATCCAGAAAACTCCAGCAAAAGGTTTTGGCGGAAAAAGAGGCATCTCCTACTTTGCCTCTCTCGTTGCTGCGGTGATCCATCTCCTTCCTTGAAAAAGCACGAGGGAGTGAAGGAGAGCTCTGAAGAAGGAGTTGGAGCACTTTTCAAAGGAGCAGATCCAGCAGAAGCAAGCAATTGAAGAGAATTTCTGGCGATTCAGAGGCCATTGGAGCAGAGCATCGCCAAGTGATTAAGGGCATCACCAAGTTTCTTAGATTCAACCTTCTGCAAGAAATATCCATCGAAGAACATGAATACTGTATCTATTTCCCATTATTTTGAAATTGTTCTTCCAATTCATCTATGAGATTTGTGCATTAAGTGTTGCATAAATTTCTGCGAATGAATCTGTCTTGAATCAGATCATTGCTAGAGGATCTGATTTATGTTGGTCTTGATCTAGCTTGCGTTTTGTGAGCCGTCGAGCTCAGTTTTGGTGAGTTGAACACTCAGTGTGTGGTTGACCAACTGTGCTCAGGTTCTGGAGCGGTTGTGCTCTGGAGTTTGTGTGTGAGCTGTCGAGCTCAAGTGTGTTGGAGTCGTCGTGCTCGAGTGTGAGTTGTACTCAAATTTGAGTAGTGTGTCCTCACTATGTGAGGGGTGGACGTAGGAATCAGTGGTGTGATTTCCGAACCACCTAAAAAATTCTATGTGCAATGGTTTGATCTGCTTGTCTGCGTTAGATGCTTGCATAGGATTTCGCACTCACACTAATTGTTGAATTGCCTCACACATCATCTACACACACTCACACTTCAGATCAGCAAATTGGTTGTGTAAATTGATCTCTAATTTGAAGCAATTTCGAATTGCTTAAGCATCCGCATTATTTAGTATCAGATCCATTCAACCCCCCTTTCTAGATCTGATCCATCCATCTATTTGATCCTACAATTGGTATCAGAGCGGGTTTATATCTGTTTCTGATCTGATTTGAGTGATTTTTGCATCTCACTTGCTTGAATTACTTGAGTGTTCTATCACTGTCTTTCATTTCACTTAATGGATTCTCGAGGATTTATTGCTGAAGGCCATTCCATTAATAGGCCACCATTTTTCAATGGGTCTGATTACTCTTAGTGGAAGAATCGCATGCAAGTTTTTCTTAGGGCTCAAAACTATGAAATCTGGAAGGTAGTTGAAGTGGGTCCTTATGAAAATCAAGGAGATGAAGAGAACTGGACTAGAGAACAGATTAGGAGAGCTACTCTTAACTATAGTGCCATGAATATGCTTCAGTGTGCAGTCCACCCTAAAGAATATTCAAGAATATCCATGTGTAAATCGGCTAAAGAAATGTGGGATAAACTTGAATTAATGTATGAGGGAACTTCTCAAGTTAGGGAAACCAAAGCGAACATACTTGTTTCTGAATATGAATTGTTTATGATGAACTCTGACGAATCAATTTCTGAAATGTTTGCTAGGTTTATGACAATCGTCAATGGACTGAAGGCACTAGGTAAAGAGTACACTGATGCTGATTTGGTAAGAAAAATTGTGTGCTCTCTATCATCTATCTGGCATACAAAGGCCACAGTGATTGAAGATTCTAAGGATTTATCCAAAATCTCTTTGGATGAACTCATAGGGTCTTTAATGACTTATGAAATAAATTTGAAAAGAAATGAAGAACATATGCTTAAGGCCAAACCGGTAGCATTTAAGGCTTCATCAAGTAATAAAGAGAAAAGTCAAGAGAAATCAAGCTCTGAAGAGTCTGAGTCCAATGAGGATGAACTTTCCCTCATGACTAGGCAATTCAAAAAAATTTTAAAATCAAAAAAAGGAAGATTCACTGGAAAGAAGAAATTTTCTTCTGGCAAAAGGAATATTTCTTCTTCAAATGTCAATTCTAGTAGAAATAAAAAAACTGATGAGGTTGTTATTTGCTACAGGTGCAACAAGGTAGGACATATGAAAGGGGAATGTCCTGAGAATAAAAAGGACAAGTACAGAAAGAACAACAAAATGAAGAAACCTAAAGCTATGATAGCAACTTGGTCAGATGAAGACCAAAGTGAGGATGAAGAAGAGAAGTCCTCAAGTTCAGGGAATGAGGAGCTATGCTTTATGGCCAACAGCAGCGATGGAAAGGTAGGTTCTTCTTTTGAACAATACTCTATTGAAGATTGGCAAGATGCATATGCTGAGTTGGTTGAGAAATTTTCTGAAATAAGAAAAGAAAACAAACATCTGAAAAAGAAATTTGAAAATACCATGCATGATACTTCATTGAATAGAAGAATTTCTGAACTTGAAAATAAAGTATATGAACTTAATGAAGAAAAGGAAGAACTTCTGAACAAAATTGATGAATTCAAACTTGCATCTCAAAAGGCCAATAATGATTTTAAAAAACTTTATGAAAAAATAGAATTGCAACAAAAAGAAAGCAATAAGTTAATGATGAAAATTTGAAGCTTAAGAGCTTGTTGGAAGAAAAGGAACAAGTTATTAACGAATTTACAAATGGAAAGGAAAATCTTGATGCATTGCTAGGAGTGAAAATGAAAGGCAACAAACATGGTCTGAGATTCATTCCTAAAAATTCAGAGAAGAATAAATCTGCTGAAAAGGAAGAAAAATCTACAAAAATTCCCTTGATAAATATTGTCAAAAGTACTAGAACAGGAAACAAAAATACACAAGTGCCAAAGAAAACCTCTGAAATGAACAAAAATCAAAGTGAAAAGAAACAAGGCAGGTCGACACCAGTCCAACACAGGTCGACCCGTCCAATTGTGAAAAATAACAACCAGTTGAACAAAAACTCAAAGAAAAATTATAAAAACACAAAAACAAACTTTCATGATGGCTATTGGAGATCCAAGACAACACATCATTCTGATTGGATTAACTCTTGGAATCAATGGTATCATAATCCTCCTTGGTACCATTCACAATTTGTCTACCCACAATTTCCAAGATATCAACAGAAGTCTTGGTTTGGATTTCCATACAGCTATGATCATCCCAAGATGCATAACCTCCATGCTCATGAAAGAAAGAACACTGTTGTTTTCATTCTAAAAAAAAATGTTAGAATGCCAAAAAGGGAAATCACTTCTAAAACAAAGCAAAAGCCAAAAATAACTCAAATGTGGATTAGAAAAGATTTGTTGTTTCTGCTCAAACAAACTGATGGTCCTAACAATGTTTGGGTACCAAAATCTTTTCTTCTCTGATCTGATCTTTGCAGGAAGGTTGTGCACCCAATTCCAATGTATGGTTTCTTGAAAGTGGGTGTTCACGACACATGACAGGAGACAGAACAAAATTCTCATTTCTGATTGAAAAGGAAGGAGGATCTGTCACATTTGGAGGTAAAAATAAAGGGAAAATCATTGGATCTGGAAAGGTTGGTAAATCATCCTCAAACTCAATTTAAAATGTTTTGTTAGTTGATGGTTTGAATTATAATTTGTTGAGCATAAGTCAATTGTGTGACAAAGGTCACAAGGTTGTGTTTGAATCTGATTTCTGCAAAATAATTGATTCTTCCACTGAAAAAATAAAATTCTTTGGCAAAAGAGAGAACAATACCTGCATGATCAATCTTGATAAAAATTTTGTTGAAAGCATTTGTCTAGTTGCAAATAAAGATGAAATTGCATGGACATGACATAAAAGACTTGGTCATGCAAGTTTCAACACAATAAACAAACTTTTAAGGCTAAATCTGGTTAAAGGACTTCCTGAATCTTTTCCAAACATTGAGAATCAACTTTGTGGGATATGTGCTCAAGGAAAACAAACCAGAAAATCTTTTAAAATCTTCAATGATGTACTCACTTCTAAGCCACTAGAATTGCTTCATATGGACCTTTTTGGGCCAACAAGGATTCTTAGTCTAAGTGGCAAAAGATATGGTTTTGTCATCATTGATGATTTTACTAGATATACATGGGTTATTTTTCTATCCCACAAGAGTGATGCTTGCCTAGAATTCAAGAACTTCTGCACCTCTACCTTAACAGGTATTTCACATAAAATCAAATCAATTTTAACTGATCATGGAGGTGAATTTGAAAACAAAACTTTCTCTGATTTGTGTGCTGAACTAAACATTTTTCACAAATTTTCTTCTCCAAGAACTCCAGAACAAAATAGAATTGTGGAAAGGAAGAATAGAACACTTGTGGAAATGGCTAGGTCCATGCTCTTGGAAAGCAAACTGCCCAAATCCTTCTGGGCTGAAGCTGTAAACACAGCAAATCACATTCTAAACAGAGCATTAGTCAGACCAAAAATCAGAAAACCCCCTATGAACTGTTGAAAAACAAAAACCCAACTTTATCTTACTTTAAAGTCTTTGGGTGCAAATGCTTTGTACATAATAACAATAAAGAAAATATTGATAAATTTGATGCCAAAAGTCATGAAGCCATTTCCCTTGGTTATTTAGAAATTTCTAGAGCTTTTAGAGTGTACATTCTAAAAATAAAACTGTGGAAAAATCTCCACATGTAGTCTTTGATGAAAACTCATTTTCAACTGATGATTCTACATCTTGCAGAGTTCCTCAAAATAAGGAAGAGGATGATTTCATTGTTGAATCTTCACCAATCGTTGCGGAAAATGAAGACTCACTTGAAATTCTGGACAACCATTCACCTACCACAAGTGGATCAGGTAATATTGTTTCAGACTTGAATGTATCTCAAGAGGTAATTCCTGAAAACATATTTTTAAGAGATCATCCAATTGAGAATGTAGTTGGTAATGTGCATGATAGAGTTAGAACTAGATCATCTTTTCTGAATACAATAAATCAAGACCCACTAGCACTAATTTCCCAAATTGAACCCAAGTCAATTGATGAAGCTCTAATGAGTGAAGATTGGATCAATGCAATGCATGATGAACTTCATCAATTCGACAGAAATCAAGTGTGAGAATTAGTACCTAGACCTAGTGACCAATCTGTTATTGGTACTAGATGGGTGTTTAGAAATAAATTGAATGAAAATGGACAGGTTGTTAGGAATAAAGCTAGACTCGTTGCCAAGGGGTACAATCAAGAGTTTGGTATTGATTTTGAAGTGTCATGTGCCGCTGTAGCTAGGCTAGAAGCTGTGAGGATATTTCTTACTTTTGCATCATCTCTGAAATTTAAAGTTTACCAAATGGCTGTCAAAAGTTCCTTTTTGAATGGATACATCAAAGAAACTGTTTTTGTAGAAAAACCTCCATGCTTTGAAAATGAAAAATTTCCTGATCATGTTTTCAAACTTCATAAGGCTCTTTATGGTCTTAAGCAAGCTCCAAGAGCTTGGTATGACCATTTGAGCTCATTCTTATTGGAGAAAGGATACACTCGAGGTAATGTTGATCAAACCTTGTTTACAAAAATAGTAAATAAACAAATCATTGTTGTCCAAATTTATGTTGATGACATAATTTTTGGATCTACAAATAAAGGTTTGTGCACTGAATTTGCTGACTAAATGAAAACTGAGTTTGAAATGAATTTAATGGGTGACTTACAGTTCTTTTTGGGATTGCAGGTGAACCAAACCAATGAAGGGATCTTCATTAGTCAAATAAAATATGTCAAAGAACTTCTGAAAATGTTTGACTTTCAGAACCTCAAACACTCAAGCACACCAATTGTAATTAATGTAAAACTAGAGGAAGACTCACTTGGTAAGTCAGTAGACCCAAAGATCTACAGAGGTATGATTGGATCTCTACTTTATCTCACTACTTCTAGACCTAATATTCAATTTAGTGTGTGCTTGTGTGCAAGGTTTCAAGCTAATTCTAAAGAAAGTCACATGTTAGCTGTCAAAAGAATTTTTAAATATCTTGTTGGAACATGTGAACCTGGCATTTGGTATCCTACTGGTTGTACATTAGATTTGATTGCATATTGTGATGCTGATTATGCAGGTTGTAAGCTTGATAGAAAAAGTACTAGTGACTTGTGCTTATATCTAGGTGGATGCTTGATTTCTTGGGCTTCCAAAAAACAACATTCAATAGCTCTATCTACTGCAGAGGTTGAATATGTTGTGGCTGGTTGTTGTGGCACTCAAGTTCTTTGGGTGAAACATCAGCTCCTAGACTATAATCACAAATTGGGTTGTATTCCTATTTTGTGTGATAACACTAGTGCTATCAATTTGTCTAAAAACCCAATTCAGCATTCATGAACAAAACACATTGAAATAATGCACCATTTTCTAAGAGATGAGGTTGCTAAGAAATATTTTGAGCTTCACTTCATTGAAACTGAAAAACAAATTGCAGATATTTTCACTAAGCCTCTTCCAGAAAATAAATTCTCATCTTTAAGAAGAGAGCTTGGTTTGTGCAAATGTCCACATTCTTGATATCTTCTATCTCTTTTTTGCAAATAAAAGTCTTCCCGTTCTTGCAAATAAATTCATCACTCTCACATTGCATTGGCATTCTTGGTATATCAAATTGTGATTTGAAGAGAGACAAGTTAGGCTTGTCTGGACACTTTCACTATGCGTGAGTATATGTCTCCGCCAAGTATCAAGAGTCTTGTATGCAATTGTTGAGGGGGAGTCCTTGTCTTTCAATAAAACATTCTTGTTCATTCTATTTTCACTTCATTCCATTCCTATTTCTTCAATAATCCCCATGTTCACCTTGTGAGGGGGAGTCATTGTCACATTCCTTGACTTTACTTGTCTATCTTGTCCTTCAATACTTTTGGTTCTCTTTATCTTAATGAAAGACTTCTGGAATCAACAACTCAGGGGGAGCTAGAGAATTCATGACTCTTTTCTTACATAAACTCAAAATTGATTCATTGTGTTATTACAATACCTATCCAAGAGATGTTCATTAATTTTATCAAAAGAAACCAAAGAATGGCTTTTTGACTGATCTATTACATTTCTACAGTCACTATTCATTTATATTCTGAACTCCTAAAGTAATTTAATTTCTTTAAAGACATAAAGATCAACTGTGCATTGAATTTAGACTTCTCTTTGACAACTGATGAGGGATAAGGTTGTATCCAATTTTCTTATCTTCACTTTCAATCGTTCTTTTGACAGAGCAATGACACTAATGCTGAGAAACTACAAACCGTCACAAAGAATGAAGAGCAATGTATGTCATGAGGTGTTTTTGCTATCTCTATTCTGAGGGGTAAAACAAAATTAAAAAATCTATAATAATTATGATAACTGAGTAACTGAAAATATTGACGTCTCATAAACGTATATTTCCATGTCAAAAGGTTATCATTTACCCCTTGAAGCTGGATAATGAGTAAATCCTTAGTAACCAGAGACTATGGTGTGTAAAAAGCATTAGTTCTTATGTGAAAAAGACTTACTACATTTGAAAGTTTATTTAAAAAAAAATGTCCAAGAATATTCAATCTAAAAAAAAACAACCTTACCCTATATCAGATTGTTTAAGATTGTTTAGTTTCATCACAATTCACTTCATTCTAAAAGAAATTTCATTACCTTGGATTGGAAGAATATGAAAGATTGCCATTGACTGCATTGAATGTCCTATATCATTCAAAGTGTCATTTCAGTGTTTCATTATAATCAATGAACATACCTTGGAAGTGATTGTTTAACCCTTGAATTCATAATGATTTCTTGTTAAGAAATGACAAATGAATTCTTTAACATATTACAAATCCTTGAATAATTGATTCCATACCTCTTTCATCATCATAAAGACTCCATCACAGTTTTTCCTGAACATATCATGAGTTTTTGCCCAGTCAGATCGACACAGTCCTCTTCATGTGTCGACACCATCACTGGTCAGGTCGACACAGTCCCCTCCTGTGTCGACACCAGGCGGATTCTTTCATTAGTCACTGTTTAGGGTAAAGAGCACCGACGGTTCATCTTACCTCTTCATCTCTTGCGTCAAGCCTTCTTACATGCCCTTGTTTGCAGGTCAACCATCGCCTCTTCTCCTTTCAAAGGAAACTACAGTTTTTGTGACGGAACGCCTCATCCAAGCCCGTTAAACCGATAGCGTGCCTGACCCGATTCCGTCTCCCGCGAACAGGCTGAAGCCTCGCAAGGAATACCACACACTAGTCCATGAAAACACAAAGGAACACACCATTTTATATATTTATATCACAAGTTTACATAGCCATATTTCCAAAAAACTGAAAGAAAGTACAAGAGCCTGGGGCATACCCCGAGGTACAACTGAAGGAAGTAAACAACTAGCTACACTGGCTACACTACACTGCTGAAGGTGCTGACCCTGCACCGCTACGACGCGGCTCCGAACTGGACGACGGTCGAGAAACATCCTCTTCGCCCTCACCTGTGGGGGTAGGGGTGAGCCTCGCTAGTCACTGGCTCAGTAGGGAACTCCCCCAACACCAAGCAAACCAAAAACACAGGTGCGAAAGCAGTAAACTATACTAACAGTTTATAGAACAGCTAAGCAGGATATTAAAGCTGTAAATATACTCACCATTTTCCGACTACGTAAAACAACTACATTAAATAAATGGCAAACCCAAACAGGTGTGCGAGCTAAAGTAGAGTCCGCCACACTCGAGCCATGTGAACTGGTTCGCGACACCAGTAACTGACTCGGACAAGCTAACATAGGTCTACCTCTCAGTCTCGCAGCCACGGACGAAAGGTCCAACTGTCGCTCCACGTGAAAAGGTCAAGCAACTGTGGAGACCAACTAAACACCACCACCTACGGACCACACAGTCGCAGGCCCATGCCTGGCACCTCCAGAGACCCTGGCCTGGGCTCACTAGAGTGAGGCACTGGAAAAGGACTAGCTGGGGACCAGTGTCGACTACTGGTGTCCGTACCCCCAACTACGAGCGCGCTACAAGTGACCCAAAAGACAAATACGACAGTCACTGTCCCACTGTCATCTTTCCCTCAGCCGGACGTACAACTCAAGCAAAAGAGTGAGGGTGTCCACGTCAGATGACACAGACCTCGACGGTACAACACAAGTATCGGGACAAAGCCCCGAGCTAACAGCCTGGCTCACAGAGAACTTGGGGCACCCAACTGGAGAGGTAACCACGGTAAACGTCGCACTACTTGCCACGTACACAAAACCACGTGCACGTTACCCACAACCACGTGAAGTCTCATACAAAACCTCGTGCACTGATAGTTCACCACACGTGAACACCACGTAAAAAAATAAAGAACTGACTAACTGCGTACCCAGTATGCTAGTCTCAGAAACCATGTGTACCCTGTGCACCACAAGTACCAACACACTGCTTATTATCGATAAACGCTCTGCATGGCAACATTTAAATAAATACATGTTGGCGGCAACATCGACTGCCGTAGATGGGATGTAAACGGCAAGGTATCTGGCCGTTAATCTCCCAGCTGAAGAACCTGGCGTCAATCGATATTGACGCCAAGATCCTCGGCTACCAGTTCTCACAGAAACCCTAGGCCGATTCCACAAGTGTCCTTGGCCCTAAAACCTGCGGGAAAACACGAGGAAACACTTCCTCTAACATGCATGCATTCCAATCAAACTGAAACTACATGTTTCATTCTTCAAATTGCTCAAACCACCCATTTACCCCGCATGGATACCCTTACCCAAAAACATAATTAACATGCAGATCTACGCGTTCCGAATGCATTATCACGTCCTAAAAGAACTAAAGGGATCATTCCCTACCTCAAGACGTGCTTAGATTCCCTAAATCCTCCCGATCCACACCAAACCCTCCGCGAGCTTCTACGGGAATCACGCCTCGCACTGGCGTTTCTTGGCACAATTGATCACCGCCACTCGTTCCACGATCCTCCAACTAACCTTCTGCAACCATTGGAAGCAGTGGGGAAGCAAGGACATGAAAATAGAGCGAGGGAGAGGGAGAATCGAGTGGAAAAGCTGTCCTCGGGTGACCCTATATTCTGCAGGTCGCACAGGTTGGCGTCAACCCTATTGTCGCTTAGAAAACCGCCACCATAAACGTCCACAAAATTTGACGTTAAGTTCATAAGGTTGACGTCACCTTCGATGGACGTCAAACTAGTCAACGACCACACCTGGTCGTCAACCCCTACTCAACTGCAGCAGGTCCTATTTTGTTTCAAGACCAAACCTGCCCCAAACCTGCGCACACCACACGACCAAACCACACTGGCCTCACAAAGGCTACTACAACCATTACACACATGATCCATAAGGATCCGAAAAGCATGCGACGTTACATTACTATCATCTAAAAAGAAAATTTCGACCTCGAAATTCATAGCACAATTCAAACATAAACAACTTAAATATGCACATTTTTACAAGTACTATCATCTAAAAAGAAATACAAAACCTTATTCAAACAGATAGGGATACCCCTTAGCCATCTCATTGGCTAACTCCCAGGTATCCTCACCACCCAACCTATTTTCCCATCGCACTTTAACTAGCTCAATTTCTTTATTTCTCAACTTCTTTATCTTTCGATCAGTGATCTGCACTGGATATTCTGGCATTGTCATATCCGGTCTCAGGTCACCACCTTGGTAACTGATTATTTGAGCTGGATCTTCAATGCACTTTCTTAACATAGAAACATGAAATATATCATGGACATCCGCAAAATCTGCTGGCAAATCCAGCCTATAAGCTGTTTCCCCAATCCTTTCAATTATCTGGAAAGGTCCCACATACCTTGGGCTCAACTTTCTAGTCTTGCCAAACCTCATGATACCTTTACCTGGAGAAACTCAGAAGAAAACAAATTCTCCAACTTCAAACTGAAGTGGTCTCCTCCGGTTATCAGCATAACTCTTTTGCCTACTTTGAGCTGCTTGCAATTTTTCCTTAATAAGCTTCACTATTTCTGTGGTTTGCTGAATTAATTCAGGACCCACCATTTGCCTTTCTCCCACTTCATGCCAGTTCAATGGGGTTCTACATGGCCTTCCATATAAAGCTTCATACGGTGCCATCCCAAGACTGGTATGATAACTATTATTATAGGCAAACTCAACCATTCCCAAATGATGCTCCCAGTTACCTCCCCAAACTAAACAACAAGCTCGCAACATATCTTCAATCGTCTGGATAGTCCTTTCTGTTTGACCATTTGTCTGGGGGTGATAAGTGGAGCTATATCTCAGCCCAGTACCAATTACTTTCTACAGACTTCCCCAGAAACCAGAAGTAAATCTTGGCTCTCTGTCAGACACAATAGTCTTCGGAATACCATGCAGTGGAACAATTCTATCAACATATATCTTTGCCAATCTGTCCACTGTCCAAGACATACTTACTGCCACTAATCTACACACCTTGGTCAATCTATCAACAAATACCCATATTCCATTATGCCCGGAACTCGATCTTGGTAAGCCTGCCACAAAGTCCATGGCAATATCATCCCATTTCCACTGTGGAATGGGCAACGGTTGCAATAGACCTCCAGGCTTCTGATGCTCTGCCTTAATTTGCTGACATACAACACATCTTGAAACAAACTCAGCTATTTCTTTTTTCATATGAGGCCACCAGAAATATTTCTTTAAATCCTGGTACATTTTAGTACTACCTGGATGGATAGTGTACCTGAATTTATGAGCCTCTTCCAACACTCTCTGCTTTACCTCTCTCTCTGCTGGAACAAACAACCTGCCTCTGAGCCTAACCACACAATTATCATCAATGGTAACTCCTTCCATTTTCACAATTTCAGCCAAATTTGCATCTATTTTCTGAGCTTCCACAATCTGCCAATACAAGGATGGCTCTACAGCACTACTGGCTAACACTACCCACCGTTGACTGCTTGGCACATACAAGGAGTTCTCCGCTATTTCCTCATACAATTTCCATTCCTTAATCATCATTTGACTTATATATGCCTTTCTACTCAAGGCATCCGCTACCACATTGGCCTTACCCGGATGATAAGACAAACTGAAATCATAATCCTTCAAATACTCCACCCACCTACGCTGACGGAGATTCAAATCTTTCTGCGAGAAGATATACTTTAAGCTTTTATGATCTGTAAAAATTTCAAATCTCTCGCCATACAGATAATGCCTCCACATTTTCAAAGCAAATACAACTGCTGCTAATTCTAAATCATGGGTGGGATAATTCTCTTCTACCGGCTTCAACTGCCTAGACGCATAAGCTATCACTTTGCCATGCTGCATAAGCACTGCGCCAAGTCCTTTCCTTGAAGCATCTGCATATACCACAAAACCACCATTTCCTACCGGTAATGCCAATATGGGTGCTGATGTAAGTCTTTTCTTTAATTCCATAAAACTTTTCTGACATTCACCGGACCACACAAATGGCACACCTTTCTAGTCAACTTAGTCATAGGTGCCGCAATCTTAGAAAAATCTTGTATGAAGCGCCTATAATAACCTGCTAATCCCAAAAACTTCTAATCTCAGTGATTGTCTTAGGCACTTCCCATTCATCACTGCTTCCACTTTACTTGGGTCCACTGCTACTCCTTTAGCTGAGATGACATGACCCAAGAACTGGATTTCCTTCAACCAAAACTCACTTACTAAATTTAGCAAACAACCGATTATCTCTTAATAATTGAAGAGTAAACCTCAAATGAGCTGCATGCTCCTCTTCAGAAGCTGAATAAATCAAAATATCATCAATAAAGACCACAATGAATTAGTCTAAATACAGATGAAAAATTCTATTCATCAGATCCATAAAACCTGCAGGAGCATTGGTCAGCCCAAATGGCATAACCACAAATTCATAGTGACCATATCTAGTTCTAAATGCTGTTTTATCTATATCTTCCTCCTTAATTCTTAACTGATGGTACCCGGACCTCAAATCAATTTTAGAAAATACCTTTGATGATTGCAACTGATCAAACATATCATCTATTCTTCTTTTTCACAAATAACACCGGTGCTCTCCACGGGGAATGACTCGGTCTAATGAACCCTTTCTGCAATAGCTCTTCTAATTGCTTTTTCAATTCTTTAAGTTCCGCTGGTGCCATCCGATATGGAGCTTTAGAAATCGGCATGGTACCTGGCAGTAACTCAATGGTAAAGTCCACCTCTCTATGTGGAGCTAAACCAGGCAAATCTTTCGGAAAGATATCAGCGAATTCCCTAACCACGGGAACTGCCTCCACTGACCGACTAGCCTCTACTAAACTAACTGAGGCTAAATAAGCCACACACCCTGGCTTTCTAGCTCTTATTGCAGAAATTATAAACTTAGAAGTACAGAAAGGCATACCTTGATACTCAAACACTGAACCATTAGGATGACAAAACCTGATCCTCTTTTTTCTGCAATCTAACAGTGCTCCATATGCTTCAAGCCAATCCATTCCCAAAATAATATCATAGTCGGTCAACTGCAAAGCATATAACCGACCCAGCATCCGGTTCCCTTCAATTACAATAGGAGCTTCATCTACATAACTCGAAGTGAGCAGGAACTCACCCGAGGGAACCTCCACTACCAACTCACAGGATTCCTCTTTCAAAGGATGAACCATACAATCCAGGAATTCTTCAGAAATAAAAGAATGAGAGGCACCCGAATCAAATAAAACTCTTGCTGAATAATCACAAAGAGGTAAAGTACCTTCTATCATATTCGATGCCTCCGCCTGGGCTCGGGTGATAGCCATAACCCGACCCCTTCCCCGATGCTGCGGTGCTCCTCTGCCACGACTTGCCTGAGGCTGCTGAAACTGCTGAGGCAGCTGCTGCACACCTCTTCCATATCCATACTCTCTTAGATATGGGCAATTACGGATCAAATGCCCCGTCTGATTGCAATTATAACATCTATACCCTGGTGGAATAATAGGCTGTCTGGCAGTGCTCTGTTGCGACTCCTCCACCTCTGGCCTACCACGACCTTGCTGAAATTGCTGTCGACCTCCCCATCCTCTTCCTTTACCTTTAAATGCTTGCTTCAATTTCTGGCCCCACTTACCAAAACCTGATGAAGAAGGTCCTGCTGGTGCTTTACCCTTACTCACACCCACTGATTGCTGCGCTTGCCGAAAACTACCTGAATCTGACTCGCGCACAACGAGTTCTAATATACCTTTCCAACGTAGCTGCCCTCTGAGTTGCTTCTTCCATTGTTTTACACATGAGTGGCACTATTGCATTATGCAATTCTACTCTTAAACCTCAAATAAAATATTCAACCATCATATTATTATCTGATACTACATAAGGTGCATATCTGCTGAGTACCATAAATCGCATCTGGTACTCTAAAACTGAAGAGTTACCTTGCTGGAGTGTCCGAAACTGTTCCCTTTTCACTTGCTGCACTTGAATCGGAAAGAATGTATCGTTAAATACATCAAGAAATTCCGACCAAGCGATAGCCTCTTCTATCCTGCCTGCAAAAGTGGTCTGCATCTTCAATCGCCACCATTCCAATGCAAAACCCCGCAACTGATAGGCAGCTAACATGACTTTATCCGTTGCTGGACACCTCATGGTCGCAAAGACCCTCTCAATCTCATGAACCCAGTGTTCTGCTGTATCTGGATTCGACCCTCCTGAGAAAGTAGGCGGCTGCAATCTCAGAAACTTTTCAACTTGCATCACTGGTTCCTCTTCTATTAACACTGGCAGTGGTGGTGGCAAGGGTGCTACAAAAGGCACCTCCACTCCTGGTGGAACTGGAGCTATAGGTACAACCTCTCCATCCCCAAGTGGCACAGCAACTGGTGGTACCGGCGCCTGTTGATTCATCCTCCTCCTAATATCAGTGAGGCTCTCCCAGATCCTCTCTATCATACGCTAAGTGCTCTCCTCTGGATCATCTCCTCCACCACCCCAATCTCTTCTATCAGCCATTTCAAATTTCTACATAAACAAAACATCAAACAAAAACGAAATAACAAATTATCAGAAACCAGGGTCCCTACCAGCAGTGTACAAAGACCAAAATAAGGCTATGTATCTTCTAATTCCTTTATATTAACACGGACCTTGTTCTGATACCAACTGTGATGGAACGCCTCGTCCAAGCCCGTTAAACCGATAACATGCCTGACCCGATTCCGTCTCCCGCGAACGGGCCGAAGCCTCGCAAGGGATACCACACTCTAGTCCGTGAAAATACAAAGGAACACACCATTTTATATATTTATATCACAAGTTTACATAGCCATATTTCCAAAAAACTGAAAGAAAGTACAAGAGCCTGGGGCATACCCCGAGGTACAACTGAAGGAAGTAAACAACTAGCTACACTGGCTACACTACACTGCTGAAGGTGCTGACCCTGCACCGCTACGATGCGGCTCCGAACTGGACGACGACTGAGAAACGTCCTCTTCGCCCTCACCAGTGGGGGTAGGGGTGAGCCTCGCTAGTCCCTGGCTCAGTAGGTAACTCCCCCAACACTGAGCAAACTAAAAACACAGGTGCAAAAGTAGTAAACTATACTAACAGTTTATAGAACAGCTAAGCAGGATATTAAAGCTGTAAGTGTACTCACCGTTTGCCGACTACGTAAAGCAACTATATTAAATAAATGGCAAACCCAAATAGGTGTATGAGCTAAAGTAGAGTCCGCCACACTCGAGCCACGTGAACTAGTTCGCGACACCAGTAACTGACTCGGACAAGCTAACACAGGTCTACCTCTTAGTCTCGCAGCCACGGACGAAAGGTCCAACTGCCGCTCCACGTGAAAAGGTCAAGCAACTGTGGAGACCAACTAAACACCACCACCTGCGGACCACACGGTCGCAGGCCCATGCCTGGCACCTCCAGAGACCCTGGCCTGGGCTCACTAGAGTGAGGCACTGGAAAAGGACTAGCTGGGGACCAGTGTCGACTACTGGTGTCCGTACCCCCAACTACGAGCGTGCTACAAGTGACCCAAAAGACAAGTACGACAGTCACTGTCCCACTGTCGTCTTTCCCTCAGCCAGACGTACAACTCAAGCAAAAGAGTAAGGGTGTCCAGGTCAGACGACACAGACCTCGACGGTACAACACAAGTACCGAGACAAAGCCCCGAGCTAACAGCCTGGCTCACAGAGAACCTGGGGCACCCAACTGGAGAGGTAACCACGGTAGGCGTCACACTACTTGCCACGTACACAAAACCACGTGCACGTCACCCACAACCACGTGAAGTCTCATACAAAACCTCGTGCACTGATAGATCACCACAAGTGAACACCACGTAAACACGTAAAGAACTGACTAACTGCGTACCCAGTATGCTAGTCTCAGAAACCACGTGTACCCTGTGCACCACAAGTACCAACACACTGCTTATTATCGATAAACGCTCTGCATGGCAATATTTAAATAAATACATGTTGGCGGCAACATCGACTGCCGTCGATGGGATGTAAACGGCAAGGTATCTGGCTGTTAATCTCCCAGCTGAAGAACCTGGCGTCAATCGATATTGATGCCAAGATCCTCGGCTACCAGTTCTCACAGAAACCCTAGGTCGATTCCATAAGTGTCCTCGGCCCTAAAACCTGCGGGAAAACACGAGGAAACACTTCCTCTAACATGCATGCATTCCAATCAAACCGAAATTACATGTTTCATTCTTCAAATTGCTCAAACCACCCATTTACCCCGCATAGATACCCTTACCTAAAAACATAATTAACATGCATATCTACGCGTTCCAGATGCATTATCACGTCCTAAAAGAACTAAAGGGATCATTCCCTACCTCAAGACGCGCTTAGATTCCCTAAATCCTCCCGATCCGCACCAAACCCTCCGCGAGCTTCTACGGGAATCACGCCTCGCATAGGCGTTTCCTGGCACAATTGATCACCGCCACTCATTCCACGATCCTCCAACTAACCTTCTGCAACCATTGGAAGCAATGGGGAAGCAAGGACATGAAAATAGAGCAAGGGAGAGGGAGAACCGAGTGGAAAAGCTATCCTCGGGTGACCCTATATTCTGCAGGTCGCACAGGTTGGCGTCAACCCTATTGTCGCTTAGAAAACCGCCACCATAAAACATCCACAAAGTTTGACGTTAAGTTCATAAGGTTGACGTCACCTTCGATGGACGTCAAACCAGTCAACGACCACACCTGGCCGTCAACCCCTACTCAACTGTAGCAAGTCCTATTTTGTTTCAGGACCAAACCTGCCCCAAACCTGCGCACACCACACAACCAAACCACACTGGCCTCACAAAGGCTACTACAACCATTACACACAAGATCCATAAGGATCCGAAAAGCATACGACGTTACAATTTTCTCTCTCGTTCACACCATTTCCTCCATCCTCCATCTCTTCCCATCCGAAGTCTCACTTCCTCCATCTTCTTTCTTCTTGCTTGCTACCATGCCTCCCAAGCAGTCACACAAGAGAGGCGCATAGTCTAGGGCTACTGCTCGAGGGATAGTGATTGAAGAGCCCACGACCGAACGTAGGAGCAAGTGTCGCCATTGTCTGACGCCGCAGCAGGATGGTTCTTCACCTTCTGCCACTCCCTCCAAGCGGGGTAAGTTGCCATCTTCTAGTCGAGGCAAGTCCCCCAAAGTGTCTCGTAATCCGAGGAGTAAGATTCTCTCTAGCTCTTCAGACACTAGTGCTTCATGTTTCGGAGACTCCTCCTCCACCTCATCTAGTTCTTCTGGTCTTCCTGAAGCCACATCTTCCAAAATAGCCACTGCAGGGAAACCTATTCTTAAGCCCCGAGCTGTTGATTTGCAAGATGAGAACTTCGCCAGTGCATTTCCTGATTTCATCAATTTTTTTCAAATTTCAAGGCTGGCTGCACTTTATTTCCGAGTTTCGCACTTTTTACCCTAGGCTGGTGCAAGAATTTTATATGAACTTGATTACTGTTCCAGAGGGTTTTCAATCTGAAGTAAAAGGGGTTTCCATTCTTTTAACAACTGAGCTGGCTTCTACACTCTTCATGCTTCCAAATGCTGGGGAGGATTACCATGAATTTGAGTTTGATTTGCATGAAGCATATAGCTTGCTTATTGGTCTCCCCCATGATCGAACAGATTCCAGGCAAACTTATGTCACCAGGTTCAACACAAACACATTTCCACCTGTCCTTCGGTTAATTCATCACATTCTCACCGCAATCATCACACCACAAGGTGGTGGAAGGAACAGGCTCATGGACATTCAAAGATGTGTTATGTATTGCATGAAGAAGGATATCAAGATCAATCTGAATCTGATCATGTCACAAATTTTGTCTGAAACAACCAGAAACGATCTTCACAGATCACTGCCATATACTGTTCATCTTACTGCTGTATTCAAACATGTTGGTGTTTCTTTTGCAAATGAAAAAGTTCAGTCCATTCCACAAAATAATATTTACTATTTGAAGCATTTGCAAAAATTTATGGGCTTTTCAGATTGAGGGTGATCAAGTTTGTCGAGGGCCAGTTGTTGTGCCACCAACTGCACCTGAGAGAGAAGCACAAATTCCAGATAATGATGTTCCTCCAAATCATCCCGTTGATCCATCTTAGGCTGAGGTTGAGATGGAGGTCCCACAAGAAACACCTGCTTCACCCACACCTAATACACCTCCTCCTCCTTCTAATCCCCTAATTCCTTTCAGTTTCTTTTCCCAATCTCATATATCAGCTTCTACATCTTCTGGTGGACCTTCTGTTCCACCAGAATTGTACAAATTCCTTCAAGAAAAATTTGACAATCTCAATTCCTCTGTACAACAAATGTCAAATAGATTTGAGCTTCGGATACAAAGATTGGAAAATTCTGTCAATGGGCAGTTTGTTAGACAACAAGAGGCAGCTAAACATGCCACTAGGAGGTTCAATAGGCTCATTGGCACTTTGGGTGATGCATGTACCCAGCTTAAAGACCTCCAACTCAAGACTCAAGCTGTTCTGGAAGCTATCTTAGCCAACACTCAACAAGGTCTTTTCAACAGTCAGGAAGCTGTCTCTCAAGTGTCGAAGACTCGACTCTCTTTTGCTCACTTGGTTGATGATATGGAAAGCATGAAAACCTTGATAGTTCACATTGATCAGGAAATGGCAAATCTCAAGAGTGAGCTCAGTACCTTCCAACAACATGGTACCATTCCAAACTCCTCTTCAGCCTCCCCACATATGTCAGCTACTCTCAGTTCCTTTCAAGAAAACATGTATGATAATCATCAAAGGATGGAAGACCTGCTGCATACTCGGTTGTCCACTATGTAAACACAAATGAAAACAAGTCTGACTGCCTTTGTAGCATATCGACTGTTCGGATCGTCTTACATTAGTTGTGGTAGCCAGTGTGTGGCCCATGTTGTGTATAGCAGGTGTTTACACAGGTTTCCGGAGCGTTGTGGGCCGGCTGGTTGGCCCAAAATGCAGGTTTGTTCTCTGTCTTTGAACACGACAGAGGGGCGCGTCGCGTTCTCATCGCGACACCCAGGGACGTCGCGTTTAGGTTGCCGCTATTTTGGCTCGTCCTCTGCATGCGCGCCGCGTGTCGCGCGCTGGATTGGCGTCCTGACGTCGATAGGAGGATCGCGATGGGAATTCGCGTCGCGACCTGGTCGCGATGACACGATACGTCGCTTTCCCAACCGAGCTGCATTTTTAAGAAACCCTGGCAGAACAGAGCTTTCACAAGCTCTGCTCGGCCAGGGGAGGTTTTGCTCGTGGGTTTTTGGGCGATTCGAGCTCGTGGGCCTTGGTTGGTCGTGTTCTCATCGCGAGGATAACGTGTGGAGCAAGAGAAATGCCGGGTTATCGCCCGTTTAGGTGTTCTTCATCAAAGTAGAGAGATTCTACCCTTTTTCTTCGTGGAATCGCTGTGTGTATGTCGTGTGATGTGTTTATTGCTTTAAGAACCATAGATGGCATGCTAGGACATCACAAAGAGCATGAAACATGGATTAGAAACCATGTATGGTAGGGTTTTTAGGGTTTTTTGGTGAAGGGGATCCGGATAGGGTTTTTCGCCTGTGAAGGCGACGGTCTCCCCTGTCGCGATCTGATCGTGAAACGACGATACGTCGCGTTCACTTTCTAGATTGCGACTGGTCGGGGTGTCGCTATCTGAACGCGACCTGGGCCTCTGTCGCGATCGCAGCCGTGGGTTGTTATTTGTGTACAAATGTTAATGTATGTATCCGTTACTGACTAACCGATGCATGGCATGGTTAACCGATATGAGTAGAGGTGGTTTGTGGTGCTTTGGCATTTGTTGCGCTCCTCGGGAGTGCTGTTTACTTGGTGAGTTACAGGCTCACGTGGTTGTGTGTATGAGTTTCAGTGACCCGTATGTGTTCACGTGGTTTGTGTAGCGTGCACGAGTTTTCGTGTGCATGGCAGGTAGTGTTACGCCTTCCGTGGTTACCTCTTCAGTTGGGAGCCCCAGGTTCCGAGGTGAGCCAGGCACGTGGGTGTGCTCGAGGTTTGTCCCGGTATAGTGGTACTGTCAGGGTCTTGTCGTCTTCCTGGACACCCTCACTCTTGGGGAGAGTTGCCATCTAGCTGAGGGAAAGACGACAGTGGGACAGTGACTTGTGAGAGTCTGTGTTTAGTCACTTGTAGCGTGCTCGTAGTTGGGGGGATGGACACCAGTAGATGTACTGGACTCCAGCTAGTCATCTTTCTAGTGCCTCACTTTAGGGAGCTTAGGCCGGAGTCCCTAAAGGTGACAGGCATGGGCCTGCGGGGTGTGACCTGCAGGTGTGGTGGTTTGGTTGGTCTCCACAATTCTTATTTGGTTTAGTGGAGCGGCAGCTGGACCTTTCGTCCGTGGCTGCGAGGCTGAGAGGTAGACCTGTATGTTTGTCCGGGTTGGTTGCTGGTGTCACGAGCCAGGCTACGCGACCTAAGTTTGGTGTTTACCTACTTTAGCTCGTACACCTATTTGGGTTTTTCGTTATTTATTTATTAACATTACTTTCGAGATCAGCAAGCGGTAAGTAAGTTACAGCTTTAATATCTTGCTTAAATAATTCTATAAATTGTTATAGCGTAGCTTCCTACTTAGTTACTTGAGTTGTGGTTTGCTCGATTTCTTTGGGTGAGTTTCCCTACTGAGCCAGTGACTAGCGAGGCTCACTCCCCCCTACTCCTTTCAGGTGAGGGAGAGCAGGAGGCTTCCCAACCGTCTTCTAGTTCTGGGCCGCACCATAGCGGAGCAGGGTCTGCGCCACCTCCAGCAGTGTAATTTTCTCTCTTTGTACACCTCGGGGTATGCCCCAGGTTCTGTTGTACAGGTTTATGGTTTTAGTTGAGAAACTGGCTATGTAAATCCTATGTAAATATTTGTGGAATGGAAAGTTTACTTCTGTTCTGTGGTTTCCTTTATATTTCTACGGACTTGTGTAAATGAAATCCCTTGCGAAGCTTCGGCTCATTTGCGGGAGGCAGAGTCGTGTCAGGCTCGTTATCAGGTTAACGAATTTGAACGATGTGGTCCGTCACAGTTGGTATCAGAGCATAGTCCATATAAATGTTAAGGAATAGGAAGTATACATAGCCTATTCTTTACTTAAAACCCACTGCTGGTAGTTGACCCTGGATTTTTGTGTTAATAATTGTTGTGTTGTATGGTTGAAAATTGTTTGTATAGGATTAGAAATGGCAGATCGGAGAGATTGGGGAGGAGGTGGTGATGATCCAGAGGATCCTACCAGAGGATGATTGTGCGAATATGGGAAAGTCTTACGGATCAGCCAGGACCCGCATAGCCAGCAATACCAGTTGTCGAGGAGATAGTGCCAGCAGCTCCAGTTTTACCCCAAGTAGGAGTTGAGGTACCTCCTGTAGTACCTGTGCACCCTGCAGCACCAGTGTGGCCAGCTACCGCAGAGGATCCCACAGCTCTTGTGGAGAGGTTTATGAGGTTACAGCCCCCTACTTACTCATGTGGCCCTAACCCAGACACTGTAGAGCATTGGATACATGAGATTGAGAGGGTATTTGTAACTATGAGGTGTCTGCAGGAAGACAGAGTCATTCTTGCTATTTATCACTTGAGGGGATTTGCTCAAGAATGGTGGAGGCTCAAGTTACAGACTGTTTTTGCAGGAAGGACAGAAGATGGAATTACTTGGCCAGAGTTTTTGACGGTTTTCAATGACACGTTCTTTCCACTACAGATCCAGCAAGCAAAGAGGGAGCAGTTTAGAACTTTACAGTAAGGAAGATTGTCTGTGTTGGAGTATCAGATGAGATTCATGGCATTGAGTAGATATGCCCCTTATGTGGTGACTGATCATGCAATAATGGTGGAGTATTTTATTAGGGGATTGAGGTCTGAGTTGCAGGATGCAGTAGCTCCACTGATGTTCAGGACAGTAGAGGAAGCGGCACAGCGGGCAGCTGTGTTAGAAAGGACTTTGCAGGCTAGGCAGAGTCAGTCTCAGGTGGGAGGTTTAGGCAGCTTCTGACTTCCCCAGCAGTCGCAGGGCATTAGCAAAGGAAAGGCACCGTCAGGAGCATCATCGTCTGGGATAGCAAAGTAGGGTAAATAGATCAAGAAATTCTTTGAAGGAGCAGGACGTGGTAGAGGCAGGCAATAGGGTTTCCAGCAGGGTGGTTTTCAGCAAGGGCGTGGCTACAGGCCACCGGTTCCAGAGGAGCCCCAGCAGAGTACCGCAGGTCAACCCGCAACTTTTCGGGAGGTCATATGTTTTGCTTGTGGTCATCCAGGACATTATGCCAGGGATTGTCCGTCTCGAGGATATGGTTATGGCAGGGGGACTCAGCAGCAGCAGTAGACATATCAGCCGCCAGCAGAAAGAGGCAGAGGAACCCCTTTTCAGAGAGGAGGTCGAGGTCGGGTGATGGCAATCACCAAGGCACAGGCAGAAGCATCAAATCTCATTGAAGGTATATTACCGATTTTTGATTTCTCAGCTAGAATATTAATTGATCCGGGTGCTTCTCATTCATTTATTTCCAAAGATTTCTTGGATAGTCTGGCTCATCCCATAGAAGAAAGGCAGTGTGAATTGGTGGTTGAGGTTCCTACTGGTGATTTTATGCTTACTTCCTGTTATTTAGATGAGGTTCCAATTGTAATTCATGGGAATCAGCTGCCGGCAAAGTTGTATGCTTTGTCTTTAAAGGAGCATGATTTGATTCTGGGTATGGATTGGTTAGAGGCTTATGGTGCTCTAGTAGATTGTAGAAAGAAGAGGGTCAGGTTTTGTAGACCTGATGGAACAGCTTTTGAATTTCAAGGTATGCCCTTTTATTCTTCTAAGTTTATCATTTCTGCGCTCAGGGCTAGAAGATTAATTAATGTAGGATGTGTAGCGTATCTTGCTTCTGTGAGTCTGGTTGAGTCTCATAAATCTGTAGAGTCTGTGCCAGTGGTTAGAGAATTTATAGATATATTTCCAGAAGATTTTTCGGAGCTAGCGCCGCGCAGAGAGGTAGATTTCACTATTGAATTAGAACCAGGCAGTATGCCGATCTTAAAGGCACCATACAAGATGGCACCAGCAGAATTAAAAGAGTTAAAGAAGCAGTTGCAAGAGTTATTAGAGAAAGGTTTCATTAGGCCAAGTCACTCACCATGGGGTGCACCAGTGTTATTTGTTAGAAAGAAGGATGGTAGTTTGAGGATGTGTATAGATTACCGACAGTTGAATAAGGTTACTATCAAGAACAAGTATCCGCTCCCAAGAATAGATGATTTGTTTGATCAGCTTCAGTCAGTAAAGGTGTTCTCCAAGATTAATTTAAGGTCAGGATATCATCAGTTGAGAATTAAGGAAGAAGATATTGAAAAGTCAGCTTTTAGGACCAAGTATGGACATTATGAATTTGTAGTAATGCCATTTGGGTTGACAAATGCGCCAGCAGCATTTATGAACTTGATGAACAGGATATTTCATCCGTATCTGGATCAGTTTATAGTAGTTTTTATCGATGATATCTTGATATATTCAACATCAGAAGAAGAGCATGCAACCCATTTAAGAATTACATTGTAGGCATTGAGAGAGCATCAATTGTATGCTAAGTTCAGTAAATGTGAATTCTGGCTGAAAGAAATACAATTTTTGGGTCATGTGATTTCTGGTGAAGGAGTTGCAGTGGATCCGGCAAAAGTGGAAGTAGTGTTGAAGTGGGCAGAGCCAAAAAATAGAAGCTTTTCGTCTTGCAGGGTATTATAGAAGATTTATTCAAGATTTCTCTAAAATAGCTGCCCCAATGACTAAGTTGACCAGGAAAGGAGTTTCTTTTGTGTGGTCTTCTGAGTGCAGGCGCAGCTTTGCTGAATTGAAAAAGAGGCTTACTACAGCACCAATATTAGAAATTCCTTTAGGAAGTGGTGGTTTTGTGATATATACAGATGCATCCAGAAGAGGATTAGGGGCAGTATTAATGCAGCATGGAAAAGTGGTTGCTTATGCTTCCAGGCAATTAAAGAAACATGAAGAGAATTACCCGACTCATAATTTGGAGTTGGCAGCGGTAGTGTTTGCTTTGAAAATTTGGCGACATTATTTATATGGAGAAAGATTTGAAATATTCACAGATCATAAGAGCTTGAAATATATATTTTCACAGAAAGATTTGAATTTAAGGCTACGCAGATGGATGGAATATTTAAAGGATTATGACTTCAGTTTGGGATATCATTCGGGTAAAGCAAATGTTGTGGCAGATGCATTGAGCAGAAAAGCTGTTATGAATCAACTTATGATCAGAGAATGGAAATTATATGAAGAAATAGCAGAAAATTCCTTATATGTGCCAAATAGTCAGTAGAGAGCAGTATTGGCAAATAGTGCAGTTGAATCTTCTCTTTTCAGACAGATAGTTGAAGCCCAGAAAGCAGATGAGAACTTGGAAGATATTCTAAGAATGGAGGAAATAACTTTGGGCCATGATAATATAGTCAGATTAAAAGGCCGAGTATATGTTCCAGCTGATACAAGAATTAGACAGAAAGTGCTAGAGGAGGCCCACAAGTCAAGATATACTATTCATCTAGGCAGTACTAAGATGTATCAGGGAATGAAGGGTTTTTACTGGTGGCCAAACATGAAAAGAGAAATTGCAGAATTTATAGCAAGATGTGCCGTCTGTCAGCAAGTAAAAGCAGAACATCAGCGACCAGGAGGTTTGTTGCAACCTTTGCCCATACCACAGTGGAAATGGGATGATATAGCTATGGATTTTATAGTAGGTTTGCCCAGCTCAGCAGGTCACAATGGCATTTGGGTTTTTGTTGATAAACTGACTAAAGTTTACAGACTGCTACCGATTAATATGTCATGGTCAGTAGATAGGTTAGCCAAGTTGTATGTGGAAAGAATAATACCATTGCATGGAATTCCAGTTACTATTGTTTCAGATCGAGATCCAAGGTGCACCTCAGGTTTTTGGAGAAGTTTACAGAGAGTAATTGGTACTGAGTTAAGATATAGTTCAGCATATCATCCACAAATAAATGGATAGACAGAAAGGACCATCCAGACAATAGAAGATATGTTGAGGGCCTGTTGCTTGGTTTGGGGAGGAATATGGGAACGCCATTTGAGTATGGTTGAATTTGCATATAATAACAGTTATCAAGCAAGTATCGGAATGGCACCTTATGAGGCATTATATGGTAGACCATGCAGGACACCACTGAATTGGCATGAGGTAGGAGAGAGGCAAGTTCTGGGTCCTGAGTTAATCAGGCAATGTGTAGAAGTAGTTAAGTTTATTAAAGAAAAGTTATAGATAGCGCAGAGTCGACAAAAGAGTTATGCTGACAACAGACGCAGACCATTGCAGTTTGAGGTAGGGGATTATGTATTTTTGAAGGTTTCTCCTACTAAAGGTGTATTTAGATTCAGCAAGCGAAGCAAGTTGAGCCCCAGATATGTAGGTCCATTCCAGATAATAGAAAGATTGGGCGAGACGGCTTACAGGTTAGATCTGCCAGCAGACTTCGTAGATGTTCATAATGTGTTCCATGTCTCAATGCTCAGAAAGTACATTGAAGATTCGTCCCAAGTAATCAGTTATCAGAGAAGTGAATTAAAGCCATATATGACTATGCCAGAATATCCAGTACAGATCACAGGCCGCAGAACCCAAAAGCTCAGGAATAAAAATATTGATTTAGTGAAAGATAGATGGGAAAACAGACAAGGCGATGAGGATACTTGGGAACTAGCAGAGGAAATGATGAAGATGTATCCATACTTGTTTGAGTAAGCTTTTAATTCTTTTAGGTGATAGTACCTTACTTGTTTTAAATTGAAAATTTTTGTTATCGGGTTCCACTTTAAATTTCGAGGACGAAATTTCTTTTAGGTGATAGTAATGTAGCATATCGACTGTTCGGATCGTCTTACATTAGTTGTGGTGGCCAGTGTGTGGCAAATGTTGTGTATAGCAGGTGCTTACACAGGTTTCCAGGGCATTGTGGGCCAGCTGGTTGGCTTAAAATGCAGGTTTGTTCTCTGTCTTTGAATGCGAGAGAGGGGCACGTCGCGTTCTCATCGCGACACCCGGGGACGTCGCGTTCAGGTTGCCGCTGTTTTGGCTCGTTGTCTGCATGCACGCCATGTGTCGCGCGTTGGACTGGCGTGCTGACGTCGATAGGAGGATCGCGACGGGCATTCGTGTCGCGATCTGGTCGCGACGACGCGATACGTCGCATTCCCAACCGAGCTGTATTTTTAAGAAACCCTGGCAGAACAGAGCTTTCACAAGCTCTGCTCGGCCAGGGGAGGTTTTGCTCATGGGTTTTTGGGCGATTCGAGCTCGTAGGCCTTGGTTGGTCGTGTTCTCGCCGCGAGGATCACGTGTGGAGCAGGAGAAACACCGGTTTATCGCCCGTTTAGGTGTTCTTCATCAAAGTAGGGAGATTCTACCCTTTTTCTTCGTGGAATCACTGTGTGTGTGTCGTGTGATGTGTTTATTGCTTTAAGAACTGTGGATGGCATGCTAGGACATCGCAAAGAGCATGAAAAATGGATTAGAAACCATGTATGGTAGGGTTTTTAGGGTTTTCTGTCGAAGGGGACCCGAATAGGGTTTTTCGCCTGCGAAGGCAACGGTCTCCCCTATCGCGATCTGATCGCGACAGGACGATACGTCGTGTTCACTTTCTGGATTGTGACTGGTCAGGGCGTCGCTATCTGAACGCGACTTGGGCCTCTGTCGCGATCGTAGCCGTGGGTTGTTATTTGTGTACAAATGCTAATGTATGTATCCGTTACTGACTAACCGATGCATGGCATGGTTAACCGATGTGAGTAGAGGTGGTTTGTGGTGCTTTGGCATTTGTTGCGCTCCTCGGGAGTGCTGTTTACTTGGTGAGCTACAGGCTCACGTGGTTGTGTATGAGTTTCAGTTACCCGTATGTGTTCACGTGGTTTGCGTAGCGTGCATGAGTTTCCGTGTGCATGGCAGGTAGTGTTACGCCTTCCGTGGTTACCTCTTCAGTTGGGAGCCTCAGGTTCCGAGGTGAGCCAGGCACGTGGTGTGCTCGGGGTTTGTCCCGGTACAGTGGTACTGTCAGGGTCTTGTCGACTTCCTGGACACCCTCACTCTCGGGGAGAGTTGCCATCCGGCTGAGGGAAAGATGATAGTGGGACAGTGACTTGTGAGAGTCTGTGTTTAGTCACTTGTAGTGTGTTCGTAGTTGGGGGGACGGACACCAGTAGACGTACTAGACCCCAACTAGTCCTCTTTCCAGTGCCTCACTTTAGGGAGCTTAGGCCGGAGTCCCTAAAGGTGACAGTCATGGGCCTGCGGGGTGTGACCTGCAGGTGTGGTGGTTTGGTTGGTCTCCATAGTTCTTGTTTGGCTTAGTGGAGCGGCAGCTGGACCTTTCGTCCATGGCTGCGAGGCTGAGATGTAGACTTGTGTGTTTGTCTGGGTTAGTTGCTGGTGTCGCGAGCCAGGCTACGCGACCCGAGTTTGGCGTTTACCTACTTTAGCTCGTACACATGTTTGGGTTTTTTGTTTATTTATTTATTAACATTACTTTCGAGATCAGCAAGCGGTAAGTAAGTTACAGCTTTAATATCTTACTTAAATAATTCTATAAATTGTTATAGCGTAGCTTCCTGCTTAGTTACTTGAGTTGTGGTTTGCTCGGTTTCTTTGGGGGAGTTTCCCTACTGAGCTAGTGACTAGCGAGGCTTACCCCCCCCCCCCCCCCCCCCACTCCTTTCAGGTGAGGGAGAGCAGGAGGCTTCCCAACCATCTTCTAGTTCCGGGCCGCACCATAGTGGAGCAGGGTCTGCGCCACCTCCAGCAGTGTAATTTTCTCTCTTTGTACACCTCGGGGTATGCCCCAGGTTCTGTTGTACAGGTTTATGGTTTTAGTTGAGAAACTGGCTGTGTAAATCCCATGTAAATATTTGTGGAATGGAAAGTTTACTTCTGTTTTGTGGTTTCCTTTATATTTCTACAGACTTGTGTGAATGAAATCCCTTGCGAAGCTTCGACTCATTTGCGGGAGGCGGAGTCGTGTCAGGCTCGTTATCAGGTTAACAGGTTTGAACGATGTGGTCCGTCATAGCCTCGGAAACCAGAATGAAGTCATTTGAGACTCTCTTACTCCCTATTACTCCTCCCCCTCCTTCCTCTTGAACACTTCTTTTGTTTTGCTGATGTTAAAGGGGGAGAAGAATTCATTTTGTAATGAAGATGTTTTTGGCTTTCAAGATATATCTTCTGATATGGTCATCTTTTTGTTTAGTTGAGTATTTTGAAAATGTCAATTGAATGAAATGATGGTTGATGGTATGATGAACATGTTGAATGTCATTGTTATGTTTCTTGTATGATTGGGACTATGTGAATGAATAGCTCAAAAATCACATTTGTAAGAAAATCAAATTGTCATGATGAATCAATGTTGCCATCATAAAAAAGGGGGAGATTGTTGGGTTGAGTGTGTTTGGAATTAATCAATTAATATTTGTCTCTCCCTAGTTTTGATGATCACACTTTGTGATTTTGTGAATAATGTGTAGAACATGTTACACATATTTTTCATGTCACAACAATACCTAAGTAACATGTTTTTAATATTTCATATCTCGTACTTTGATGATAATATCATGTGTTAATGACTTACACTCAATATTTTTAGGTTTACACAAGTTTGCCATAGTGGTGTCGACACTAGCTCACTGTCCCAGAAGCCCTTTTTGAAGACAGGGTCAAGTGGTGTCGACACACTCATTGGTGGTGTCGACACTAGTTCCAGTTTTCAGGAGACCTGTTTTGTGTTTGGGATAGGGTGTCGACACACAGGCAAAGTGGTGTCGACACACTTCGGCTGAAGCTTCAACCCCTGATTTATCTAGACACGTGGCCGCTTGGGGTTCAAGGGAAGTTGTATTGGATCGTGTGCCCACGCACTCCAAGGGTACTATTGGACTTATGGGGCTATATATATTCCCAATTATTGGCCCTCCAACAAGTAGAAGGATCCAGAAAACTCCAGCAAAAGGTTTTGGCAAAAAAAGAGGCATCTCCTGCTCTTGCCTCTCTCGTTGCTGCGGTGATCCATATCCTTCCTTGAAAAAGCACGAGGGAGTGAAGGAGAGCTCTGAAGAAGGAGTTGGAGCACTTCTCAAAGGAGCAGATCCAGCAGAAGCAAGCAATTGAAGAGAATTTCTAGCGATTCAAAGGCCATTGGAGCAGAGCCCATCACCAAGTTTCTTAGATTCAACCTTCTGCAAGAAATCTCCATCGAAGAACACGAATACTGTATCTATTTCCCATTATTCTGAACTTGTTCTTCCGATTCATCTATGAGATTTGTGCATAAAGTGTTGCATAAATTTTTGTGAATGAATCTGTCTTGAATCAGATCATTGCTAGAGGATCTGATTTATGTTGGTCTTGATCTAGCTTGTGTTTTATGAGCTGTCGAGTTCAGTTTTGGTGAGTTGAACACTCAGTGTGTGGTTGAGCAAGTGTGCTCAGGTTCTGGAGCGGTTGTGCTATGGAGTTTGTGTATGAGCCGTCGAGCTCAAGTGTGTTGGAGTCGTCATGCTCGAGTGTGAGTTGTACTCAAATTTGAGTAGTGTGTCCTCACTGTGTGAGAGGTGGACGTAGGAATCACTGGTGTGATTTTCGAACCACCTAAAAAATTCTATGTGCAATGGTTTGATCTGCTTGTCTGCGTTAGATGCTTGCATAAGATTTCACACTCACACTAATTGTTGAATTGCCTCACACATCATCTACACACACTCACACTTCAGATTAGCAAATTGGTTGTGTAAATTGATCTCTAATTCGAAGCAATTTCGAATTGCTTAAGCTTCTGCATTATTTGGTATCAGATCCATTCAACCCCCCTTCTAGATCTGATCCATCCATCTATTCGATCCTACACTTACGTGGCTTGGGTAGGACGATGGCGACCTATGTTACCCTTACGTTAATAGTATACAAACACTATTTTGTATGAAATTCCTAAATAGCCATTTTATTTTCTTGAACAAATATTTTTATTGGAATTAATGTATTCATTTTTTAAATAATAAAAAATATTAACATCATGTATACTACTTATAAAATTTATTTATTCAAATCTAATAATTTGGCATAGAACTAGTTAGAAAAATAATCTTGAAAAAAAATGGAAAGCATCATACAATAATAAAGAGGGTGTACTGTATTGATGTACAAAATACAAATTTTGAGGTGAACCCATTCGGTGAGATTAAGATAGTTTTTCTACTATTAATGTAACAACCCAGATTAAAAAAAAAACATGAACCATTCTTAAGTATTAACCTTTTTATATTAGTGATGACAAAATTCATGCTTATCATAAAATCCTTAATATATTTAATATCACTTTTATCTCAAGAATATAATGTTTTTCAACGCTTCACAAAAAGACTTGCACTGTTCAGTAACTTCGTCATACTAGTTTTATCGGGATCAGTAGAAGCTAAGTTCGTCATATACGAAGTTCCACTTCGACTGGAAAAGTTATAAACTAACCAGTCGAAGCTTCACTTTGTCATATACGAAGCATCACTTCATCATATAATTCACTTCGTCATATACGAAGTTCCACTTTGACCGACAACATTAAACTGACCAGTCGAGGCTTCACTTTGTCATATACTGTACAACCTGAATTTTTAAACCTACATAAATGAGAATAAATTGGTGGAGACATTTGAGTAAGGGTTCAATTAGGGTATTTAAAGTAAAAGACTCCCAATGGAGGAAATCTTATAATATGTGGGAATTTCATGAAATGAATTCTATTAAAATTTTCTTTGGGCAAAGAGGCCACCAATGAAAGAGAGCATGTAATGAGTGGGGAATTTATGAAGGGGAATGAGAACTTATAGTTTTGGGGCAAACCATGTAGGTTCAATGAATTGAATTCCTAAAGAATCAGACAAATAGAGAGCCCATTAACATAGGCTAATAACTCATGAGGAATAATTGGTTGAAAAACCAATTAAGATCTTACTAAGCCCTTGTCCCGATAATTAGTTCATCTGTAACACTAACAGATGATTTCTAGGTCCTTGCTTTACAATTGGTGTGAGTACACACCAAATAGAAGGGCTGCTGGGTACTTTGTTCAGCAATTGGAACATTTAGTCACCAATCGATTCCGATTTATAAGCCTAAATTGAAAGGGTAGAAGACCAATCGCTAGAATGATCACCAATCGGAAGACCCATCAGATTTGTTCACCAATCGATACCTCATAACACCAATCAGATGGTTTTGGGACCATTTCCTTCACCAATTGATAGTTTAATGACCAATTGATTGTTTGTCCTTCAACAATCGTTGGTCTAATGACCAATCGATGTTTTCCTTCATCAATTGATGTCGGTCAGTAATCGATGTTTAAGGACCAATCAATGTTGGTCAATAATCAATGGTTTAATGACCAATCGATGTTTTTCCTTCACCAATCAATTGTTTCTATGCCAATCGATTGCCTTGTTAATCACCAATCAATTGCCTTGTTAGATGCAAATCGATTGCCCTGTTAGTCATCAATCGATTTTCTCTATGCCAATCGATTGCCTTGTTAGTCATTTTCTTATGCCAATCGATATGAAGCCCTTTTCACAATCAATATATGGCTTCATCAGTAGTTGATGTGACTCTTGAACACCAATCGATGGGGGCCTTGTCCTCCTATCATAACAGGACTACTTGGTGTTGAACCACTCCTATATTTTATCCTTTATTTTAGGGATAACAAAACCCATGTTTAACTTAATAATATCATCAATATATTTCATATCATGTTTCTTCCATGAATACAATATATTCTTGCATTATCACACTAAAGTTTAACTTTGTCATATCTCATGTTTTGGTTAATACAATTGCTTAATTAATGTGTGTATAACCATTTGTATATAAAATCTTCAAATGCACTATAATAGTATCACAGAAGAATGTATTTTATAAACACTATATTTGGATAGCACATATGTTCTTCTGTTTGCTCAAAATTTTTCGAAGTCCACAACTAGTTTATATATATATATCATACTAACTCTGACTCTTGGAAAGTTGAAGTATGATATCAACTGTTGAACAAACGAAGTCCAACTCCGACTCCTGAAAAGTCGAAATGGTTCAACTCCGACTCTTGGATGTCAAAGTGGCTCAACTCCAACTCTTGGAAAGTCGAAGTGGTTCAACTCCGACTCTTGGAAAGTCGAAGTTGGCCAACTCCGACTCCTGGAAAGTTGAGGTGTGCATACTCCAACTTCGACTTCTGAAGAGTTGAAGTTGACCAACTCCGACTCCTGGGAAGTTGAAATGTGCATACTCTAACTTCGACTTCTGAAGAGTTGAAGTTGACCAACTCCGACTCCTGGGAACTTGAAGTGTGATACATACTCTAACTTCTTTATAGTCAAAGTTTCTATACTTAAACATCGATTGCCTCTATATTTCAAACGTTTCAAAATGTTTATGGCGGCAACTAAAAATTTCATATGTATTTCACATATTATCTTATTATTTCTCTGTATGACTGAAGATCTTTTTGCTGTCTATCCTTCAAGGTAGGTGAGATGTTGTCAGCAGAAAATAAGGACTCCTTCCTTCCTATTAGACAAAAAGGGTCGTACCTAACATGTCTGGATGTCAGCAGAAAACATGGAAGTAAGGCAAGGTATGGGCCTTTCGTCAGAAGACCTTTTTAGTCTAACTCTATCTTCTATGCCTACAGATATCTAGATTTCCTTCTACACCAAGTGTTTGTTATATAGAAGAAGAAGAATATTAGATGAAGAAGAAGATGAGCAACGTCTAGAAGAGTTCTAATGGATCTCTTCAACAGATATGTTCAAGTTGCTCCATAAAAGGATGAAGCAAGGCTAAAAAACAAGATATGAGCCTTCCTGAAAATTTCTGAAAGAGTGTACATCTAGTGAGAAGCCTCAACACCATACACACTCAAAGTAAGAGAGAAAGAGTTCGAGCCCAAGAAGAAGTGTGCACGCAGTCATCTGAAGTCTTCAAGCATTTAATCTTCTTCTCTCTTCACTCTCTCTGTGCATCATTGTAAAGCTGAGGGAGAGTCTGTGGCTGAGAGTTTGAGTTCCTTAGTGTCCATCTTGTATAGCTCTCAGTCTGTTCTTTCTTTTCTAAGAAAGACTTGTGTCTAGCTGTAGGACTGTATACAGTGTTCCTCTTCTTGTATGAAGAGAAGGCCAGCGGGGTGCTGGTGGTTTCTGTTCAGCTGTGGGAATATACACAGTGTTCCCCTTGGGTTAAGGGAAGAACTTAGCTGGGGTTGGTGTCAGCAGAACCTAGTTGGGGGTTTAAGTCTAGCAGAACTGCACTGGGGTTTGTTTCAGAAGGGTGGCTTCTTGACCTGTAACAGAAGTGAGTTTCCTTCCTACTCGAAAAGGAAGAGGACCAGCGGGGAGCTGGGGGTTTGTATATCCTTTGGGGGATTGTACCTTGGTTAGTTAAATCCCAAGATTTGCTTGGGGACTGGATGTAGGTCTTCCATTTGAGAAGTACCGAACCAGGATAAAATTTCTGTGTTCTTGTGTGATTGTTTAAATTTGCTTCCACACTGCTACTCTATCTCCTCACACAACTACATTCACTAACCGAAGTTTTCAAGTGGTGATTTTTGTGTTTTAGTTTCAGTATTTCTGCAGCTATTCTATTCACCCCCCCTCTTTCTAGAAAGCTTGCTGCCAACCATATCATCTGCGACCAACACTTGGAGGCTTAAATATGGGGAAGAAAATGAATAGCATGTACTTGGAAATGATCCCTTAGACATATCACTTTAGGAGTTGGTAAAAAAAAAAGGCATGAGTGGTTCTTACCTACTCCTGTCCTTTCCCCAGAAAAGGTTAACATAGATATGGCCCAGGTATGGTGGGTCTGTCCTTTCTCCCAGACCAAGTCAAGGTTAGGTAAGATATGGCATGGGTTGGGGCATGGTCGCATGGCCTATGTATGGCCAAATTAGACATGACTGTCCTTTTTGTCCTCTTATATGGAATAAAGAAAGGCCTTAAAGTGGACTAAGACCCCTTAAATAAGTCATAAGACACTTCTTGGCCGAACCTTATACTTTCTTCTTGCTCCTAAAGGTCGTCTGGAGCTTTCCTCTTTGCACCTTTCTACCTTGACCTGAGAAGAGCAGAAGGTGATCTTGAAGCTTGGAGCTTGGAGGAGTTCGTCCATTGGCTATTGCTTTAGCTGTGGAAGCTAAACTTTAAGGAGTTCATCTTCTTCCTCTGGCCTCTACATCAAAACATAGGAGTGGGTCTGAGGAGCAATCCAAAAAGGTAGATTTTTTCGGACACAAACTAAATGTCTTGCACTATCTAGGATCTTTTGATTCCATCTTGATTGCCTCTGATATGCCTAACTTCTGTCTAGTAAGGTGGTTAGGATTCCTTGATCCTCACACTATCATAAGACTATCTTGTTTGTCCCATTACTAATTAGTGAGTTTAGTGTTTCCTTGATCATTCCTTGAGAAAGACCCTTGGTACTTCCTTGATCCTAGAATTGTCATTCTTGAGTAGCATGACCTTTGTTTTCAAGTAGACAGCTTGAGTTCCTTGATCTTTCCCATATGGGAACCCATTTTGTTTGTTTATTAATCCATGCATTTCTGGAATCCTTAGACTGAAAATGCAACCTTCAAGTTTGATCATGTGATGGTTCCAACAACTTCTTTGTTGGAAACTTTGTCTAGTCTTTCCTAATTATGGAGTTTTCTGTCCACCATTGAAACCTTGCTATCAGCATCATTGGGTCTGATGCATCCTTGAGTTATCCATAGACCATTCTTCATTCTTGTTCAAGTACAACTTCGACTGGCCCTTTATGGCAACTCCGACTGGTTTTTCTAGCCACTTTGGCTGCTCATTTGAATTTTTGACTGCCTTATGTTCTGCCCCATAGAAGAGTAACCAGCATGACAGTAACCTAAGTATTTTATACATGTTAAAAGTGGTAAGAAAGTGAAGATTATTCTAATGACTCCTAATTATTTGATTTCTATTCCCCCCTATGATTCAACTGAAATTCCAACTTTGAATCTGCTTGCCTGGAATCTGAAATCAAGAAAAATGTATAGGGAACCCACTTGACCCCTTGATCTGTCAAGTCCTCTTTCACTTCGTTCGCTAAATCCTTGGCACTCCGTACTTGAAAATCCTTAAACTGAGCATTTTTTTTGGCTTCTATGATATCCTACAATTTTGTCCTTTTTGACTCCAATGGCCATAATGCTCTTGAGATCGACACAACTTGGGACTTCGGTCCACAGATCAAATGCCTACACAATGGGGTCTGATCCAGTCCTGGGGAGGAGCACCCCAACGTACTTGATAACCTAGGGAGTATGGATCATTATAAGTGGTGCTTGGCATTGGAATCCTTGCTAACTTGATTGGAAAGTGCCTCTGGTTCTATGTTAAGTTTTAAGTCTGAGATGACTTGATTGATTTGATAAGATTGATAAGTTTGAAAGATAGCCAAATCTTGTTTATTGTCATATACTCAGTTGGAAATCCTTGTTTGGATATTTTATTGTTCCTATGACTTGATGATCCTTCGGACCTGTCTTGATAACAACATGACTTGAATTGATATCTTGCAATATGCAACTCTTGATTTGATATAAGCATGCTTCCTATTTACATATGAGATTCTGTCTATTATCCTTGAAATTCTGCTTGTTAAATTGTACTTTGCCCACACCTTGAGATGTAATTCCTACTAGGCTAGTTTGCTCATAAACCTATCTAACATTTTCAGGTGATCTGAAAACAAGATTAGCATATGGCGGATCCTTGTGTGATGAGATAGAAGCACCATAGAGGAGTCTTATTTTGTTACAAGATGTGTGGACATATCATGTTAAATTCATGTAACCCTTGAGGAATGGATCAGTGAGGAGTGTTTTCTTTTGGAATTAGATATTGTACACACTATTTAATTAATGAAAGGAATAAGTTTTTGATCAGTCTTGGTGTGAATCATGTGATGGAGGAACCTTATTATTAATCGTATTATGTCTTATGTGTTGGAATTGTGTAGTGATTTGTGACAATTTTATTGCAATATGATGTGTCAAATATCGAGATTTTAAGGTTTCAGTCAACCAACCCAACTTCAATCATGAGTTATCATTTTGGGTTATTTGAGAGTGCTCCTCTTGTGTTTCCCTAAGACATTAGAGGGGGTAAAAGCCTTGAAGAAGTATGTATAATGTGGAATCTATACATGGCTGGATTACTTAGTTGATTTGAATGATAGAATTTTGAGTATGAAGTGTGGATCTCTAGTATAATCCACATATTCATTCACTTCTGTATACTATAAGCTTGAATTGTCGTGTCTCCAGACCATTTCTGTAACATCCCTTCCTTCCTTGGTCAGCCACCTTCTGCTGAAGGTAGTGACGTATCGGGCCGTCGACTTCTGAAGGTGACGAGATGTCTATCGTGTTCTTGTTTATGAATGCGATGAGCATGTCGTCATGTTCACCTTCTGACCACAGCATGCACTTTTGTCGTCTTGTTGTCGGGACAGTTGGGACACATATCGAGGCACTATCAGATGAAGGTGACATGTCAGGTGTCACGTTCATGGTGTTAGACCTGCGAGGGTGACACGTAGCGAGCTCGATGATCAAGTCTGACCATGACCTGGTCGCGGCAGGTTATCCGTCGCGTTCAGTAAGTGAACACGATAGGTTGGCTGTCGCATTCTCAGGTCCAAGGCCTATATGTGCAAGGCTAGAAGACCTATACTCTTCTTCCCCTTTTCTCCTTATTCTCTTGTTCCTCTGACCCCTCTCTGTGCAAATAGCTCCGTGGGAAGGTTGTGAGAGTGCGTGTGAGGAGAGGTGTGGTTTCCCTGACATGGCGCTCCTCTTCGGCATGGCATTCTTCTCTTCATGGTGGTGACCCTTCTCCAACGTTATAACGACCCGACCTCCCGGACACCCCGCTAGGGACCCCGAAGGTCACGCCACCACCCACAGATCCAAAGACCCGGAAGGGTTAGAATTTAGTCCAGTGAGATAAGAAATGAATTCAAATAACTATAACACGAAAGTTCGTACATAATAAGAGAAATATGTACAACATGTTCCAAATAAAAGTATAGGTACAGAAATTAAGAAAAGTGCAATCCTTAAGGGGCATACCCCGAGGACTTGCAAAAAGACAACTCTCAACTCACACAGTACAAGAGCTCTCATGCTCACACTCTCACACTGCTGGCAACACATGACATAACAAACTGCTTCCACAACCGTCCGACAACGAACTCCTGCGACAGTGAGTGCCTACCTGAAGAAAGTAGGGGGGTGAGCCTTACGAACAAGGCCCAGTAGGGATAACTAGTCCCTTACCAGCCAGAGCAATAAAAACTCCAAAGAACGCGGAAGCAAACTACACTATAAAGTAGTAACTAAAGAAAACTACTAAGCTAGCTACTGCAAAACAGTGGAAACAGAGTAATGCCACGACCGACAACTAGGGTCGGGCCACACACGACTCCCACAGAACTAGCGGAGTTAGACACGATGCGGAAGCAACCCTCGGCATACACACGCCGAGACAAAGAGCTCACAGAACACCGGAGCAACCATGTGAGACCAGAGTCTCACCACAAGGACAACCATCCCAGACCTTCACAAGGTCAGGAAGGGTACACCGACAGGTGTCACCATGAACGACATCGAGCAGCCACATGAGAAGGACGTCTCATCACAAGCACGACCTCCTCAAACCTCCACAAGGTCGAGGACCCACAAGTAGAGCCACCCCAGACCCCAGACACACCACGAGGTTAGGAAACCACACACGCTGGTGCCACCACAGACGGCACCAAGGAATGAACTACAGAACAACGATCAAGGCCAACATAAGACAAACCGAGAGAACACGTAACGCAGAAGCCAACAGAAGCACAGGCCAACAAGGCCAGACTAACGATGCCCACAGAAACTAGACACGGCCAGGCTATAACCACCATGCAAGCTAGGGCAATGGGTCACACTTGGAAATATGGCTAAGAAACAACGTCACAACAACAGTCAAGAGGAGGACACATTGGCCACTCCCTCTACTCGCCAGCCACCAGCTCCTGCCTACAACCTCCCCGGATGAGTGAGGCTAGCGAGTCACCACAGAGAACACCACATACGAACAATTGTAACCCGGCTGAGCTGCGGCCTCATGCCTGACACCGCGATGTGGCTCCGAAACCAACACCGAGAGAGGCAGTGAGAAGGACTAGATGGTCTGTGCCGGAAGAACAACCAAACCACCTCGGCGTCCCAGACTCAGCTAAGAGAGCTCTACAAACAACTCTACGCCGTTGTCCCTACCGTTTTCCCCTCTTCTACCAGAGTCTGTAACTCGAGCTTGCCCACTGCCTGGAGAACTCCCTCAACCGGATCGGGGACTGGGGGTCCCAGATAATGGTAACAACCTCTGAATGGAACAAGCCCTTAAGTGCCAAGCACCGAGCGAACTGGAATAGGTGGGGCAACTACAACAAGCAATGGCACCATTGGCTCGTAACCAAGACAAGCCCAGTAGGCACAGGCACACACGACACCCCTCCTGAAAACTCCCAGGAGGGCCGTCGGCCAACATAGGCACACACACCATAGCCAAAACTCGGGATTACAAAAAATGTTGCACAACAGCACAGAAGCCAGAAGGCGACCAGAAAATCGTCGCAATCAGAACCAGAAAGTGACACAGAACCTATCGCGACCAGAACGCAACAGTCAGGGTGTAGTACCCTTGAATTTTAAAATCTAAATAAAATAAACATTTAATTAAATAAATGAGATAAATAGATTTAATTAGAATAAAGGAAGAATAAATAGAATTTAAGGGAATTAAATTAAAGCCCATTAAGCTAAAATTAGTGATGGGTTTTAATAATGGTCCTAACAAAAATTGTTGGGCCCAAATGTGAAGAGCCCATCATGAGATGGGAGGTAATTATGTCAAATTCGGATTTAAAATAATCATAATTATAAAAGGGGTAAGATAAGTGTTAAATAAACCATAATTATCCAAAACAAGAGTCCTTACCCCAACCTAAACCCTTTGCCACGAAATTGGACCTCTTCCCTATCCTATTAGGTAGATAAAGGCAAGAAAAAGGAAATAAATAAAGAAAATTCGGAGTTTAAGGAAAGGGAGGACTCTTAGAATGGTTAGGGCTCTATTAGCCATCAAAACATCCTAATTCAGCCCTATCAACTCTCATTTGCATGCTGAGACCCTTGGGAGACGAGGAGAGGAGGCTGTGGATGAAGGAGCAAGGAGGGAAGGCTTGGATCTAAGGAGATTCTTCTTCCTCTTTCGTCATCAAGCCCTAGTTTTCTTAGCAATGCAAAAAGGTAGGCAATCTCTCAAGCTTAAACCGTGTAAAAATTACCCTAGGTAGTCTTCATGATCCCCTTTGAAAGCCCTCTTTTTCGCTCTTTTTCGTTCATCCATGAGAGCAAATTAAATGTTCCAAACCCTATCATATCCATGCACCCGAACCCCCTTGTTTGCTTTGAAACCTTGCATGTACTCAATTCCATGTCTTGAAATAAATCTCATAAATACTACTTGCTATTACCTTTCAAACGCCCCTATTTGCCCTAATTTTTAAGTTGTGTCCATGGCGAATTAAATCGTTGTTCTTGACTATGCAAGTTTAGGTTAACGAAAAGTAACCTAGTCAAAGCATGCTCTATACATGACTATTTTCTAATTAATCATGCCCTGTGATAGATATCCATGTCTACCTTCATTTAAAATTGGTTTCATGCTTTTTGGATCACTGTGTGATTTTATAATGAATTTTGAATAGCCCTATATCATGCAGACCCACTGGAAAAAAAGGCAAAACCTCTTTTCTGGGTTTAGGCCACCTTCTAGTGTCGTGACGGCCCGATCCGCCGCGACCTCAGAGGGGGTCACGACACTAGGACCCGTCGCGATCTGAACGCGATAGGTCGACTGGTTGCCACCTGCCCTCGGTTCACCCCAATGCCGGTTCACATAATGTGCCAAGCTAGGGCGTCGCGATGGCCTTAACGTGACCCGCTTGTGCGTCGCGACCTGAACGCACCGGTTCACCTTGTCGCGACCTGATCACGACAGCAACCTACATCGCGATCTGACTATGGTGGCCAGAACCCTAATTTTACCATTTTAACCCTGCTATTGTGCTATATAAACCCTGTTTACCCTTAATTAAGTGCTGTCATGCATAAATTTGATTTGTTAATTTAAAATGGGCAATATTATGTGAGATTAATTTACGTAAAAGATATATGCACAATCATTCATGTCCTCTTGATTTCTTACACATGCACACACTAACCATTCATGTTTGCCATGAGACCTTATTAATTCACTCAATAATGTATCTGGTAATTTAGTGAAATAAGTTACTAAATTTCATTATTTAAATAATTACACTTGTCTTTGTTTCACTTGTGCGTTTTATACACCGTTACCGTTCTCCCTCGGCCTTCGAGCACTCGAGGCATGATGGACCAGTTTTTACACACTTTTCTTGGCATGGACCACCTCTCCACCGGGAAGACTCCTGACTGGACCAGGGAATCCTTGTCAAGGCCTCCGTAAGTCTTCTTGGCTTTGGCGCACGTCCTTAGCCGACGAGCTGGTTGTACCCTAATACCCGTTACACCCTTAGGGATCAGTACGATCAATGGCCTTAGTATGTTCTCTCCTTATCTTGTGATCACACCGGACCATTTAGGCTCGTGTTTACGGCACAGCTAGTGGGCGGTTGTGACCTCTACCAGACTACCGGTACTCGACCTGGTGCCGCGTAACTGTTACTATCAGTGTTACGTTGTTTTTACGATATTGTCCCTATCTCATCTACTATCTATATCCTTTCATCTGTTCACGTTCTCTCTACACTCTCATCTATTTCATCTACTACTCTCATCTTTTCTTGGTACTCTCTTGGCCATTCGTGTGATTGTCTAAGATAAAGAAATGACTAATGCTAGCGCAATAGGACCCGATCTGGTCCTAGGAGGAGCACCCGAAAAGTGCCAGTGCCCATGGGAGTTAAAATGATCAAGGATGTGTACGACATGCATCTAGTGCCATTATACTATCTAGATTAATCTATGACAATCTAAGTGCTATCAATACAAGTGCAATCTAGTCTAGTGCTATACAAGTGCTATCGTTATGTGCTATTATCGTTACATGGCCATTTTATTAACGTTCTCGTTGTGCTATTTCCCCTATACTAGTGCCATCGTTCTCTTGTTATCGTTACTTGCTATACATGACTATTCTCTCTAGATAACCTGCCATTCAAAACATTAATTATTTAAACCATGCTTGTGTTCATGAGATATTAAGTCCTACTGGGCATTATTCGCTCATCCTGTGTATTTATTTCATGCGTATAGGTGAGTCGGATGGATATGACCACACTCACGAGGATAGGACTGATGAGGACGTTGCTCAGAGTGACCCGATCACCCGTCTTGGCTTAGTAGTTAGTTAGTATAGCTATGAGTTAGTAAGTCAGTTAGTCCATATGTATTAGATTAGTTTTCAATAAAGTACTCTGGGCCCTAGTTATGGCTCTGATGGATTGATGTAATAGCTAGTTGATGATTATTAATGGAATTGGAGGTTATTTGATGTTATTCCCATTTGTGCAATGGTTTGTTATTTATTTCTTGCTCTGTACTATTTAATAACTGTAATTCCGCTTCGATATTCCGCGTCGGGGCGTTACACAGGGTGTCACCTTCAGATGATGAATGCGACAGATCGACTCATCGCATTCTTTATCTGAAGCCAGAACCCTTGGGGAACAACCACCCTAAGGTCGACACCCAAAACCCTACAAGGGCAGCAACCACAGAACACTAGTCATGTGCCTAAGTTGAGGGAGAAACATTCCCCTAACCAACTTAGGTACATACCACCCTTGTGAAGCCCAGAAACAAGGAAACTGACAGGCAGGGGGAACGTGACAACAATATTGTCTCCACCAGAAGGCGACCAGTAGGGTGTCGCCTTCAGATGATGAATGTGACGTATCGACCCGTCGCGTTCCTCATCTGAAGATAGAACCTTTGAGGCAGAACCATCCCAAGGTCCACACCCAAAGGAACCACGAAGATAAAACATCAACTAGAAGATGAACTCCGTGCCAAGTTGGGGAGATCTCTCTCTAACCAACTTGGACATGGGCCACCCCACCAAGACCGAAAAAAGGGAAAATAGAGGGACAAGCAGAACATGATGGTTGTCCTGTCGCAACCAGAATGCGACAGGATGCACGTCGCCTTCTGACTGGTATTGTGACAGCCAACCTATCGCGATCTCAGTCAAAAGCCATCCCACGGTCCCCCAAGCTATACAATGACCACCAGGGGAGGAAGAAGAGCACACACCTCTCACACAACGAGAGAAGGCTCGAGGGGCACCAATGACACCTTTCCTCACCCACACACCACCAGAAACCAAGCTGTACAAAGAGGGAGCACCACTAGCAAGCATTCTCCCGCGCAAAACCACAAGAAAGCCCCGAGCACGGGGATGATAGCTCAAAACAAGCTCCATCTCCTGAAGACAGTAAGAGAGAGTAAGAGATCCGTACTTGCAATTGAAGAGCCAGACCCATTGGGGCCCTTCACGTCAGAATGGCCGCCTCCTCCTCGCTCCACGCCGCCCCAACACTCCGCCATGAGAACACTAGCACCTCCGCACCCAAAACGCCTGAGAAGGGAGAGGGGAAGCTTCCCCACTGCGGAGAGGAGGAGGGAAGAGAGGAAGGAGAAGAAAGAAGAATAAAAAGATGCTTGTCAGCCTTAAGACCTCGGGACTGAGGTCGCGACAAGGAGAGCGTCGCGTTCTCACTAGAACTCGATATGCATCTTGTCGCCTTCTCACAAGTTTCAACAAGTCTTCTGACAGGCAGACAACTTCTAGACCACGTGTCACATCTGCACATGCCTCAGGTGAATGCAACAACTGGCACGCCGCCCTCACACACATGAGCGCAGGCATGTGGCACACCAGCCACAGACAGACCACAGGAACGCGACACCTAAACCCGTCACGATCCCATGATTAGCACCAAGGAAAACCAAAACCCAGGATGTTACAAGTGTGTATGAGGATGATCCTTGCTCATGGACGGCGTGAGCGTGGAGGTTGGAGCGAGGAGGAGGTGGCCATGCACACGAGAAGATCCCAACGGGTTGGCTCTTCTATTTGAGGTAGGGACTCTTATCCTTCCCCCTAGTTCTATCATGCTAGGGCCTCCAATATCTTTCTCCAATCCAGTAGAAGCATGCTAGGTGTGTGGAATGCATGTTTGGCTTATTGTGTTTGAATTGGGGGTTTGGGGTTTGAGTGTTATCATGTGTGCATGTGAGATTTCATGAGTGTAGATTACTCACATTGGTATGCATGGGTGTGTATGAGGGTGGTTTGTGTTCCTAGCATGTGTTTAGTTCGTTCTCCATGCTCCCCTCCCTCTGTGTACATCGGATTTTCCGTTTAAGGGCATTTTGGGAGGCCTCGGGTTGCAACCAGGTCTCTGTTTGTGGTCGCGACAAGGTTCTTGTCGTGACCCAGAATGCGACGTATCGCCCCGTCACCTTCTGATCAGGTAGCGACGCTCACCCTGTCTCGTTCTGGTAGCGACAGGGTGGACGTTGCCTTCTGACCTAGTTTGCCTGTGGGGTTATTCTCGGGTAGTCACTCGGACTTCTGTCTGTGGTTGCGACAAGATACTTGTTGCGACCCAGATCGCGACGCTTCTCCCGTTGCCTTCTAACCCAGGTCGCAACAGGCTAGGTGTTGCCTTCAGATGGCAACAACCCTTGTGTCGCCTTCTCAGACAGAGAGTGACTTGGCGACCTGTTTGGAGTTTTCCTTCTGTTGTGACGCTATTTTCTTGGCACTTGTGATGTTCCTAGCACGGTCCTACACTAGTCGTTCGCCCGGTGCTCGGCACTCGTAGGCTTGTCCATTGAGAGGTTGTTACCGTTACCTGGACCCCCAGTCCTCGCGCGTCCGTTGAGGGAGTTCTCTGGCGGCGGGAGTGCTCGAGTTGTGGACTCTGGAGCTAAGGGGAAAACGGTGGGGACAACGGCGTATAGTCATTTGCAGAGCTCTCTTAGCTGAGTCTGGAATGCCGAGGTGGTTTAGGTGTTCTTCCAGCGCAGATCAACTAGTCCTTCTCACTGCCTCACTCTACGTAGTTCTGGTACCATTTAGAGGGGCCAGGCGTGGGACCATAGTCCGGCCAGACTACAGCAGTTGTGTGGTCACTTGTAGTTCTGCGTCTCACTCCGACCGGAGGTGGTAGACATGGACTGGTGGTTGAGGATAAGGTGTGTGGCGCACCTGATCGGTTGACTAGTGGTAGTTGTTCTCCGTGGCTAGTGCCTTTGTCCAGGCAGTTGTCTCTGTTTGTGTTTGCAGCCTTGGGGTTCATCCCAGTGTCGTGGTTTACACTGGTTTTTCGGTCCCGATGTGTTCAAACCGATGGCCGTGTAGTTTACTTTCTGCTTCCGCATTTACTCTGTTAGTAGAATAGATTAGTTTGCTTAATTTCAGTTATACACATATATCTATTCTGCTTGTTAGAACCAGTGGGAGATTGGTAGTCCATATTAGGCTTTTTTTGTTAAGCTAATTCCCTCCATTACAGGTGAGACTTCACAGCAGTACCTTTTGCGATGGGCAGAGGAGACCGGGCCGTCGTAGACGATGTCTACTTTGAGCAGTGTTTCCTTTGTACTTGTCTCGTCACCCTCAGGGTATGCCCCTAAGGGACCTATTATTCCCTTTTACTTTCTGCACTTGTACTTGTTACTTGGGACTGTAATGTGGTGGACGTTCTTGTTTCACTTGTTAGTACATTTTAGTGCTTATTTTCGTCATTTACTTCTGTTACATATCTTGTTAGACTGGTCCGTTAACCCTTTCGAGTCTCCGGGCCCATGGGCGGCGGTGCCGACAATCGGATTCTCGGTGGGAGCCGGGGGTTCAGGCATCGGGGCCGTTACAATTTCCGCTGCAGTATATCTAATAACTAAATATTCTGAGGTGTGACAATTAAAGTCTTGCAAGCATCTTCCATTTGTGCCAGATAATTGTATTAAACGCTTGAACAGAACATTGGTCCTTAGATGTTGTGTCTAATATTTTATTTTGAAAATATATAGTATAATCGGCCGCATTCATAGTATATAGGGTGTCAACTAGGCCGGGTCGGCCTGAAGGCTCGGTGGCCCGGCCCGATTTTACACGAATTTGGGTCGGATATTTTAACCTCTTTTGAATTTTGAGCCCGACCTGAAATAAGATTAGGCCAGGACCGGGTGGTCCGGTGGCCCGATAATTTTTTTGAAAAAAGTAAGCAACACGACGGTAATTCTAATATTCTGAAATTTTGGATTGAAAATTGTGTTGTGGAGTTATATTTAATGACTTAATAGTTATTTCATATTTGTAACAACTAAAAATAAGTTTATCTAGATTAGTCTAATGCTTATTTTATGCTATTTTGATTCAATGAACACCAATTTTATTATAAAAATAAATAAATAAAGTAAGAATATATTTTAAAAGGTAAATCGGGTTTGGCCGGGCCTTACCTAATAGTCCCGGGCCGGGTCGGGTTTCTAAAAATTGTGCCTCACTCCAAGCCGGACTGGGTCCAAGCTGATTGGTTAGAGACCGGACTAGACCTGGGCCAGCCCAGGCCCAACCCATTGCCACCCCTAATAGTATACATTGTTTACTTTTTCCTACGTGATGATTAAGAGATGAGTTTTTAATGTACCGAATGTAATTTTAATAATCTATATTATTTACTTTTTCTTACATGTTGATTATAATTTATTTGAATAGGTGTTGACTCATCAATATGAGTCAACTGCATCGAGAATTTTAAGATGGAGAGATATAAAGACCTTTCTGATGGTACCCAATGGTGGGTTGATGATGAAAACAATAATCATTATCTAAGTGTATTTGTCATACATAAAATATTTTTAATAAATTAATTTATAATTGAAGATTATTTTTCTTGCTAATAAAATATTTTTTTAAGCAGGAGAAAATGACCTGGATGACGACTCTTGATCTCTAGAGTGATGTCTATACCGCTCCCATTTCAACCGAGGATGTCTTCATAACTGTCATCAGACAAGATAGACTTAGTAGTGTTTGTTGTGCAGGTAGGGCCTAGATGCTTGGCACTTAATATGGTAGGGGAGAGGGATCGAGCTCCTCAAGCAGTTATCACACTCACGTGTAGCAGTTGCAGTAGTAGTTACAGGATCAAAACAAATAAATGGAGGAGCTACGTATAGAGAGGAACAAAGATAGACAGGAGGTATAGATGCGAGCCCTCATGGAGTGATTGACTAGTCATACATCACATGCACCTCTTTCTGTGCATGAGAGGACTGATGAGTTCGGTGATTATGATGATAATGATATTGTTTAGACATTATATTATTATAGCTTTTAAGATACTTTGCTTTTTTTTGGGATGGTTTGTTTATGTAATTTATGTTTTTTAATGGTTTGTGTATATTTCTTACATAGTTGTACGGAATTAAGAGATTTAATGCATAAATTAAAAGAATTTATTTTTTTAAAGATGAAACATATGTCGTTTATATATATATGCTATATAGAGCCTTCTACAAAGGAAGATATGTAGACGGCTACATAGTCGTCTACAGTGGCGGAGCCAGAAATGTTTAGAAGGGGGGGGGGGGCAATTAATAAAAATAATTGTTCATGGATACTCAAAACAAGGGGGGGGGGGCAATTAATAAAGTAAAAAAATCTTTACATGCCTATCAATTTAATTCACTTAAAAAATTAAGGGAAAATTATATGCAAAAAATTAAGGGGGGCAATTGCCCCCCTGGCTCCGCCACTGGTAGTCTACATATTACAACCATCTACATATAGTGTTACAACTAGAAGTTCTTTTCACAAATCAAACTCTACAAACTCCTTTCGGGACCGAGTCTAATCCCTCGGTCTAATGGTTCAGTTCTGAGTAGTGCACTTCTTTGATTGTACTCTTTGTCTTTGTCTTCTTCAGCTGGTCTCCATTGGGCTATGATCCTTTATGTTGTTCAGGCACCTTAGCTAGGTTGCCTTTCATTTCAGCCCCGGTAAATGGTGTACCCTTTTACATGCTCATATATATCAAAAACTCTCTGGTTGGTGTGTAACATTGGGGCAGCTGCTCCTATATGTCCGCCCTCTCAGGTATAGCTTTATTTTTTTAAAAAAATTATATATGGAAGGCTAACAGCCGTTTATATAAATATTTTTTGAAGACGCTTTATGAAGCTGTCTATGATGATCAGTCTGTCCCCATGTAATGTTAATTAATTACATATATATATATATATATATATATATATATTGATGATTAACAAAACTAAACAAGAGTTTATCAATTATATCTAATGAATACTTCATAAGTCTTAAGTACAGGAAAATACCAAGGTCAATCAAGCCAATAAAGGTATGCATTACTTCTCTGAAGCTTGAATCTTTTCAACATGATATTTCTCTAAGTCCATATCGATTTCTGTTGAAATTCATAACGATTTCCTTATAAGATTGAAAGTCTTGTTGTTTCAATCAAGTCGATGTCATAACGACTCTATAAGTTATTGCAATGATTTCTTTAGAAAGCGTAACGACTTGCCTGTCATAACGACTCTATAAGTTATCACAACGATTTCTTTAGAAAGTGTAATGACTTGCCTGTCATAACGACTCTATAAGTTATCGCAACGATTTCTTTAGAAAGCGTAATGACTTGCCTGTCATAACGACTCTATAAGTTATCGCAACGATTTCTTTAGAAAGCGTAACGACTTGCCTGTCATAACGACTCTATAAGTTATCGCAACGATTTCTTTAGAAAGCGTAACGACTTTCCTGTCATAACGACTCTATAAGTTATCGCAACGATTTCTTTAGAAAGCGTAACGACTTGCCTGTCATAATGACTCTATAAGTTATCGCAACGATTTCTTTAGAAAGCGTAACGACTTGCCTATCAGAACGACTCTATAAGTTATCATAACGGTTTCTTTAGAACTCGTAACGACTTGCTCGTCGCAACGACTCTATAAGTTACCGTAACGATTTTTTTAGAACTCGCAACGACTTGCTCGCCGTAACGATTTCATAAATTATCATAACGATTTCTTTAGAACTCGCAACGATTTGCTCGCCGTAACGATTTCATAAGTTATCATAACGATTTCTTTAGAACTCGCAACGACTTGCTCGCCGTAACTATTTCATAAGTTATCATAACGATTTCTTTAGAACTCACAACGACTTGCTTTTTGTAACGATTTTATCAAATATCGTAATGATTTCTTTAAACAACGATTTCTTTAGAGCTCATAACGACTTGATAAGTATTCACAACGATTTGCTTTGTATAATGATTTGTTAAGTGTTTCACAACGATTTCTTCTATGTCATAACGACTTGGTCAAACTGACTTATTCACAATGATTTCATAAGTCATATAGTCATCGATTTCATATTATCTTGATATTATCTTTGTTGACTAGTCAAAGACCACGTATGCATCTCTCTGACGCACCTGCATTTAATGAGATCTGAACGTATCTCTGCATGCATGCAGACAATATCATCCTTTATCGTGCTTACTCTGATTACGTCTTTTAGACTTAAGCTATTTGACATTACTATTTTCATGTCTATTGCTACTGACGTTGACTGACATCAGAGACAGCTTAGTGTCTGCTATTTGAGATTGACATTTGTGCAGACCTCTGATCTAGCTTCATGGTACAACGTTAAACAAATAGAAGCCAAAGGATATTTCTGAAGATCTCATCTCTTTGTGTGCTCAAGTGATCAAAAGGCTGTTGACTGGAAGCTTCCAAGACTCCAGGTGTCATTCAGTCTAACGACTACTCAAAAGAGAGACAACAGACACTTCAACGTCTAGATTTCAAATTGAAGATATAAACACAAGTCAGAAGAACAGAAGAAAAAGATCGCGTATTCAAGCATTCAAATTCTTCTGAAGAAGTCTAGAGCCAAGAACCTCATTCCACTTTGTTTTTGCTCTTTGCTCTCCACTAGTTTGTGAAAATCTTGAGAGAGCCCGTGTAGTTCTGAGAGTGTGCCTTGTTTAGATCTTTGCTCTCAGTTCTAGTTGCTTCAGATCCTTGCTTGTCAAAAGCTTGATCTAGGGGCTTGAATTTCATTCATTCTCTCTGTGTTGTTCCCTTCAGTTGTGAAGGAAGACCTGGTGGTATCCAGGGTGTTGTTCCCTTTAGTTGTGAAGGAAGACCTGGTGGGGTATCCAGGGTGTAGTTGTTCCCTTCGGGTGTGAAGGAAGACCAGCTGAGCTGGGTGTTGTAGTGTCCTTAAGGGGGACTGTACCCTTGTTAGTGAAATCCTGAGAGATTGCTCAGGGACTGGACGTAGGACTCCTAAGGAGAGGAGGTCTGAACCAGGATATTTTCTTGTGTTGTGTGATTGCCTTTCTCTTGTGTGTTTGTTATTCAAACTAACAGTCACTAACCTTCTTCGAAGAACATTTGTGTGTATGTTTAAATTTACAGGAATCGTCTAAAGATTATTTTTTAAAAGACCCATTCACCCCCCCTCTGGGCTCGTCAACTGGGCAACAAGTGGTATCAAAGCAAGTCTCTTCGACAAAGAAAGAAGATCCAACGATCTGAAGAATAAAGATCCATGGCAGCCCAAGGTAGCATTGAAGGTCAGTCTGTCAACCGACCCCCTCTCTTTGATGGTGAAGACTATCCTTACTGGAAGACCAGGATGGAATATTTTCTACAAGGCCACGATTATCAAATTTGGTCAATAGTAGAAGAAGGTGACCTGGTTGTCACAAATGAGAATGCTCATTGGACAGATGATGACAGGAGCAAAATTTCCTTGAATTGCAAAGCTAAGAGCATCCTTTGCTGTGCTTTGAGTAAGAAGGAATTCAACCGAGTTTCAGCCTGCAAATCCTCGATGGAAATGTGGGAAAAGCTCAGGATTACTTATGAGGGTACAGACAAAGTAAAGGAGACAAGAATCGACATTCTTGTCACTCAGTATGAAAGATTTCAGATGCAGTCAGGTGAGTCAATCACTCAAATGTTCAGTCAATTCACCGATATCACCAATGGTTTAGCCAGTCTAGGGAAGACTTATGAGATTGAAATATGGTAAGGAAATTCTTAGATCCTTGCCATCCTCGTGGACACCAAAGGTCACAGCTATAGAAGAAGCTAATGACCTGAAGAGAATGTCAGTAGAAAAGCTCATTGGGTCCCTCATGGCCTATGAGATCAACAAGGAAAGGCTAGGAGAGTCATCTAGCAGAAAGAAGCACTCCAATGCTTTGAAAGCAGAAGAAGATTCACCAGAAGCTAGCTCAAATGAAAGTGAAAGCGATGAGGACAGTGAGAATGAAGAAGCAATGCTCTCTAGGAGATTGCAACGGATCTTGGCCAAAAAGAAAAAATTTCAATCTGGGAGAAGGCACTTTAAGAAAAACAAGGACTTCAAAAGATCAGATGGTAAAGAAATGAAGAAAGGAGAAACCATCTGCTATGAATGTAAAAAGCCTGGACACATCAAAGCTGATTGTCCAAAATTCAAGAAACCAGAATTCAGAAAGAAAGAGAGCTCCAAGAAGTTTAGAAAATACAAGAAGAAGGCGATGGCAACATCATGGGAAAACAGTAGTGACTCAGACAGTGAGTCAAACTCCTGCAGCGATGAAGAAGAAGCCCATTTGGCCTTCATGGAAAATACTGAAGAAAAGGTAACATCCGACTCTTCTTTTGATTCATGCAATGAATCTGATTCTAATAATCTAGAAGAAGCATTTAATGAACTTTATGATAAATATAGAGAAATAACCAAATTGCTAAAAACAAGTAAGAAAAATAATGCTTGTTTAGAAAACACTAACTCTGATCTGAAAACAGAAAATGAAGAACTAGAAAAACAAATAACTGAACTTAAAAGGAGGAATGAGCTACTGTGTGAAGATTTAAACGATAAAAATAAACAAATAACAAAACTAGAAAAATAGGAAAGTGCAGATGAATTAAGGAAAGAAATTAAAAACTTAAATGAAGAAAATGATAAACTATCAAGCACACTAGAAAAATTTACTAATGGTAAAAACTCTCTAATATTAAAAGGTGCTAGAAGATCAGGTAAGAAGAAAAATGGGTTAGGATATACACCCCTAGATAATGAAGAAACCATAGTCTATCCTAAAACATATCCAACACCAAAATTTGTACCTGAACAAGATATAGCATACAAAGCTGATTTCAAATATATAGAAAAAGTAACTAAGTTATCCTGTTGTAGTCACTGCAATAAGTTAGGACATATTATAACTACATGCCCAACAAGACATAAGAAATGGATAATAAAAGGAAAAATCAATGATACTAACCCATCAGGACCCAAAAGAATTTGGGTACCTAAAACTTGATGTTTTTATTTCAGGATATCTCTCGAGCATCCAAATGGTATTTGGATAGTGGGTGCTCAAGACACATGTCAGGAAACCAGAAGTTATTCTCGCATCTCCAAGCTGAAGAAGGAACAGTCACTTATGGAAATAATGGAAAAGGAACAGTGATAGGCAGTGGCTCTGTGAATAACAAAGGAAAAACAGTCATAGAAGATGTGTTATTAGTCAAGGGATTGAAGCACAATCTCATTAGCATCAGCCAGCTATGTGACAGAGGCCATCAAATCAAGTTTCAAGAGTCAAAGTGCAGTATAGTGAAGGATGGAGCAGTCATCTTTGAAGCAAATAGAGAAAAGAATTTGTATGTGCTCTACCCTGAAGAACTCAAAGAGCAAAATGTTTGTCTGGCAGCAAGTAAAGACAAGTCTACTGAACTATGGCACAGACGACTTGGACATTGCAGTATAGATGGCATGAGAAAATTGCTGAAGAAAAGTCTTGTGGAAGGTCTACCAAAAGTCAGTGGAAATTTGGAAGGTGTCTATAGACCCTGTGCTAAGGGAAAACACACTAAAAGCTCCTTCAAGTCAAAGACGGTGGTGACCACCTCAAAACCCTTAGAGCTCCTACATATGGATCTATTTGGGCCAATGAGGACTACCAGTCTTGGAAGAAAGAACTTTGGATTTGTCATAGTTGATGACTATTCAAGATTTACATGGGTATCATTCCTAGAGCATAAAGATGACACTTTTGAAAACTTTATCAGTTTCAGCAAGAAGGTCCAGAAAGAGCAGAAGTTTAGCATTGTGTCTATCCGATCAGATCATGGTGGTGAATTTCAAAATGAAAAGTTTGCTAAATTCTGTGATGATCAGGGAATTGAGCATAATTTCTCAGCACCAAGGACACCACAGCAAAATTGTAACGTCGGGCGTTTTTTTCCGGATCCCCGTGGATCCAGGTTTAGCGGGTTGGTGGCCAATGTGAGGCCCATTAGTGTTGTGTGTTTCTTACTAGATTCTTACCGGGTTTGGTTTGGGTCCGTGTTGGTGTTCAGCTTGCTGGACACCAGCAGTGTGTTGGCGTCCATCGATGAGGACGTCGACTGTTGAACTTGGCGTCAAGCCTTGTGGACGTCTAGTTGTGGCGGTCTGGTTAAACGTCCCAAGGGTTGACGTTAACCTGACATGCCTGTGTTTTTATGGCAGACCCGAGCTCTGTTCTTTCTCCTCCTTCTCCCTTCCTCTTTCCCCACCTTCACCCTTGAGCTTCTTCGCGAGTTCTGACGGTCGGCGGGAGCTCGTGGGAAGGCCGTGGTGCGCGTGGTAACGGCAGATCGGGCGGGGAATGACGGATTGGAGCGCGGTGTTCGTGGGACGTTTCTCGGGTTTCGGCGTGATTCGAGGTTCTTCGGGAGTTTAATTGCGTTTCTGAGGTAGGGGTCGAGCCCTGTTAGCTTGTTAGAAACATTAAAACACGACTTAATCACTTGAACCAGCATTTTTATTGTATTCTCGGATTAAGTTGCACCATGTGAGGTTAATGGGTGGTTTGAGTAATTTAGCGAATGAAGCATGTTGTAATGGGTTGTTTCAGGTTCTGGTATGTTAAAGGAACCGTTTTTATATGTTTTTCTGTAGTTTAAACGGTTGGAAAACCTGTAGAGCTAGATTAGGGTTTCTGCAGGGTTTTAGGCCGGAGAACTTGGTGTCAAGATCTCTTGTCGCCAAGCTCACCAGCCGGGATATAAACGGCTAGATCGCTTGCCGTTTACTTCTTATAAGCAGCAGTCGATGTTGCCGCCAACTTGTGCATGTATTCATGCAGTATGGTTTACGTAGCTTTTCTGGTTATGAATATTGTGTGTTTGTGTGTGTGCATGGTGATGACCGGTGTAAGCCAGTGCACTTGTTATGCTCTTGGAGCATACTGCTCATGTAATGGGCAAGTTTTACATGAATGATGTGTGATATACGTAATCGCTTTACGTGGTATGTGTGGTGCATTGGCACCCGTGGCACTCTTGGAGTGCGTTGTCCATGTGTTGGACATGTGGATTATGTGGTAGACGTGTGGTACACCAACTAGGGTGTAATATACACGTATTGTCTACGTGGTTTGAGTGTGTGTTTACTACACACTTTATTGTAATGTAATTCTTATGATTTATCGTAGTAACTGGGCAGTGAGGTTCCTATGTGAGCCTAGGCATGACTTTGTGGTGTTTGGGCAGTGAAGGTCCATACCGACCTAGCCCTGGTCCGTTGTTGTCTTTCGAATAATATTATATGGATTTATGAAGTAAGTGATGTGTGTTGCCACGGTGGTCATGAGATGACCAATGATAGGCAAGTTTGTGGTTCAGGTCTGTGTTGGTGCGGGATAGCTTTGGGGTCATATGACGACCGATGATAAGCTAATCCTAACACTTGTATATTGTGAATTATAAGTAAAGGCTATATGTGTAAGTATCGTGGTTTGTGCTAGCCGAGTGTGGTAGTCCGGCGCCTATTCCGGAATGCCTCTCTAGTCGGGTACCCCAGGTTCTTTGTGAGCCAGGCACGTGTGTTTGTGTGCTCGGGGTTTTGTCCCGGTACTTGTGTTGTACCGTTGAGGTCTGTGTCGTCTTCCTGGACACCCTCACTCCTGAGTTTGAGTTGTACGTCCGGCTGAGGGAAAGACGGCAGTGGGGCAGCGACTTCCCGGAGTTTGTTCTTTTGTCACTTGTAGCGCGCTCGTAGTTGGGGGTACGGACACCAGTAGTCGACACTGGTCCCCACTAGTCCTGTTTTCCAGTGCCTCACTTTAGAGGGCTCCGGCCAGAGACTCTAGAGGTGCCAGGCATGGGCCTGCAGTTGTGTGTCTGCAGGTGTGGTGTTGGTTGGTCTCCACAGTTGTTTGACTTCTTCCTAGTGGAGCGGCAGTTGGACCTTTCGTCCGTGACTGCGAGGCTGAGAGGTAGTTCTTGTGTTGTGTTATCCGGGTTGGATATTGGCCTGATCAGCCAGTAGTCTATTCCCGTGTGGTGGCGTCGTTCTTTCTGACTCGTGCTTAGTTAGCTCCAGTTGTAGTTGTCGTGCTTTGCTACTTGTCGTAGTTTGTGAGTTTGTGACTCGTGGTCGAGGTTTGACCAGTTCGAGGTGTGCCCTGGTGTTGGCACAGCTGTGACTGAGTTGTGGTTTGTGTGACTCGTCGATTAAGGTTTCACTTGTAATGTTGTGTCTAAGTGAGGGCACAATATAATTGTGGTTCAGTGTGGTGTTTATCACCTACTTATACCCTTGTTCGGGTGTTTGTGTTGTGGTACCTCAGAGTAGCAGGTACCTATTTCCTTCGGGGGTTACTTTATAGTTTTGTGGTGGTACATTGTGTACCAACCTTTCCGGGTACTTGTGTGTTGAGGAGGTCTTGTGGTTTGACCTGCCACTTGTTGTATCCTAACTGTTTTAGGTAAATCTTTGTTTATAATTTATTGTGGATTAGTTTGTGATTATTAATTATGTTACCTTTGTGAGTAATTTGCCGATGAGGCTTATGGCCTAGGCATATTGTGGTTTAGTTAAGCTATGTTCCGTGGAGGCCGTGTGAGACCTTCCACTTGTTGTGTCTTACTCTTCTTGGATATGAATCCAATTATAGTTTTAGTGTGTTATGGATTGGCTTCGTGGTAGCCAGTTCCGTTACCTTGTGTATAGTTTTCGATGTAGTGTGGTTTGGAATATAAAGGACCAACTCTTTGTTAGCGGTCCTGTTACTCAAATGTTTGAGGTTTGCCTATAAAGCTTGTAGTCTGGGCAGTACTTTGCCTGTGTGGATTATAGTTTAGGCAACCAGTTGTCGTGGCAGTGTGCCAGTGAGACTGTGGTTTAGGCACTTTAGAAGTTGGGCTAACTAATGACTTTATGTTAGTCCTGTAATTCTACTTTTTCTTCTGAGGACGTTATGTTTATTATCATAAGCATGTTTAATTGTTATTTATTGTATTGATGTGAGCATGAAATGGTTTGGCTATTGTTGTTGCCAGTGAGACCCATTGGGGTCGAGGTGTCTGTGGTTACAGTATTGTTTTTGGGTAGCCCCTACTGAGCCAGTGACTTGTTGAGGCTCACTCCCCTACAGTTCTTTTCAGGGCTTGCCGTGTGTTTGGCTTGCAGCGGTGTTGTGACAGACTTGTACTGTAAGGTCTCGGGTTCTTATTGGATCCTTATTGGGTCTGTAGTGGTTCTGTGTGGTCGACGACAAGACCATTGTCGTTGACTTGGGGTTGACGACCAGGGCTTGCCGTTAAGTCTGAGTCAGCGTCCAGCGATGTGGACGTCTGAGGTTGAACTCAGCGGCAGGGGATATGGACGTCAGTCTGTTGGCGGTTCAGTTGGCGACCACAGATGTGGACGTCGACTAACCAGTCCTGTTGAAATAGGACAGCCCGAGAGCAGAGTTTCTTCTTCTCCTTTCCTCTCCTTCCTTCCACCTTAGCCCTTCTTGATTCCTGTAGCTTCTGTTGAGTGATTTGAGCTCGTGGGAAGCCCCTGGATCATGTGGCGTTGCTAGATCGGGCGGGAATCACAAGGTTTTGGCGTGATTCGCGCGGAGTCTTCGAGAAGATCCGGCGTGATTGGTGGCTGTTTGGGGATTGATTAAGCGTACTGAGGTAGGGACTTAACCCCTATAACCCTCCCCAGCAAACTAGCATGCCCAATTAAGTGAATTGGAATGCAATTTATGGTTTAGGGTTTGGGTTATATCATGCCGGAATTGAGGGTGGTTTGGATAATCTAGGTGTTAGATTGTCTAATTATGATGTTCTGGTAGTGTAGATTGATGAGAGGAAGTGTTTCCCTCCATCAGTCAGAGTCTGGTTTAGTGTTTCTGCCCATTGGGACTGATTCGGTTCAGTTCTGGGTATGGGGGACTGAAGATATCAACGTCCACATCTGTTGACGTTGAGATCTTCAGGGATGAGTTAAACGACAAGGTCGATTGCCGTTTAGTTATTGTTGGCGGCATAGGGGTTTCCGTTTACCCTATATTGGCGGCAATCGATCAGGCCGTTTATATCCTGTGTCCCAGCAGACTTAAGTTGTGTGATTAGAGGCGATTGACATGTGATGTCCGCCCTAATAACACAAGTGGGCCAGGCTTAGAGTGTGACTCCGCCTGTGCATAAGAGTAGTTGTTTGTGGCACGAGGTGTTTACTACTGTACGGGGTTTCAGACGTTGAGTGTGTTCCGTCTGTTGTACGCGCGTTGCGTTACCGTGTACCCGTTTCTGTTGTGTTACCTAGGCATGGGTGCGACTCCGTCTAGACGAATAGCGTGTGGTTGTCCTCCGCTAGTGAGCCGGGACATCGAGTGCGACTCTGTCCTGTGCGTACTCCTTTTGGTGGTTTTGAGCCGGTCTCCGTGGAGCCCCTTCTCTACCGCTAGGGTCAAGCGTAGGGGAAAAACCGGTCGTGGACCAGACGCGAGAGAGAGCGTCTGTAGTGTGCACACGTGGCTGGGGTTGAGAGCCTCTGTGGTGACGGGACGCCGAGCCACAGACCCTAGCTGAGTCCTACTTGTTGTGTGTGTGAGTGTGTGTTACTGAGCCGTGTGGTTTACAGTTTTGTGTTGTGGTGCGACGTGTACTTACTTTCAGTTTTTACTTTCCGCACTTTAGTTTAGTTGCCGGTGGGGTTACTTTTCCCTATTGGGTCTCTTTTCTTGAGACTCACTCCCTCCCCTTTCAGGTGGGTCTTCGTCGACTCCCATTCCAGGCGAGTCTAGCCACTCCGGTGTTGGTGCTCCCTAGCTGCAGTGAGTTGTACCTTTTTGTTGTACTTCTGTACTCTGTACTTTGCTCAGACTCTGAGGTTGTATATGATATGTTCATATAGTGGAATTTTACTGCTTTGCATGGTGTGTATCTTCTTACATATAGTCTCCTCGGACTCTTAAATTCCTACCCTTCCGAGCTTGTCTTGTGGGTTAGCGGGTCAGAATTCGGGTTACCGGTTGTTACTGGTAATGCGGGTTCTGGGTCGTTACAGTTTGGTATCAGAGCCTGGTCTGATGAGCTATATATAAGGAATACCCATCATGTTAACTCAGAGTCTAAAGAGTACAGTGCAGCTATGTAGCCCGGAGTTAGTTAGTGTATTTATGTGTGTATTTTTGTTCTGTGTGTAGTTATATGGCGCCTAGGCACGTCCTAGAGAGGGAGTAGCCGAGCAGGCGATTCGTCCGGAGGTTGGAGATGCTCCGCCACCTCAGCAGACGCAGCCTTTGCCACTGGACGCACATAGTGGTATTGTTCCGCCGCCGCCACCTCCACCTCAGGTAGCTCAGGGATTGGACATGACTCATTTTCTTGAGGGAATGGCTCAGTTTGTTGCTCAGCACCGTGACGCGCCGGTACCCCAGGGTGGTACTGGGAGGGTGTTGAGGGAGTTTTTGCAGTTTCAGCCTCCTCATTTTTTGGGCCAGCCTGATCCAGATGTAGCGCGAGCTTGGCTAGATGCTGTGGAGCAGACTTTTCGTTCCATGGAGTGTGTTCCAGAGGAGCGAGTGCTGCTAGCCAGTTACCAGTTGCAGGCGTAGGCGTTGACTTGGTGGTCCGCTGAGTGGGAGACTACTTTTCAGTATCGCCCACTTAGGCAGATTCCGTGGCAGGAGTTTGTTGTTTCTTTTGAGAGAGCCTTCTGTCCTACTTACGTCCGGACGGAGAGGTTGTACCAGTTTCTGAACTTGCAGCAGAGGGACTCTACTGTGGTGCAGTACAGGGCCAGATTTGTGGAGCTAGGGCGTTATGCTCCACAGATTATGGGAGATGAGGGTTTGAGGACTCAGCAGTTCGTGAGAGGCTTGAGGCCAGAGCTCAGGCAGGCGCTGATAGTTGCTCGTGTCACAGACTTGGATGCGGATGCAGCGGCAGCGTATCAGACAGCGGCAGTGCTCGAGTGGACTTCAAACACAGGTGGTTCCTTCTCAGCCTCGCCAGCAGCAGGGTAGTGTGCAGACGACCCCGAGGACTACGACTTCTTACGCGTCCACTTCTACTGGGACGATGGCGAAGTCAGGATCTCGGAGGAAGTTTCGGCGTGACAGGAGGCAGGCAGAGCAGAGGCAGCAGTCGGTTGGGAGTGTTCAGCAGCCGACAGGTCAGCCTTCGCAGCAGGTACAGCGTACTTTTGCTGGGCAGTGTTACCGGTGTGACCAGATGGGTCATATGGCGCGAGATTGTCCTTTGTTACCTCGTGTGCCGCAGCAGCAGACCCAGTCGCAGCCCCGAGTGCAGCAGCAGCAGCAGCAGCAGCAGGCAGCCCAGCAGCAGTCAGCAGACCGGAGGTTCGGTGGGTCCAGAGGTAGAGGTCGTGTTACCCACTTGACCCGTGCAGACGCGGAGGCAGCTCACTGGTGGAAGGTACTGTTTCAGTTTTTGGTTATGCAGCTAGAGTCTTGTTTGATTCTGGTGCCTCTCACTCTTTTGTGTCTGAGGACTTTTTAGACTCCCTTGGAGAGTTGAGTTCGGGAGAGTCTGTTGAGTTGGCAGTAGAGTTGCCGACGGGGGACTTTGTCCTTACGTCCTACTGTCTCGAGGAGGTACCTGTGCAGTTGCAGGATCAGTTGTTGTCAGCCCGTTTGTTTGCCTTGCAGTTGCATGACTATGATGTGATTTTGGGTATGGATTGGTTGGAGCGGTATGGTGCAGTGATGGATTGCCAGAAGAAGAGGGTGCACTTGCGGATACCTGGAGCAGCGGCGTTCTACTTCCAGGGTATCGTACCTCTTACTTCTCACTTTTTAGTTTCTGCTTTGAGGGCAGGGAGGTTGCTTGCTTCTGGTTGTCAGGGTTTCCTAGTTTCTGCAGTGACTCTTGACCAGTTTGCCTCGAGAGTGGGGGACATTCCCGTAGTGTGTGAGTTTCCGAATGTTTTTCCGGAAGAGTTGCCTGGTCTTCCACTAGAGAGAGAGATTGAGTTTACTGTAGAGTTGGTTCCTGGCACTTTACCTTTTGCGCAGGCACCGTACCGTATGGCACCAGCAGAGTTGAGGGAGTTGAAGAGGCAGCTTGAGGAGTTGTTGGAGAAGGGCTATATCCGTCCTAGCTTTTCTCCATGGGGGTCTCCTGTTTTGTTTGTCCGGAAGAAGGATGGTAGCCTGAGGTTGTGTATCGATTATAGGAAGCTAAATCAAGTGACCATCAAGAATAGTATCCTTTGCCTAGGATTGATGATCTCTTTGATCAGCTTCAGTCTGCTTGTGTTTTCTCGAAGATTGACTTGAGGTCGGGCTACTATCAATTGCGGATTAGAGATTCAGACATTGAGAGGACTGCTTTTCGGACCAGATATGGACATTTTGAGTTTTTGGTGATGCCGTTTGGGCTCACTAATGCTCCAGCGGCCTTCATGGATCTGATGCACCGGGTGTTCCACCAGTTCTTGGACCGGTTTGTCGTAGTGTTTGTTGACGACATTCTGGTGTACTCCGCTTCGGAGGAGGAGCACGCCGAGCACCTGAGGATCGTGTTGCAGGCTTTGCGAGAGCACCAGTTGTATGCCAAACTTAGTAAGTGTGAGTTTTGGCTACAACAGGTTCACTTCTTGGGGCACGTGATCTCAGGTGAGGGAGTTTCAGTAGATCCAACGAAGGTTGAGGCAGTTTTGCAGTGGGAGAGTCCCAGATCTGTGTCTGAGATTCGTAGCTTTCTGGGTTTGGCAGGTTACTACCGCAGGTTTGTTCGAGATTTTTCTCAGGTTGCTGCACCCTTGACTCGGTTGACGAGAAAGGGAGTTCCGTTTGAGTGGTCGGATCAGTGTGAGCAGAGTTTCATAGAGTTGAAGCGACTGCTTACGTCGGCGCCAGTTCTTGCCTTACCTTCAGGTGAGGAGGATTTTGAGGTTTGCACAGATGCTTCAAGTGTTGGTTTGGGTGCGGTCTTGATGCAGCAAGGCCGAGTGGTGGCTTATGCGTCTCGCCAGCTTAAGCCCCACGAGGAGAGTTACCCGACCCACGACCTAGAGCTTGCAGCAGTGGTGTTTGCTTTGCGGATTTGGCGTCTTTACTTGTACGGAGTGAGTTTTGTTGTCCGTACCGACCACCAGAGTTTGAGATATGTGTTTTCTTAGAGGGATCTGAATATGAGGCAGCGTCGATGGATGGAATATCTGAAAGACTATGATTTCAGCATTGAGTATAAGCCTGGAAAGGCGAATGTAGTTGCAGATGCCTTGAGTAGGAAAGCACAGATGAGTCATCTGATGCTTAGAGAGTGGCAGTTGTGGCAGTCTGCGACAGAGGGGTCTTTCAGAGTTTCATCCAGTTGTCGACAGTTGGTGTTGGGCAGTTTGTTAGCAGCTCCCGCAGTTGTGAGACAGGTTGCTGAGGCTCAGCAGACAGATCCCGAGTTGTGCAGTGTGTTGCTTCTTCCAGAGGTTGAGCTTTGTGAGGACGGGACTGTTAGGTTCCGAGATAGACTCTATGTTCCTGTTGAGGAGTCTATCAGGAGAGTCGTTTTGCAGGAGGCACATGGTTCCAGGTACTCTATTCATCCAGGGGCACCAAGATGTACCACAGGTTGAGACGTCAGTTTTGGTGGCCTGGGATGAAGAGAGACATAGCGGCTTTTGTTGCTAGGTGTTTGGTCTGTCAGCAGGTGAAGGCCGAACATCAGCGTCCGGGAGGACTTGTGCAGCCGTTAGAGATTCCGATGTGGAAGTGGGACCACGTGACGACTGACTTTGTTTCTGGTTTGCCGAGGACAGCTGGAGGTTTTGACAGCATTTGGGTTCTTGTGGACAGATTGACGAAGACTGCCAGATTCTTGCCTGTCAGGACTAGTTGGGGTGTGAGTAGGTTGGCCGCGTTGTACGTAGAGCGGATTGTTCCTTTGCATGGAGTGACGATCTCTATCGTGTCAGACAGGGATCCTCGCTTCACTTCTGGGTTCTGGCGCAGTTTCCAGAGAGCTTTGGGGACAGAGTTGGCTTTTAGTTCCGCCTACCACCCTCAGTCAGACAGTCAGTCAGAGCGGACTATCCAGACTTTGGAGGACATGCTTAGAGCTTGTTGCCTGGAGTGGCAGGGGTCGTGGACAGCTCACTTGTCGTTGGTCGAGTTTGCATATAATAATAGTTATCACTCCAGTATCGGTTTGGCACCATATGAGGCTTTGTACGGACGACCGTGTCGCACTCCTCTTGACTGGTTCGAGGTTGGCGAACGAGTTGTCACGGGGCCGGAGTTGGTTCATCAGTCAGTTGAGGTAGTTCAGCTTGTGAGACAGAGGCTTCAGTCAGCTCAGAGTCGGCAGAAGAGTTATGCAGATCAGCGCAGACGACCGCTCGAGTTTCAGGTAGGAGACCAGGTGTTTGTTCGTGTGTCTCCTATGAAGGGAGTGGTGAGGTTCGGTAAGCGTGGAAAGTTGAGTCCTCGCTTTATTGGACCTTTCTGACCATTTCGTAGCTTCTTCGTCAGAGTTGGCAGCAGTGCACGACGTGTTCCACGTGTCGATGCTTCGGAGGTATCTTGCTGACGAGTCTCACGTTCTGCAGAGTGCAGAGTGGTCTGAGGTGACTCCAGTGTTGACTGTACCAGAGTTTCCGTTGCACATTGAGGATCGCCGAGTTCAGAGGTTGAGGAACAAGGCAATCCCTTTAGTTCGTGTTGCGTGGCAGCGGCACTCCGGTGGCGAGTCGACATGGGAGCGGGAGGACGAAATGCGCGAGCATTTTCTGTACCTCTTTGGTGAGTCTTCTTCTTTCCTTGTGTATTTGAATTTTGAGGGCAAAATTCCTTAAGGGGGGAGAGCTGTAAGGTCTCGGGTTCTTATTGGATCCTTATTGGGTCTGTAGTGGTTCTGTGTGGTCGACGACAAGACCATTGTCGTTGACTTGGGGTTGACGACCAGGCTTTGCCGTTAAGTCTGAGTCAGCGTCCAGCGATGTGGACGTCTGAGGTTGAACTCAGCGACAGGGATATGGACGTCAGTCTGTTGGCGGTTCAGTTGGCGACCACAGATGTGGACGTCGACTAACCAGTCCTGTTGAAATAGGACAGCCCGAGAGCAGAGTTTCTTCTTCTCCTTTCCTCTCCTTCCTTCCACCTTAGCCTTTCTTGATTCCTGTAGCTTCTGTTGAGTGATTTGAGCTCGTGGGAAGCCCCTGGATCGTGTGGCGTTGCTAGATCGGGCGGGAATCGCAAGGTTTTGGCGTGATTCGCGCGGAGTCTTCGGGAAATCCGGCGCGATTGGTGGCTGTTTGGGGATTGATTAAGCGTTCTGAGGTAGGGACTTAACCCCTATAACCCTCCCCAGCAAACTAGCATGCCCAATTAAGTGAATTGAATGCAATTTATGGTTTAGGGTTTGGGTTATATCATGCCGGAATTGAGGGTGGTTTGGATAATCTAGGTGTTAGATTGTCTAATTATGATGTTCTGGTAGTGTAGATTGATGAGAGGAAGTGTTTCCCTCCATCAGTCAGAGTCTGGTTTAGTGTTTCTGCCTTGGGACTGATTCGGTTCAGTTCTGGGTATGGGGGACTGAAGATATCAACGTCCACATCTGTTGACGTTGAGATCTTCAGGGATGATTTAAACGACAAGGTCGATTGCCGTTTAGTTATTGTTGGCGGCATAGGGGTTGCCGTTTACCCTATATTGGCGGCAATCGATCAGGCCGTTTATATCCTGTGTCCCAGCAGACTTAAGTTGTGTGATTAGAGGCGATTGACATGTGATGTCCGCCCTAATAACACAAGTGGGCCAGGCTTAGAGTGTGACTCCGCCTGTGCATAAGAGTAGTTGTTTGTGGCACGAGGTGTTTACTACTGTACGGGGTTTCAGACGTTGAGTGTGTTCCGTCTGTTGTACGCGCGTTGCGTTACCGTGTACCCGTTTCTGTTGTGTTACCTAGGCGTGGGTGCGACTCCGTCTAGACGACTAGCGTGTGGTTGTCCTCCGCTAGTGAGCCGGGACATCGAGTGCGACTCTGTCCTGTGCGTACTCCTTTTGGTGGTTTTGAGCCGGTCTCCGTGGAGCCCCTTCTCTACCGCTAGGGTCAAGCGTAGGGGAAAAACCGGTCGTGGACCAGACGCGAGAGAGAGCGTCTGTAGTGTGCACACGTGGCTGGGGTTGAGAGCCTCTGTGGTGACGGGACGCCGAGCCACAGACCCTAGCTGAGTCCTACTTGTTGTGTGTGTGAGTGTGTGTTACTGAGCCGTGTGGTTTACAGTTTTGTGTTGTGGTGCGACGTGTACTTACTTTCAGTTTTTACTTTCGCACTTTAGTTTAGTTGCCGGTGGGGTTACTTTTCCCTACTGGGTCTCTTTTCTTGAGACTCACTCCCTCCCCTTTCAGGTGGGTCTTCGTCGACTCCCGTTCCAGGCGAGTCTAGCCACTCCGTGTTGGTGCTCCCTAGCTGCAGTGAGTTGTACCTTTTTGTTGTACTTCTGTACTCTGTACTTTGCTCAGACTCTGAGGTTGTATATGATATGTTCATATAGTGGAATTTTACTGCTTTGCATGGTGTGTATCTTCTTACATATAGTCTCCTCGGACTCTTAAATTCCTACCCTTCCGAGCTTGTCTCGTGGGTTAGCGGGTCAGAATTCGGGTTACTGGTTGTTACTGGTAATGCGGGTTCTGGGTCGTTACATGTACCACCAGCAGTTGTTTAGTATTAGTAGTTAGTGTTATGTGGCTTATGCTCTCCTCGGGTATGCCTAGGTATTTGTACTCTTTTATTGGACATGTATTAATGTATGGACAGTTGTACAAATTTGTGAATAGATATGAGCACATGTACTTTCTTGTGTCTTATATTCTTGTGGTTGGTCTTTTACTCTTACTGGACACGTGTGTGAGATATCCCTTGCGAGACTTCGGTCCGTTCGCGGGAGGCGGATCTGGATATGGAACCTTAATGGGCATAATACCCGGTCCGTCACAAAAATGGTATTGCTGAAAGGAAGAACAGAACCCTATTGGATATGACAAGAACTATGCTCTCAGAATATGATCTGCCAAGATATTTTTGGGCTGAAGTAGTCAACACAGCAAGCTATATTGTCAACCGAGTGATGATCAGGCCAATCCTGAAGAAGACTGCATATGAACTTTTTAAAGGGAAGAAGCCAAAGATCAGCCATTTCAGAACCTTTGGATGTCCCTGCTTTATTCACAATAATGGAAAAAGGGACATTGGTAAGTTGGATGCCAAATCAGATGAAGGCATCTTCATGGGGTACTCTTTTAAACCCAAAGGCTATAGAGTATTCAATAAACGTACTTTATTGATTGAACAGTCTGTACACATTATCTTTGATGAAACTAACCCTTCCTTGAGAAAGGAAGTAGATAGTGATAATGATGATGCAGATGAACTGTCCAAGAAACTAAGGGATACATCAATTGAGGACAAGGATGATCCACCTTTGGAAGAATTGCAACAAGAAGAAGTTACTCATGAAAATCTTCCAAAGGAGTGGAGATACAAGAAAGATCACCCACTTGAGAACATTATTGGTGATCCATCGTAGGGGTAAGAACAAGAGGTAATGTTATCCCTTGTGATTACTTAGCTTTTGTATCTCAAATAGAGCCTAAGATAGTCAATGAAGCTCTTACTGATGAATCTTGGATAATAGCCATGCAAGATGAATTGAATCAATTCAAGAGAAACCAAGTATGGTCACTTGTTCCTAGACCATCAGATCATCCAGTCATTGGCACCAAATGGGTGTTTAGAAATAAATTGGATGAAACTGGTGCAATCTTAAGAAACAAGGCCAGATTGGTGGCTCAAGGCTATTCTCAAGAGGAAGGCATAGATTTCGATGAAACCTATGCACCTGTAGCTAGACTTGAGGCCATCAGAATACTACTAGCATATGCATCAGCTTTAAACTTGACATTATTTCAAATGGATGTTAAATCTGCATTCTTAAATGGTTTCATAAAAGAGGAAGTTTATGTGGAACAATCTCCGGGTTTTGATGACACAGAATTTCCTAATCATATTTTCAAACTTCATAAGGCATTATATGGTTTAAAACAGGCACCTAGAGCCTGGTATGAAAGGCTTAGTTCTTTTCTTTTAAACCATGGTTTCAGTAGAGGTCAAGTAGATAGCACTCTCTTCATAAAGACAAAGGTCAAACACATACTATTAGTTCAAATCTATGTAGATGATATCATTTTTGGCTCTACTGATGAATCTCTTTGCAAGTATTTTGAAAAGTTAATGCAGGGAGAATTTGAAATGAGTATGATGGGAGAACTCAACTATTTCCTTGGATTACAAATCAAACAAGGAAAAGAAGGAACTCATATTTGTCAAGCAAAATACACAAAATAACTCTTGAAGAAATTTGGTTTCGAAAATACCAAGCCACTGTCAACACCAATGAGTACATCAATAAGAATGGATAGTGACAAAGATGGTAAGAAAGTAGATCAAAAGATCTACAGAGGTATGATAGGTTCACTCCTTTATTTAACAGCTAGTAGACATGATATTTTATTTAGTGTATGCATGTGTGGTAGGTATCAAGCAGATCCTAAAGAATCACATTTAATTTCTGTGAAAATAATATTTAGATATTTAGCAAGATCTCATGACTTAGGTCTATGGTATCCAAAACATTGTGAAATTAACTTAGTAGGTTACTCTGATGCTGACTATGCTGGATGCAAATTAGATAGAAAAAGCACCAGTGGTTGTTGTCAATTTCTTGTAGGATGTTTAATATCTTGGTCTTCAAAGAAACAAAATTCAGTAGCACTATCTACTGCTGAAGCTGAGTACGTAGCTGCTGCAAATTGTTGTACACAACTCTTATGGATAAAGCAACAACTTGAAGATTTCGTATTAAACATCAAATCCATCCCACTGTTGTGCGATAACACCAGTGCCATAAATCTCACAAAGAATCCAGTTCAACATTCAAGGACCAAGCATATTGAGGTTAGATATCATTTTATTCGTGATCATGTAGCAAATGGTAATATTGAAATATCTTTTATTGATATAAATAGTCAGTTAGCAGACATTTCACAAAAGCCTTACCCAAGGAGAGATTCACATCTCTTAGAAGGGAATTAGGCATGTGCAATTTGTGAAAAAGTTTTTGTTTACAACTGGCATATTAAATTTCAGAATTAAGCATTTTTCCCTCCATGGCTTTAAGCAAAAGAAATTCAAATTATTCTTTGTAACCGCTCTCTCATTAAAGTCGGTTTGAATAGTCAACACCTTTTGTCGTTTTCCTCCGCCTTTTGGCGCCTCACTTTCCGCAATGCATTAATTTATTCCTAAAAAATTGAATGAGATAACGATTCGTATCTCATCGTCTACCTTTCCCCTTTTTCATCCTGTCGCTCGAGTCGATGCTCTAACAACTCGTACCTCAACCCTCTGCAAATTTGAACCTTCTTCCTCCTTCCCACAAAATTTCTTGAGGATTCCTTCTCCTCTCCTTCCGTTTCAACCCTCAAGAGTCTTTCCCACCTGAATCCATGGCCGCAGCAGTCATCGCCGGTAGTTTGGGTGGCTACAGCGCCAAGTTTCTCACTCCTGAGCAGCAGAAGAGGTTTACCTTTGTGAAGACGAAGCTCTGTGGCAATAAAGAAGTCGATGTCGCTAATCTGAGGAAAAGTGGAATGAGCAGCGTGGTAGAATTGATCAATCAGATGCAGTGGACAGAAGTTACCACCTTTTCAGAGGTCAGTTATCCGGACCTGGTAAAAGCTTTCTTCGTGTGTATGAGAACAGAGGAAGATGGGTCCCTAGTTTCTTCAGTGAAGGGAACCATGATTAGAATAGACCCTGAGTTGCTGAAGATGTTGTTTAATGTGAAGACTTCCGGATTTAGTGGGGTTCACACTGTGGACGCCCAAGTGAAAGGTTTGGGAATTATAGGGCCGGGCTTCAAGTTAAGGGACGGCAAGCTTGATATAAATCAAATATCTGCCTTCAACCGCCTCCTTCATTTTATTGTCCGTCAAATCTTAGTTCCCAGAAGTGCAACTTTTTCATCTTGCACAAAGGCCGACTCAGATATGATGTACTGGGCCATTCAAAATAAGGAGATAAATATGGCCGCAGTAATGATGGAAAGAATGAAATTTGCCAGAGATCAGATTTGGGACACCAAGAGCAAGTTAAATGTGTCTCTGCCCTATGCCCACCTACTTACCAAGATCTTCAAACACTTCGGTGTTGATCTTTCTAGGACAGTTGTAGAGAAGATGGGCCAAGCAATCAGGTCCAGGAACCTAAAGAAGAGTGGCTTCTCTGAGGAAAATGGTGTCTGGTCCAAGGCTTCTGTTGCTAAAGGCGAAGCCATCATCGACGACACCTCAGTTGTTCATCAGGAGATGGGATCAGTGGATATGATTCCAGAATTGCCAGTGGAGTCAGTTTCAGCTCCAACAGCTGGAGCAGCAGAATCTTCAGGCCCCTCTATAGCAGAAGTCCAGTCTGAAAGTGCAGTAGAAGAAGAAAGAGTATCTGTAGCAACTTCAGAATTTCCAGAAGAATCAGCTCAAATTTTTGCAGAAAGGAGAATTGAGGATATTCTCCCAGAGGACATTATTCCAATTGAGGACCCACTACCCTCAACTGTAGTTGCATCTATTCTTTCAGACATTATTGATTCGATTCCTTTCACCTCTAGTGCTCCTGAAGCTAGTGGGAGAGTTGCTGAAGAGGCTGTGGCATCAGGCCACTTTGATGTTCAAATGGAAGATGTACCAGTAGAGTTAGAGCACCCAGCTGCTCAGGGTGACTCTGTGATGACAGATGCTCCCATTCAGGGGGAGCAGGTATCAAATGAAGAAGATGCTCCTATTGAGGGGGAGCCATCAAAAGAAGGTTCAGGAGAAGCAACTCCAGTTGTTGATGATCAGGAGGAAAGGCATGAAGATTCTCCAAATTTGGATGACAGAGAAGGAGAGACTGCAAGCTCTTCGAGCTCAGATGATGATCAACCTCCTCCAGCAAAAGAAGGCAAGAAGAAAGGAAAAGAAGTTGCCTCAGAAGTTCCTCTCCTGGCTGATTCACCTTTTGAGAGGCAGGTCAAGCAGAAAATTGTCATAAATTTGAAGCCAGTGATTGAAAGGCTGAATGTACAAGGTGAGCTATTATGTACTCTCCAGTCAGATGTCAATTCTATATTTCTGAGCCAAGCTTCAGCCAACAAAGAGTTAGCTCAAATCAGAAATGCCATGAAATGGTTTAATAAGGAGATGAGTAGCATGAAAGGCATGCTCTCGGATATTTTCAAGGCAGTTGGAGTTCAAGCTCCTCCTCCTCCAGCAGATCAGGAGCCTGGTGAATTTGTGTCTGGGCCATCAGAGCCAACACCAGAAGAAGCAGGGCCAGAAGCAGCAGCAGCTCCAGCAGAGGCAGCAGTGAATGTTGAAGGGCCATCTGGGCTGGATGATCAGGTTAAAGAGCCTCCAGGGCCATCTGAGCAAGGGTCAGGGCCATCAGGGCCATTGGAGAGTGAGTTTGTGCAGAAAGAGGCAGAAGAATCCTTGGCACCCAAGCCCCCAGCTCCCTCTTCTCCCTCTCACACTCCTATTCCTCCAACTCCACCCTCAGCTCCTACAGCACCTCCTGCTCCTCAAACATTCAAGAAGCCTCAATCTAGACCAATTTCTTCTCCTACACCATTTCAGTCCACCTCATCTCCTGCCTCCTCTACTTCCATTCCTTCTCCTTCTCCTGTACTTGAGGCCCCTCCAGCATCCTCAGCTGGAGCATCCTCCTCCTCCTCTGGTCCCTCCCTTGGACAAGTTGATGACCTCCCTACTACATCACATTCTTTTCTTCATCCTACTCCTCCACCCTCTTTCATCACTATCATACCTGAACGAGCTCAACTCAACTCTCCCTTTATGGAAAAGATAAAGGATGAGTTTGAGGAGGGGATCCTCAGGTCTGTGTTGAAAGTTGGAGAACATATTCACAGGGCAGACCCTTCTAGTCCTGCCCCCAAGAAGAGGAAACTTACTTCTACTTCCTCCTCTTCATCTGAACCCAAATACCCACCTTTGTGGTTTTCTCTCACAGTGGACAACAAACATCACTCACTGTACAGAGAATATCTCTCAAAGGTTGTTTTTGCAACCATCATTAACCTTCCCTTTCAAAATCTTTCAGATCACTTGAACACCATTCTACCCTACACCTCTCTTTCAAAATCTGAAAAGTCCAAAATCTTCTCTCTTGCCCACTTCAAATCTGAAGAGCAGTGGGCAAAGGTCACAAGGATCTCCTGAAGAAATTCATTCTTGCCAAATCTGCCAGATTTCCTCCAAGGGACCACTCCCTGACCCTATCTAAGTGGTTCAGGATGTATCACCAAGAACTTTGGGCTCCCTTCATTCAAAAGGAAATCAAGCTGGTCAGGCATTTCATGCTATTCAACAACTACAGATATATTCATAGACTTCCAGAAGTTCAGCTCAGCCAATTTAAAAAGGGCCATTTCAGCCCTCACTCCAGATATCTCACATACTTCAGATGTCCAGGTAGATTTTGCTACCCTCCAAGTACCTGAAGAAATAGCTCTTCTGCAAATCCATTTCCTTGTCATGGAGTCCTCTGTAGGATCCATTATCTTTGAACATTTTGTCAGAGTAATGGGTAGAATTAAAGTGCAGAAAGGCTGCCTGGTTGTTTTTCCTAGATTCCTATTTAGGGAATATCACCAGGGGCATGTAAGTGCTGAAGTTCTAGCCCCTATTCTATCTGAATGTGAAAGGCTAACATCTTCTGAATGGTCCAAGTTCTACCCCCTGTCAGCTCAGCAGCTGTTTGAAATCAATGAAGCTCAGGCCAGGGAAGGCAAACCAGCCATTTCTCCAGCTACTTTCCTAGACATGAACTCCATTCATCTTGTTGATGACCCCTTCAAGGTCTGGGAGGAAAGATACAAAGTGTATGTGGCTATGCACAAGGCTCTCAGAGATAATCACAACCACTATCCTGTAACCATGGACCAATTCCTCACCTGTGCCAGCTTTGGGACTCGTCGATTTCTCAAGATAAACATGGACAAGAATGCATATGCTGATCTTCTCTATCAGCACCTAGATCTTCGTCTCAAAAGGATGGCTTCCACCATGGGACCATCCTACTCTGTATCATTTGGAGTCTTCAAAACTCTTTTTGAAGAGCAGGAAGCACAGGCATGGGAAACCATCTCCCATTTTGCCTCTCTTTTGTCTCCTGCCTTCTATTTACCTGTACCTCCACAAAGTTAATGAAATGGCCTTCTTTGTGTAATCCTATTCTCTTTCTTTCCTTGTCTCCGATTGTCTTTTTGCTCAATGACAAAAAGGGGGAGAAAATTAGCATGTCTGAAATACAATATTTTTTTAAGGGGAGAAAATTAGCATGTCATATCTTTAGACTAATTTAAGATATTTTTATCCATGTTTATTGTTCAGTTTTGTCATCACCAAAAAGGGGGAGATTGATGATCAGTCTGTCCCCATGTAATGTTAATTAATACATATATATATATATATTGATGATTAACAAAACCAAACAAGAGTTTATCAATTATATCTAATGAATACTTTCTTAAGTACAGGAAAAATACCAAGGTCAATCAAGCAATAAGGTATGCATTACTTCTCTGAAGCTTGAATCTTTCAACATGATATTTCTCTAAGTCCATATCGATTTCTGTTGAAATTCATAACGATTTCCTTATAAGATTGAAAAGTCTTGTTGTTTCAATCAAGTCGATGTCATAACGACTCTATAAGTTATCGCAATGATTTCTTTAGAAAGCGTAACAGCTTGCCTGTCATAACGACTCTATAAGTTATCGCAACAATTTCTTTAGAAAGCGTAACGACTTTCCTGTCATAACGACTCTATAAGTTATCGCAACGATTTCTTTAGAAAGCGTAACGACTTGCCTGTCATAACGACTCTATAAGTTATCGCAACGATTTCTTTAGAAAGCGTAACGACTTGCCTGTCATAACGACTCTATAAGTTATCGCAACGATTTCTTTAGAAAGCGTAACGACTTGCCTGTCAGAACAATTCTATAAGTTATCATAACGGTTTCTTTAGAACTCGTAACAACTTGCTCGTCGCAACGACTCTATAAGTTACCGTAACGATTTCTTTAGAACTCGCAACGACTTGCTCGCCGTAACGATTTCATAAGTTATCATAACGATTTCTTTAGAACTCGCAACGACTTGCTCGCCGTAACGATTTCATAAGTTATCATAACGATTTCTTTAGAACTTGCAACGACTTTCTCGCCGTAATGATTTCATAAGTTATCATAACGATTTCTTTAGAACTCGCAACGACTTGCTCGCCGTAACGATTTCATAAGTTATCATAATGATTTCTTTAGAACTTGCAACGACTTGCTCGCCGTAACGATTTCATAAGTTATCATAACGATTTCTTTAGAACTCACAACGACTTGCTTGTTGTAACGATTTTATCAAATACCGTAACGATTTCTTTAAACAATGATTTCTTTAGAACTCATAACGACTTGATAAGTATTCACAACGATTTGCTTTATATAATGATTTGTTAAAAGTTTCACAACGATTTCTTCTGTGTCATAACGACTTGGTCAAACTGACTTATTCACAACGGTTTCATAAGTCATATAGTCATTGATTTCATATTATCTTGATATTATCTTTGTTGACTAGTCAAAGACCACGTATGCATCTCTCTGACGCACCTGCATTTAATGAGATCTGAACGTATCTCTGCATGCATGCAGACAATATCATCTTTTATCGTGCTTACTCTGATTACGTCTTTTAGACTTAAGCTATTTGGCATTACTATTTTCATGTCTATTGCTACTGACGTTGACTGACATCAGAGACAGCTTAGCTGTCTGCTATTTGAGATTGACATTTGTGCAGACCTCTGATCTAGCTTCATGGTATAACGTTAAACAAAATAGAAGCCAAAGGATATTTATGAAGATCTAATCTCTTTGCGTGCTCAAGTGATCAAGAGGCTGTTGACTGGAAGCTTCCAAGACTCCAGGTGTCATTCAGTCTAACGACTACTCAAAAGAGAGACAATGGACACTTCAACGTCTAGATTTCAAATTGAAGATATAAATACAAGTCAGAAGAATAGAAGAAAAAGATCGCGTATTCAAGCATTCAAATTCTTCTGAAGAAGTCCAGAGCCAAGAACCTCATTCCACTTTGTTTTTGCTCTTTGCTCTCCACTAGTTTGTGAAAATCTTGAGAGAGCCCGTGTAGTTCTGAGAGTGTGCCTTGTTTAGATCTTTGCTCTCAGTTCTAGTTGCTTCAGATCCTTGCTTGTCAAAAGCTTGATCTAGGGGCTTGAATTTCATTCATTCTCTCCGTGTTGTTCCCTTCAGTTGTGAAGGAAGACCTGGTGGTATCCAGGGTGTTGTTCCCTTCAGTTGTGAAGGAAGACATGGTGGGGTATCCAGGGTGTAGTTGTTCCCTTCGGGTGTGAAGGAAGACCAGCTGAGCTGGGTGTTGTAGTGTCCTTAAGGGGGACTGTACCCTTGTTAGTGAAATCCTGGGAGATTGCTCAGGGACTGGACGTAGGACTCCTAAGGAGAGGAGGTCCGAACCAGGATAATTTCTTGTGTTGTGTGATTGCCTTTCTCTTGTGTGTTTGTTATTCAAACTAATAGTCACTAACCTCCTTCGAAGAACATTTGTGTGTATGTTTAAATTTACAGGAATCGTCTAAAGATTATTTTTTAAAAGACACATTCACCCCCCCTCTGGGCTCGTCAACTGGGCAACAGTCTACATAAGTTTCTGTAGACGGTTGGAAGACTACCTACATAAAGTTATGTAGATGGTTAATGTAGCCGTCTACATAGAGAGAGAGAGTGAGAGAGAGATGGCTTTACCCATCTACATTTATTTATGTAAATGGCTGGATATGACCATCTATGTATATTCATAGACAACTCGTAGCCGTCTAAATAAACAACTTTCGTAGACGACTTGATCAATCCCTTTACATATTATTTGTATGCGGGGTTTTCCTAGATGGCTGTGTAGCCGTCTAGAAAAGCTTTTGTAGACGACTCTTAATTTGTAGACAACTAGGAGCTACATATCTCCTCTCCCCAATAGTGGGCCCCACATTCATAGTATACATGTTTGAATGTTAACATTTAAATAGTTAGATTAAAAATTCTATCTTTTATATTTTAAAAACAAATTACCATCTTCCTTAATATACCTGTCGGCACTCGCAACAAGTATTTTTATGAGTATATAATTTAGAGGTGTCAACTAGCCCAGCCCAGCCCGGTGGCTCGGCTCTGTCTAATACGGGCTTGGACTATAATTTTTTAATCTATGTTTTAAATTGAGCCCGACCCGGCCCATGATAAAATTGGGCTGATTTCAGACTTCGCTCGACCAGGCCCGGCTCGTCCAGCCCAATTTTTCAATGAAACCCTAAAGCCCAACCCTTGCCTCATTAGTCATTCCCAATTCCCATTCTCACCATCTCCGCTACTGCTGCTCTCCGCCTCCCCTTTCGATCTAGTGTGCCCGGCCGCTTTCGCACGGAGTGTTCGCCACCGCCGCCATCGCAAATAGAGGTTTCCTACTGCTGCCGCCTCTGAGACTTCCCTCCCGCCCTGCCATCATGGACGGATCCAGCTTGTACTGAGTGGGATCACGTGACCCCACTCAAATTTTTTTTTTTTCTTAAATGACCTTCTAAATTGGTGATTTGAGGAGAATTTATATAAGGGATGACCCCACTGAATTCTCTCACTGGGGTCACCTCTTATGTATAATATATTTATTTATATTATATATAATATATTATTTATATAAATATTAAAAAAATTATTTAAGTGACCCCACTCAATAAAATTTCTAGATAAGTCTCTACCTGCCATCACTCCCCCTCCACCGCCGCCGTCATCGGGAATGGGTGTACGTAGGTTGCACACCGCCGCGCAGCCGCTCCACTGCCCCCTTTCCCAAAACCAAGTTGGGTCGGGCCTTACAAAATTGCCAAGCCTGGTTCCCAAAAAAACAGGCTTTGTCCCCGGGCTGAGCCGGGTTTGGACCAGTCATTTAGGCCGGGCAGGGGCTGGTCGGCCCATTGCCACCACCCCATAATTTATCTACTGTCGATCTCGCATGTTGCTTTTAAAAATTAATTTTATGGTATCCGATGTTCATGTCTTTATCAATATGTGACGCGTACACCCTAAGCTACATATCGCAATTATCAGGTATCCACTTACAAGGGAAGAGATCTTATGACATGAGTAGTGAGATCTGTAAGCGATCGGTGCAAGTGAACAACTCTCCTGATTGGGATGGGGACCTAAGAACCAGTACACAGAATCCACAAACACTTGCCCAGTTACAACCCAGTCAGGGATCTTAAGACAAGAGAGGAACGTCGAAGAAATTAAACCAAGTGTTGAACATAGAGAGAGAGAGATCTAAGTGCATGGTCGCAATGGAAGAGAGAGAGAGAGAGATCTAAGTGCATGGGCAATGAAGATAGATTCTGTCGGAGCCGTTGGCACTTCATCATTTTTGCATCATCCGGCTATATCTATCCAAGTCCATCTGGTTTGCTGATCTCTTTCTCTCTCTAACCTGCCGATGCTTGCACGGCTCGCTCTCACCCACTACAGTTTCTTGGGATAGCGGGAGAAGGGAAAAGAGCGAGCCGGCCATTTGCATGCAGAAAACCTCCCCCATTCAGATAAGGGCGCCACTACGTACGTTTCTGGAAAGAGCCACCAGCTTAGCTTCCAAGTGATGAGCAAATTAAAACGCACACCTGCAAGGAGACGAAAAGCCGAACACTAAGCAACCTTAACCAAGAGATGGCGTCATGGCCTGGTGCAAGCAAGTGGCCAGCGTCAGATATCTCCTCCCCCCCCCCCCCCCCCCCCCAACCCTTCTCCCTGCAGCCCTCTGAAGCTTTTAATATGCTCTCTTGCTCTATATATATTGCTGTGGATTATTGGCAATTCGACCCATCATTGTTATGAACAGTAAACTGTAGGTTTCCGCTCGTAGCTATAGCCAGCCTTCCTAATTAAGTTGAGGCCTCATTCTGCATATCTTAGCCGGGGTTCCATAACTTCCCAATAATGCCTCCCATCGGGGTGAACTTAACGCTGCAAGATCGATATGTAATGGCTCAATATGTTCATAAGCCTAATTCCTCTTCTATATATAAACCTCTACTATATATTTGCTGTAGTTTCTTCAATTAAAGGGTTAAGCTATATGCTATACATGTACGTTTATGTATCGTCTTATATGCATGAGCAATGGATTAACTTTTGGGCTTGCAGGTGGTGGTGGACAATAGCATCCTCCAAGTTACCCTATCAAAGCCCGAGGGTATGATCACCGGCATCTGGTACAATGGAGTAGACAACTTGATGGAAATCCTCAACAAAGAAACTGACAGAGGGTACAACCAGTTTCTTTTATTCCATGTTTCTTGCTTTTAAGTTTCCTGTGTTTGTGTTTGTAGATTGCAGGCATGTGGAAGCTGCCTATGAAACCGGGAAAATAATTAATTTAATTATTTTTTTGTCACGATTCATAAGGATATCGATGATAGAGACTTTGGAGATGTTACTCTATATTAACTTTTTTTCGTGTATTGCTAGAGACATGCAGATGTTGCTCTAATCCTGCTGCCGGAAGTAGCATCGTCATATCTGATCAAACGCTATACCAATTCTATATATGCATGAGGACATGATTCCCATATATTAAGTATATATACTAGCTAGTCTGGTTGCGGGTAACATCTGATGTATCATCGTCCACAGGTATTGGAGTACAAATTGGACAAAACCTGATGGCTCTGGAGCCTTTGAGAGGTAATTAATCAAGCGTTGTGCTGTAGTTGCAAATGCACACACAAAGTTTACCCCTTCGATTTTATATCTTCGATCTCCATGCATATATCCTAATTAATTCACCACATGTGCAACCACTAATACACTGCTCGCAATGGAGCAAAAACATGTACACTTTAAACATAATGTGATACACAGAAAAGCGTTCATGGAATCCACAGCTTGTTTCCTCGTTTTGGGTGCACGCAGCAGTCTGTTTCTCTTCTTCTAAACTGCAAAATTAACTCTGTAGAATACAAGGAACACAGTTCAAAGTCATCATGGAGAGCGAGGAACAGGTGGAGCTTTCGTTCGCAAGAACATGGGATTCGTCGCTGTCGGGATCCAATATCGTTCCATTGAGCATAGATAGAAGGTGAACGAAAAATGACCAAATTAATGCTCCCATCTTCATAGAAGATGAATCATAAAGCAGGTACGTAGAGAGCATGCATGCTAATTAATTATCACAATATCAATTATATTGCAGGTTTGTCATGCTGCGCGGTTGCTCTGGGTTCTATATCTACGCCATCTTGGAGCACTTCGAACAGTGGCCAGCCTTCAGCATGGCAGAAGCAAGGGCTGTCTTCAAACTTAGGAAAGACAAGTAAGAAACTGATCTTTATCTTGCCCCGTAAGTCCAACAAAGATGACCCTACAGTATTTAGCGTTCAAACATGCATGGTATATGATAATGTAAGGTTACTAATTACGAGATAGATTCATGTCAGAATAAGCTTTAGTTTGATCTGCTAGACCAATGGTTTATTTCAGTACAAATTTATGCCAAGGAAAACGATAAACATGAAGAACCTATGTGCCATGAAAAATAATATATAGCATAACGAAACAACAAGCCCAGCAGATTATAACATTAATTCGGCGTACGTTTCGTATTTATCAAATCAGCATCTGCGTACTCTAGCTAGCTTGTATATATGCAACTATACGCATGTGATGACCACAGCATCCACGGATGCATGTTACATTCTAGGTTTCACTACATGGCCATGGAAGATAACAGGAAAAGGATCATGCCCATGCCTGATGACCGTTCGCCCCCCAGAGGCAAGCAACTAGCTTATCCGGAAGCTGTTCAGCTGATAAACCCCATCAATCCTGCACTCAAAGGAGAGGTAAGTATGTGAAAATATTCATGCCATATGTGACAGCTAAGTTACATAACATGTGCATACATAGGCGGATTGATGGCATTAATCTCCTATAGAACTTGCACACTAAGAAGGGCATTCCGATCTACCTTGGATTTGGCATCCTGCAGGTTGATGACAAATACCAGTATTCATGTAACAACGAGGACAACAAGGTGCATGGATGGATATGCTCCGACCCTCCAGTTGGCTTCTGGCAGATCACCCCAAGCAACGAGTTTAGAACAGGTGGCCCCGTCAAGCAGGATCTCACCTCCCATGTTGGCCCTATATGTCTTGCTGTAAGTAGACCTGATCACCCTGGCTACCTCAGCTTGTACATGATCAGGATCTGTGATATGGCCTCATGAGCTCAAACTACGTACCTTTTAATGTCAGGCTTCCAAGTATAGGGCGTGTATATAATTTAGTGGAAATTTTGCATGGAAGATTTTTTTTTTCCTTTTTCTAAGTTTCCACTTTGAAGATAGAAAATCTTAAACATGCCTAGTCTAGCCACTTTTGAATCGTCTCCATAATATATAACCCACCTCCTAGGGGTCATTTGGTCTGTCAACAAAAAAATACTAGAATGCATAATGGAGTATAATTACATTCTTTATGCAGGTACAGTATGTTATGGCATTCTATGGTGCTTGTACGTCAACCAGAACAGGCTGTCGCTCAGTTTAGAAAGTTAGAATTTGAAAGTTTTAGTAGGAAGATAATGTGCGACGTATAATATGGTTTTTAAAGTTTAATTAGTGTCCTGCCCCTTAAACAACTGGAATGAAATTATGGATGCCCCCCGAAAGTTGTTCTAATTATAGGATGTTTTCTTTGACATAAAAAATGTACCCACTGCACGAGACTCCCGCCAACGTGGGGTCTGGGGAAGGAACAGTGTACGCAGCCTTACCCCGATAAATTGAGAAGTTGTTTTCTTTGACATAAAGTGATGTAAAACTCAGTAAAATTGCGCATTTTTGTGACATATTACAATATGTACTGGTATTATGAAGCCATGCCAAACATGCCTTGAGGCCTTATGTCGCTTGATTTGATATGGTAACACATTAATCCAACTTAAATAAATGCTTTGAATGTATCAGGTATAGTATGAAGTTTAATTGATGTTTCTGATATGCACTTTTGAAACCAGATGTTCATCAGCACCCACTACGCCGGGGTAGACCTTGAGGTGAAGCTCAAGAGTGGAGAGCAGTGGAAGAAGGTCTTTGGCCCCGTCTTTATCTATCTCAACTCGACATATGAAGAGGGAGATCCGCGAAATATTCTTTGGGAGGATGCAAAGTTACAGGTTAGCATGTATTCTCTAGTTGAGCAATCAGTATTGAGAGATGCGCATATGATTCCTCTCATAAGAGTTCTTTTTCAAATGTTTGTTTACAATGGCGACTCCACTTCAATTGAGATCAGACAACAATAAGTGATTCTTACACACTTTGTTTTTCTCTTTGAAACAGATGAAGATTGAACAGGGAAGTTGGCCATACAGCTTTCCTGCCTCGGAGGACTTTTTCAGAGCTGACCGAAGAGGTTTTGTCAGTGGCAAGCTACTGGTTCGAGATAGGTACGTACGGAAGAAGAATGCAAATATTTTATCAATGGCAAAGAATTTCAAATTACCATACTGGTTTGAAGGGAAGGTGTTTCATGTTGGGTATTTAAAAACTGAATAAGCTCTATGAGCTAAACCAAAATTATCCTCTTAAGATTGACAGAAAGATCAAACCAAGGGACTCAGGCTCTTCACTTTAGACCAGACTTTCTGAAAGGGCAAAATGTAGTGGAATGCTAGATTGGAGATAGTGCCACATGACATGACTGACTCGATCATTTTAATATTCTCTTAGGGAGAAGGGTGATGTGGAAATAACAGCAGAATCTGCTTATGTTGGTCTGGCTTTACCAGGACAGGCTGGATCATGGCAAAGAGAAAGCAAGGTTTAAAACTTGACATTTTTTTCATTTTCTTTCATGGGCAACATGCATATGCATAAATTGATGTTCCCCAATTGGGCCAATCTCTTTGCAATGTAGGGATATCAATTCTGGACAAGAACAGGCCCTGATGGTTCCTTCTCAATTGAAAATATTTGTATCGGAGAGTATGGCCTTAATGCTTGGGTTCCAGGTTATATTGGAGACTACTTGTATGACAAAACTATTACCATAACTGCAGGTTAGTATAGTACTCCTAGTGTTATATCCTGATCAACTTCCAATTATTTTGTGAAGGTTCTTTACATTGCTAATCCTTTCATGAATTTGTAGTAAACTTTCAAGTGGGTAGGGGGTGGCTCTGTTTATGATCTATATATGCTTCCCTTGATGTCTTTCTGAAGCAGGATGTAACATTGATCTGGGGGATCTTGTGTATGAACCACCGAGAGATGGTCCTACCGTATGGGAGATGGGCATTCCAGACCGCTCTGCAAGGGAATTCTATGTTCCAGACCCTAATCCTCTGTACATCAACAAATTATATGTCAACCATCCTGACAGGTAATTTCCTTCCTTTACCTCAACCTTCAAGTAAATAATCTACATGGTGTTTTTTTTTTTTTGGCAAGCATGAAATAATCTACATGGTAGCTAGAATTTTGTGCGAAGATAACGTTGATCAGGAGCTAAATCTGTGGCAGTGAAGGTGATCCCCAGATTAGTAGACAAAATATGCACCAACCTTGTTAGAGTCATATGCACATATTGCACCTACATGTGATCACTATTACCCTTTTGCTCACTGCGTCATTGCTCCATTTCTTTTCTTACACACCACCTTCCAACAGGTTCAGGCAGTATGGTCTGTGGGAGAGGTACACTGAACTGTATCCTAAGGATGATCTTGTTTACACAGTTGGAGTCAGTGACTATGCAAAAGATTGGTTTTATGCGCACGTCAATCGGTAAGAAACAACACACTGTTCTTTCATGATGCTTCGACGATATTTAAATCCTAGTTCTTTTCAATCCATTTGCTGGTGTATTAGAAAGCAAGGAAATGAGAACATCGATAAATTAATGCTTCATGTTGTGAAGAAAATCTTGGATTCTTATGCCAGAAAAAAATCATCAAATGTCCCTTGTGTTCTAGGAAAAAGGAAGATAACACCTATGCAGCCACAACATGGCAGATAAAATTCACACTTAAACAAGATCAGCTTGCCGGGGGGCGCTTATACAAGCTGCGAATCGCACTTGCAGCAGCCAAAGATTCTGACTTGCAGGTGAACAATCTGAGAACCAAAAAAAAAAAGAAAAAGAAATATCTCAATTGGGTATCTTCTTTCATGTCATGTGGCAGTGATCACTGAAACAAAACTTTTTCATTTTTTTTTTTTAACTGAGAAGGTGCGGATCAATGACGCTAAGGCATCTCCTCCTCATTTCTCGACGGGCACAATTGGTGGGGACAACTCGATTGCAAGGCATGGGATTGCAGGTTTGTACTGGCTATTTGATGTTGATGTGCAGAACTCCTGGCTTGTTGAAGGTGAGAACATCATCTTCCTCACCCAGGCAAGGAGCACAGGACCCTTCCAGGGGGTCATGTATGACTACATCCGTTTGGAAGAGACTCAGGCCTCCGATCCAAGGAAAAAGGATGCAAACGAATACCCTCTGTGATCCATTTAATTGCTCCACTGTGGAGGGACTTAATTATTTCACTCATATATATCAGCAAGAGTGATTGCTGGGTGGCAGGATGATGATGATGCAGGACTGTAAGTATTGATGTCTCTCCAACATTAAGCTAGGGCAGACTTTCTACAAAGCTTTGTTCAAACTTCAATAGCATGTAATAGGATTATGAAATCCAAATCATTCCCCCCCCTCCCTCCTCTTTTTTTTTGTTGTTGTTGTCTTTTTAACTGTTGGGTAGGTGCTGGACAGGCTTATAGAAATCCTTTAAACGTTCTCATGATCATGTTGAACATATAGAATGGACTACAGAAATTCCATAGATTATATGCTGAGGTTAGAAAGATCTAAACTAACTCAAGAAGTACAGTGTATTGTTGCAGAACTCTTGGTTAGGCATTTAGGTTGCCTTGAGGAATGCAAACTTTGAGGCAAAATCCCATGAGAAAGTATAATTAATATAGCATGTGGGATGTGAAGTGTGAACAAGCTTTTGCGCTCAAATGATAGATTGTTGTAGAGAATAACCTCTAGATGTGCCACACATTTGTGCGGATTCCAAATACCACTATAAAGGGTCAACACTTATAAATATTAATTGTAACTAGATTTATAATTTATTTTGGGATTATCCCATCAAGTTTTTGTCAACTTTGTCTTATTTTTTTTTGACAACTTTGTCATATCCCGCAGCAGAACGATCACTTTATCCCCTGCCCACTTTGGGTGAAAAAAATTATACATATTTGGACATGTCAAATTTAAATTACTTCGTACAAAAAGAGTGTGGCAAATAATATGCATGGTGACATTTTTTTTTTGGACAAAGAATGTAGAATAATATGGTAATATTAATTTAGCGAAAACTGAAAAAAAGGCTGAAATGCTGTGCCAACCCGAGTCATCACAATCACCTTAATTTGTCAACTCATATCAACTCAGTCACCCATCAAGCTACCAAAGCACAAAGAACTTTGTCTGCTTGTGTCAACTCAGCTACCCATAATTAATTTTCCTAACATTGGATTAACATGGGGCAGCACATACACCTTTGTCGGCTCATGTTATCTTATGTTTAATCGAATTCTCATTGTTTTCCTAATGTTGTGTCAATGCAAGTCAGCATGAACACCTTTATCTACTTGTGTCAAGTCAGCCATCCATCGTTTTCGTCGCATTGTGTCGACATGAGGCAACATGAACACACTTGTTCACTCGTGACAACACAAGTCGACTTATGTCAACTCAACGACTCACAATTTTTCTAAGAGAGGAGATTTTCTCTGTTGTACTATGTAGATTTTGATGATCACAAAAATACTAAGTTTAACTCATGTTGAGAAAATCACAAAAACACTAAATATAATTCATGTTCTTGACCCAAGTGTTTGAATTATTTATATGTGATTTGAGAGTCTAATTTGTGTGTTAAGTGTGCAGTAAAAGTGTCCACAAGTCGCACTTGAAGTGAACATTACAAAGTCCAAGACTTGGACAAAAAGGTAAGACAAGACTTGAAGAAGAACTGCAGAACTGACACAATCGAACAACCGACTTTACTAAATCAATCAACCGATTATCAAGAGGTGTTGACACATGCTCTGAAGGTGTCGACAGATCATGAGATCAAACGACTGACTCAGATAAATCTGTCAACTAATTATGTGAAGCTCCAATCGATTGAAGAGCAAGGTCCAATCAATTGATGGTCAAGCAGAAAATCGGACGACCGATTTGGGGATTTCAGTCAACCGATTATGGACCAATCGATTGATGGTGTTCAGTCCAATCGATTAATAGTGAAAAGGCCAATCGATTGATGACAAAGGTTCCGATTGGTGAAGAAAAGATTGGACGACCGATTTGGCAAAGTCGGATGAACGATCTAACCAGTACAGATTGGCACTGGGACAGTCAAGAAATCAGACTTTGCCAGCTGAAGCATCAGTTGAAGTTAAGGCAAAAATCGGACGACTGATCCAAAAATTTTGATCAACCGATTCCGACGTTTCTGCATACGAACTTTTCTAAATAGAGTCCTACAAAGATCCAATTCTTTCCAAACTTTGAAGAATCCTTCGGGATTAAAAATACAACATGCTCTCATGATTTGGGAGAGTTCTCCACGCACCCAAGATTGCATCTTGTGCCCTAGAGTTCAGAACAAGGTTTCTTGCCCTAGAGAGATGTACATGAAGCCCTGAACATCCAGAAGGTTGGAAGACGAGTTCTTATTGATCCAGAAGACTTCCAAACATTCCAAGGAGCTGATCTTCATTAGAAGGATATGGGCTTGGGTGATCAGATCGTGGTTCTTCACTTGGAGAGTTCTACATCGGTGATTTTGCTTCTACAATGACTCTCCTTATTTCAGACAGGGGAATTTTTGTGCTTTCAGTTTTACTCTTTTCCCACTGTCATATGCCTATTGGGACTTGTCAATTTCGTACTGAACATAGTCGTGTGTGTGTGTGTGCTCGGGTTGTGAGCACATTGTGGGTGTGTAGTGCATGTGCGCATACACACTGAGTGTCTCATCTCTGAAAACGAGGTGGGGTTTGTGTTGTCCTCGGAAACAACCGTGTGTGAGGGGTTTATTGACTTGTACCCAGGAAACAAGTTAGTGAAAAATCCTCACGGGGGTGTGAAGTAGTGGACATAGGCGCACGCAGGGGTGTGTTTGCTAAACCATTATAAATCCTGTGTCTTATGGTTTGATCCATATCTTCTACCTCTGTTCGATACACACTAGGATAGTTGGTTTCACAGTTTCTATTATCATATTCCGTTGTGCACATCGTTTTATAGATTGTCTTAATTGAGTTTAATCTATTATGTTTAAAAGATTTTTAAATTAGGCGATAACTAATTCACCCCTCCCCTCTTAGTTGCTGATCGCACGTACACTTGTCCTACATTTGGTAACAGAACATGGCTCTTGATTATAAGAGTGATCTTGTGTGCGATGGCCAACAAAGGATATGTACCTGAGGAACCACCCACCCTACTTTGATGGTAGCAACTACTCTTATTGGAAAAACTGTATGCACGTCTTTCTCAGAGCTCAAAACTATGAGATCTGAAAAGTTGTGAGTAATAGTCAATACACGCTGCCAGAGGATAAGGGAAAGTGGACAGAGGATAATATTACAAAATCCTAGATTAATTTTAGTGCCATGAATATAATGCAGTGTGCTATTCACCCTGATGAATATTCTTGTGTCACCATGTGCATCTTAGCCAAGAAGATGTGGGATAAGCTCGAGTTGATTTATAAAGGCACTTCTGAAGTCAAGGAGACCAAAGCCAACATCTTGGTCCATGAGTACGAGATGGTCAAGATGAGCCCATGGAAACAATCTCTGATATGTTTGCTAGTCTCTCCAAGATTACAAATGGACTGAAGGCTCTTGGCAAAAATTACACGGACACAAAAATAGTTCGTAAAAGTTTGAGATCCCTCCCACCGGTGTGGCACACTAAGGCCATAGTCATAGAGGACTCCAAGAACCTGTCAAGCCTCACTGTGAAGGAGTTGATTGGGAGTCTCATGACTTATGAAATAAACCTCAAAAGGGAGGAAGCAAAGAAACCCATTTTGTAAGCAAAAGGATGTGGCTCTAAAAGCTAAGAAATCCAAGGCAATGTGTCTAGATGAGAACTCTTCAAGTGAAGATGAGGAAGAAGTGGCCAAGATTGCACAAAGCTTCAGGAAATTTTTGAGAAAGTAAAGGCCACAGTCTGCAACTTCTTCCTAGGACTTCAAGGGGAGAAACAAGGAAGAGGACTCCAACAGAAAAGGGTCTGCTATGAATGCCAACGCATTGGACACATGAGATCTGAATGCCCAGTATTTCAGAGAAAGCAGAGCAAAGCCAAGGCAAAGAAGTCCAAGGCCATGGTCACCACGTGGAGTGACTCAGATGAGTCAAGCTCCGCAACAAAAAATGTCCAAGAAAAGAAGAATGTCGATAGTGGACTCAAGGCTATGGAGGATGAATCTCCTAAGGTAACTTCTGATTGATAATCTTTTACCATTGAGGATATGAAAACAATGTACTCAGCCTTACATGAAAAATATAAGAAGGTAAACAAAGAAAACAAGGGTCTAAAAACCAAAATCAATGATATCCTACATAATGAATATCCTTGTGAATTATGTGATTTGTTGAATGTACAATGCAATAATCTTCAAGATGAAAATGAAACCATGCAAAGTAAAATTTCATTGTATGAAGAAATGCAATGTATGCTTCATGATAATGGTAATTCTAAAAATTTGAGCATTCTTCGAAGTCAAAACACATCCTTGAAATTTGAAAATGAAGAATTGAAAAATAAATTACATGTGTTTGAAGAAAATGTTAAAGTCTCTGAAAATTCAATTAGGAGATTGCATGAAACAATTGATAATTTGAAATCCACTGCTTCTAGACTCATGAAGGGGAAGCAAAAACTTAATAAAGTGCTTAGTGTTAAAAGTTAACACTAATAGACATGGTTAATTTAGGCTACTCCCCTAAAAATAAAAAGAGCAAATCTTTTGAGTCTAAGACAGTAACATCTTTTTCTCATGCTTCTAGTTCTTCAAATGCTTCTCATGCTAAATCACAACAAAAAATTGCCCAAATGAATCATCATGCTAAGAGGTCTATGCATCTTAGGAAACTAGTTCAGGATAAGAATTCCATAAACTCAAAGAAATCTGATCATGTTAGAAATTCTGAACAATCTAAGAAGCCTGCATAATCAAAGAAAGGAAAGCATGTTAATCATCATCTTATTCATAGGCCACAACCCACAGTACACAATTCTAATGTCACATGCTATTTTTGTGGTGGTCATGGTCATATGAACTACACTTGTTCTCTAAAGAAAAATATGTAGAAACTGAATCTTGTGTGGATTAGGAAGGATTTGCTATCTTCTAGAACTAATATTGTTGGACCTAAAACCATTTGTGTACCAAAAAAATCCACCTGAGATCTGTGGTTGCAGGTGTCTTGTGAAATTTGGAGTTGGTAATCAATGTGAATCTCAAGGCACCTACACTGTTTTGTGAGTATCATGTTTATTTTTGTGTTGAACTTCGAAGGTAACACATGAATACTCTTGTATGTTGTATAATTGTTTACTCTTTTAGAATTTGATTATAGATTGTGTTTTTTTTTTCCTTCTATAAAAAAATAAAAAATAAAAAACACAAAAAGAGTCTTAGAGAGTTTAGTGTCTACTACATGTCTATCCCTTCTCTGCTTGCATGTAAAGTATATGTAAAGACACTTCCTTCACTCTTTCTATGGCCTATACTCCCTTGATATTTATTGCAATGGCTTAAGACTTAGTGTGCATTAATTTAGCCACTAAAGGGGAGATTCTCTCATTTGGTGTGTGCATACATTAAGGGGGAGCCAAATAATTTTATATTTAACTTGCTTCTCAAAATACATCTGAAATTGAGACCAACACACTAATGCACATGACTATAGATATCACCTTAATAATTAGAGAAAATTTTTCTTAATACTCTTGTGATACTTAAAATCCACCTAACTTGTAGTAACTCGTGAGGAAAAAGCTACATGTCCAAGATTGAAAAGTGAAAAGAGGAATGTGCTTAGTAACTGGGTCTTTCCACTGAAAAAGTGAGATGTAACACCCGTAATTTAAATAATAATAAAATATTAAAACATTATAAAAGATATTGATTACCATAAAAGATACAAGAACATGATTACAGTTGAATTTAAAATCCTTTCACATAATTTATGTGATTCTGGTACTGTCTTTAGATGTGCGCACCCCTACAGGGCGTCATCGAAATTCGGTAACAAAAATAAAATCTAACAACACCATAATTACCAGAAAAATATACTGATCATGAAAACATGAACATCATGAATTATTGATGCACAAATATCCAGATTAAGCTGACATAATGATTTTTTGGAGCAATTTTCACCTGACGTAAAATTAATCCAAAAAAATAAAAAAAATCACCATAATTTGGATTATATCTTAATTAGCTTATATCTAAAATTTCATCTCAATTGGATATCATTTAAATATAAAACCAGTGACCCAAAGAACCTAAACGAATTAAAATTGAATTACGTAACCATTTATGTAATTGGGTTACACGTGTGATTACGTGTGTGGGGTGGCTATGTGTCGGGTTATGGAGATACTTATTCTGGGAGGGTTGTGAGGTGATAAGGCTCACCCTCCTCTTATAACCCCCCCTTCCAGTCCTTCTTCTTCTTCTTCTTCCAGCATCCTCTTCTGCTTCTTCCTCTTTTTCTTCTTCTTCTACTTCTTCTGCTACTTCTTCTTCTTCTCTGTCTTCTTCATACCTCTTCTTCTTCTTCACTGCTTCTTCCTACTACCACCACCACCATACAAAAGAAAGAGAGAAAAAAGAGAGAGAGCAGTAGGTGCAGAGGAAAGAAGAAGAGAGGGAGTAGGTGCAGAGGCAAGGAAGAGAGAGAAAGAGGCTGCAGTGCACTGAGGAGAGAGAAAGAAGAGAGATAAGAAGCTTAAGGAGTTCATCCCCACCCGACGGCTATGCCCAACTGATAAGTAGGTTCCTTTCTATCTCTCTTGATTGTTCACTTCTATTCCAATCATATTTAGACCGTGTGATTCGAGTTTTTATGATTTTGGTTTTTACCAGAATCAGTCGACCGATTTTGGTATTCTGGTCGACCGATCCCACAGTCCAACCCAGAAACTAGCACTGGCTAGGTCGGTCGACCAACTTTCCTATTCCGGTCGACCGATTTTCCCCTGAAACCCAGAATAAATGCTACTAGGTCGGTCGACCAATTTTACTATTTCGGTCTACCTATTCCACAGTCGAAACCCATGATTCAGTATTGGCTAGGTCGGTCGACCGACCCTTCCTGTCTGGTCGACCAGTTTAGTGTTTTCGGACGATCGATTCTTTCTGTTCGGTCGACCGACTTTGTGTTTTTCTGACATGACTGCTTCTTCCAGAAGTGTCAGTAGAAACCCTGCGAAACTGAAACTCATAAGATATTACATGTAAATAAGGAAGTACCCCCCATTTGAATCTAATAAAAATATCAGAAAAATTATATCTCTTACCAGTAAAAAGTTAACTCTCCCACCGAAGAAGAAAAACGCGATTTTGGCAATTCCATCAAAATAGTGTCTTTCCAATCTCTCATAATTTGGCCTACCTGAAAGTCTCATAATTCAAATAAACCTAGTAGAATGTTAAAAATCTAAGGTCCGGCGAAAAATGATAAACACACAGATGACTTCTCCAACGGAGCCCTCTCCTACTAAAAAGGAAGTCAAACATGTCTATCCCTTATTTTACATTAATATGACTTTTACATTGATATGATATTATCTCCAATTCTAAATGAGAATTAGTAATTGAATAGTTCGATCAACCATATTGATTTCATGACTATCCTCGTGATGTATTCTTTCGTTGACTTTTCGATAAAAGGTTTAAGACTATGTTAAGTAAGCCTAAGTACCACATCACAGAGCTATTCTCTAAAGCCTAAAAAGGAGTAGAAAATGTTACATGATATCTCCAGAAGTTGTAAGTTTAGACTGTCTTGTAACTACGACCAGTGTTTCAACATGGTAATATCGCATAGAAATTCTGTTTAACATCTGATTCGCAAACCGACTCGATACATCGACTCCCAATTGACTTTTGAAAGTCCAATCTCAGCTAATAATTACAGCTCAAATTTGGTTCACTATCATAAACCTCTCATATTGCATAACTGTGTTACCCTTGAAACTCCAATCATTCCAACTCTTTTGAGATTCTTATACAATCTTTTACATGTGCCTTATCCTTGAAACTCTAAAGTGCTGCACAATTGTCCGAGAACATAACAATAATGAATATATACTTACTGCTCGGGTCTTTGGGAGGAACACCCGAACTCGACCACTGAATCGGACAATTCGAATATGTACCTGTCGAGAATGGATCTTCCAAACCCAGCCACTGAATTGGACTATTCGAATATGTACCCGTCGAGAGTGGATCTTCCAAACTCGGCCACTGAATCGGTCTATTTGAATATACCCGTCGAGAATGAATCTTCCAAACCTGGCCACTGAATCGGTCTGTTTGAATATGTACCCGTCGAGAATGGACCTACTGAGTGTCTTGGCATTGGACACAACCTACTGCTTGACTAATGAATATTCAATTATATATTATTGTTTCCCATCAGCATGATTTAACTGGATTGCTCTTACTGCCAGTACGTGTTCAATGGACTGCTAGATAGTGATTACACGTTTGATAATGATGGCATGTCATTATGTGCCTGACACTCGTTATTTTGATTCAGTTCATTAATGTATCAATTTAATCTTGCTTGGTTCAATATTGTACATCTTGATTTGTATTATTCTTCCCTTTCTTGAACACTGCTAATTGTTATCCTTGTGTGTAACACCCCGACGCGGAATATCGGAGCAGAATTACAATTATTAAATAATATCGGGCGATAAATAAACATCAAACCATTGCACAATTGAATAATTCCAAATGAAATCCAAACTTCATTAATAATTCATCAACTAACTATTACAACCACTAATCAGAGCCAAAACTAGGGCCCATAGTACTTTATTCAAATCTAAACTACTACATAACGACTAACTAAAGACTGACTAACTAACTACTAAAGCACGGGTTGACGAACGGGTCACTCTTGAGCATCATCCTCATTCCCATCCTCGTGAGTGTGGTAATCTCCATCAGACTCACCTGAAACACATGAAATAATAGCGCAGGATGAGTGAATAACAGCCAGTAGGACTTATTATCTCGTATGAACAAGCATGCTTTAAATGATTAATGTCTTAAAAGACAGGTAACTAGAGAGCATAGTCATGTAGAGAAAAGTAACGATAGCAAGAGAATGATAGCACTTATACACGGAAAATAGCACATCAAGTATGATAATGGATTGGCCATGTAATGGTATAGTACGTAAAGTTGCACAACAGTGCACTAGTAACGATAACACTTGTATAAATAGCACTGAATGATTGCACTGATTGATTGTCATAGATTAAATCTTGATAGTATAATGGCACTGGATGTATGACGACATCCTGATCATTTTAACTCCCATGGGCAAATGACACTTTTCGGGGGCTCCTCCCAGGACCTGATCGGGCCCTATTGCACTGGCATAGTCACGTTTCTTATCTTAGACAATCATACGGATGGCCAAATAGAGTACCAAGAATAGATGAGAATAGTAGATGAATAGACGAGAGTGTAGAGAGAAAGTGAACAGATGAGAGGATAAAGATAATAGATGAGATAGGGGTATAATCGTAAAACAACGTTAAACAGTCGATAGTAACAATTGCACAACACTAGGTTCGGTGCCGGCAGTCAGGTAGAAGTCACAACCGCCCATTAGCCGTGCTATGAACACAGGCTAGATGGTCCGACGTGATCCCAAGGTAAGAAGGAAACACACTAAGGCCGTTTGGATCGTACTGATCCCTAAAGGTGTAAAGGGTTTAAAAGGTACAACCAGCTCGTCGGCAAATGTACGTGTACCAAAGCTAAGGAGACTTACGGAGGCCTTGACAAAGAGTCCCTGGTCCTGTCAGGAGTATTCCTAACGGAGAGGTGGTCCATGCCAAGAAAAGTGTGTAACGAAACGTTGTCCGTCTTGCCTCGAGTGCTCGATGGCAAAGGGACACGATGTCGGTGTACAAAGCACGCGAATAAAACGAAGACAAGTGTCATTTAAATAATGGGGAAATTTAAGTGAAATAATTACACTTAATTACCAGATATATTATTGAGTATTTTAATAGGGCCTTATTGCAATTAATAACGTTTAGTGTGTGCAAGTGTTAAGAAATCATGAGAGTATGGAAAATTGTGCACATGGCTTTTAAATTATATAATATCATGTGAATATTATCCATTAATATTTAACAAATTGTTACTCTTCGTGATAGTACTTAATTAGGGTTAAACAGGGTTTAAATGGCAATTATAATAGGGTATATAAGCAATTAGGGTTTTCTGGCCGCTCAACTGAAAACGCGACGGGGGTTCTCGTCGCGTTTCAGATCGCGACACACGGTCTGGTCGCGTTCTGCTAAACCGGCCGTCAGAGTTGAACTGGGGAGAATTGCGACAGGTCGACCCGTCGCGTTCAGAACGCGCCGGTTCTCCTTGTCACGACCCCTTCTAAGATCGCGACGGGTCGGGCCGTCGCGACTTCAGAAGGTGGCCCGAGCCCAGAAAGGGGAATTCAGCCCTTTTCCAAGTGGGGTCCCTCCCTCCATACATGATACAGAGCTACTCTAAAATCCATATAAAATCGCAGAAAGCTCCAAAAATCATGAAATTGGTTTTAAACGAAACTAGACATGTAGATCTATCACTAGGCATGAGTAATTAGAAAATAGACATGAATAGGGCATGATTTGATTATGTTACTTTTCGGTGACCTAAAATATGCATAGTTAGAGAAAATGATTTAATTCGCAAGGGATACATGATGAAAATTGGGGAAACTAGGGGCGTTTGAAGCCTAACATCATGTAGTATTTATGGGAATATTCACAGGGCATGAGATCAAGTACATATATGGATTGAAAGCAAACTTGTATGTTCGGGTGCATGGTAAGGACCGAGTTTAGAACATTTAATACTCCTTCATGGAGCCACGAAAATTAGGGAAATCATAGGGCTTTCAAAGAGGGATGTGTGGGCTACCTATGGCCGAAGTTAGGTGATTTGTGCTTGAGAGATTGCCTACCTTTTCTTGCTGTAATGAAAACCTAGGGTTGATGACGAAGAAGAAGAAGAAATCCCTCTTGTTCCAAGCCTTCTCCTCCTTGCTCTTTCATCCTCAGCCTTCTCTCCTCGTCCTCCAAAGTCCCAGCAACGAGTTATGGCTTGGTAGAGACGAATTAGGGTGTATTAGCTAGCTATAAGAGTCCTTACTTTCTAAAACTCCTCCTTTCCTTTAAAACTCCAAATTTCTCTATTTATCTCCCTATTTCTCTCCTTTATCTATCTAATAGGATTGGGAGAGAGTTAATTTCGTGGGAAAATGGTTAGGGTAAGTCTATGACTCCTTTTAAGGATATATATGTGTCATTTAATATTTATCATAACCCTTTTACCAATTATTACCATTTTTAGTACGAATTTTACTTAATTAGCTCTCATCCCATGATGGGCTCTTCACATTTGGGCCCATTCCTAATTTAGCTTAATGGGTTTTGATTTAATTCTCATTTATTCCCTCTTTATTCTAATTAATTATATTTGTCATATTTATTTAATTAAAATTTTATTTTATTTAGGATTTTAAAAATCAAGGTTGCTACATCCTCCCCCTCTTAAAAGAATTTGGTCCCCAAATTCATATGATCTTAAGAGACAGAGTGACTTACTGAATAACTCTGGATAATTCTGTCGCATTGTTGTTTCGGGTTCCCACGTGGCTTCTTCAATTTCATGATTCCTCCATAGCACCTTTACCACTGATATGGGTCGGTTCCGAAGTTGTTGTATCTTCTTGTCCAAGATTTTCACCGGCTTCTCTTCATAGGTCAGATCTTTATTTAAAATGATATCATTATAGCTGATTATGTGTGATGGGTCGTACACGTATTTCCTTAGCATTGATACATGGAAAACATTATGTACGGTGAAAAACTGGGGAGGTAGTGCTAGACGATACGCCACCTCGCCAACTCTTTCTAGTACCTCGAATGGACCTATGAATCTCGGTCTTAACTTGCCTTTCATCCCAAACCTTTGAAATCCTTGGGTCGAGGACACTTTAAGCAACACATGATCTCCAATTTGAAATTCTAAGTTCCGTCTTCTTTTGTCAGCATAGCTCTTCTACTTGGACTGAGCTATCTTAATCCTATCCCTGATGATCTGTATATCTCTGCTGGTGTTTTGTACCATGTCTGGTCCCAGCCATTGCTGTTCACCTACCTCATTCCAACACACTGGCGATCTACAGCTTCTACCGTACAATGCTTCAAATGGTGCCATCTTGATGCTGGCCTGGTAGCTGTTATTGTAGGCGAATTCAATTAATGACAGTTGTTCATTCCAGTACCCCTCGAAATCAATAGTGCAGGCTCGCAACATATCCTCTACGATCTGATTAGTTCTTTCCATCTCTCCATCTGTCTATGGGTGGAATGCTGTGCTAAAATTGAGTTTGGTGCCTAAAGCCTTCTGAAGTCCCTTCCAGAATCTAGAAGTGAATCTGGGGTCACGATCTGAGACTATGGATACGGGAACTCCATGTAATCTCATTATCTCTTTTACATACAATGCTGCAAGTACATCTACACTCCAAGTACTCTTAATTGCTAGAAAATGTGAGGACTTAGTCAAACGGTCCACAATAACCCAAATACCATAAAGTCCACCACGAGTTCGAGGTAAACCCATGATGAAATCCATGCCGATACTCTCCCATTTCCATTCAGGTATGTCCAGGGGTCTGAGTACACCCGCAGGACGTCGGTGCTCGGATTTTACCTGCTGACATGTGAGGCAGTGCGCGACATGCTCAGCCACCTCACGCTTCATGTTGGGCCACCAAAATGACCTTTTCATGTCCTGGTACATCTTGGTTGCACCTGGGTGAATTGTATACTTTGTCTTATGGGCTTCATCCATCAGCTTTCTCTTCAACTCTTCATTGTCAGGCACACATGTCCTAGCTTGAAATAGTAGTCTCCCATCCTCAGTGATGGAGAAATCGGGTATGTCGGCTATGGTTTCCTTGACTCGGATTAGAAATGGATCATTATCCTATTGCTCCCTGATCTCGACAAAGATGTCTGGTTGAGCTCTAAGGTTAGCCACTAACACCTTATCACTTCTCTGCTCAATATTTAGATCCAGACTGGCGCTCTAATAGTTGCATCTCGCCCATGACTAAACAAGATAATGAAGCTACTGGCTTTCTACTGAGTGCATCAGCTACTGCATTACCTTTGCCTGGGTGATATTGAATATTGAAATCAAAGTCCTTCAGGTACTCCAACTATCTTCTTTGTCTCATATTGAGCTCCTTCTGAGAAAATAAGTACTTCAAACTCTTGTGGTCGGAGTAGACAATGAATTGCTCTCCGTACAGGTAATGCCTCCATATCTTGAGTGCAAACACCACTACAGCTAGTTCTAGGTCATGGACAGGATAATTAACTTCATGAGGCTTCAACTGTCTTGATGAATAAGCTATCACTTTTTCATTCTGCATTAGCACGCAACCTAGACCGATTCCAGATGCATCAGTGTAGACTGAGAATCCTTTGCCCTCGACTGGCAACGTGAGGATAGGTGTAGAAGTCAAACATTGCTTTAGTGTCTGAAAGCTCTTCTCGCATTCCTTGCTCCAGACATAGGGGTTCTCTTTTCACGTAAGACGAGTAAGAGGTACAGCTATCTTGGAGAAGTCTTTTATGAACCGTCTGTAGTAACCAACCAGTCCAAGAAAACTTCTGATCTCAGTGACATTGGTCGGTCTCTCCCAGTTGAGTATAGCTTCTACTTTGGAAGGATCGACAGTGATACCATCCTTGGATATAACATGCCCTAGAAATGACACCTCCTCGAACCAAAATTCACACTTGCTCAATTTGGTGTAGAGTTTGTTATCGCGCAAGATCTGTAGAGAGATCCTCAGATGTTCTTCATGCTCTTCCTTGGTCTTTGAGTATATGAGAATATCATCAATAAAGATCACGACGAATTTGTCGAGGTATGGCCGATAGATGTTGTTCATCAATTGCATAAAAGCTGCAAGAGCATTGGTTAGTCCAAAAGGCATGACTACAACTTCATAATGACCGTACCTGCCCCCGAAAGCCATTTTGTAAATATCCGCATCCTTAATCCTCATTTGATGATATCCCGATCTAAGGTCAATCTTAGAGAAATATTTGGCTCCTGATATTTGATCAAACAATTCATCAACACGAGGCAGAGGGTATTTGTTCTTGATAGTCAGATGATTCAACTACCTGTAGTCGATGCATAACCTCAGGGATCCGTCCTTCTTCTTGACAAACAGCACTGGTGCTCCCCACGGAGAAGTACTTGGTCTGATAAAACCCTTTTCCAGCAGTTCCATCAATTGCTCCTTCAATTCCTTCAGTTCAGCAGGGGACATTCTATATGGCTGACGTGACACCGGTGCTGCTCTAGGAGTTAGATCGATTGAGAAATTTACATGTCGTTCAGGTGAAATGCCTGGCAGCTCGTCGGGGAACACGTCGGGGTACTCTTGTACTATATGTATGTCTGATATCTTGAATGCTTTCTTTTCTACAACTATGGCGGCAAGAAATGCCACACACCCTTTTCTTATCATGTTCTGTGCCTTAATAGCAGAGACGAGAGACAAGTGCCTCTTGTGTCTACGTCCCGTAAAAGTCAGCTTAGGAAATTCACTAAAGGTAATCTTCCCTCTTCTACAATCCACACAAGCCCCATAAGTGGATAGCCAATCGGCTCCCAGAATGACATCATAGCCCTCCATGGGCATACAGATCAAGTCGGCTCTAAGATTGAGTTCACCAATCATAACATCAGCTAATGGAAAGTATTTGTTTAATTGAGCTTTCTCCCTTAAAGGTGTTTGTAGACGTGAGATTTGGCCCATCCCCACGTGGTTCTATGGCCCAATAAGACCCGTTTGACCGTTTGTTGACTTGCCTCGGATGCCATGTAGACGGCAGCATCGATTGCCGTTGACTACTGGTTGACGGAAAGCCCTCTGGACGTGTACTCATGTTGGCGTCCACAACGCTGGACATCTGCATGCGGTTGGCGGCAGGATCGGTTGACGTCAAACTGGTTTACTTGGTCTGCGCAACTACCTCGAGAATCTAGCCCACTTGCACCATTCTCTCGCCCATGCAGCGCATGGGGCCGTTCCCAACGGGAAAATGGGCCACCTTGGCACCCCATTGACCCAGTAAAAATCCTACTTGGCCTCTCCCCATTGGTTGGAGCCTTTATGCATGGATTGCCAAGTGTACAAGTGTGTTTCTTGACACTTAAGCATCCAAGGCTTCTGAACTCCGACCTGACTGCCTATTTAACTCCCTCTCTGGCCTTCTAAGTAATGGGGGGAGAGGCTGGACGTCCACATGCTGCCATTTTGAGAGAAGAGAGGAAAGTTGCACCCTACCTTCCACCACTCATCCTCTTCTTTCTCTCTTCATTCGGGACGTTCAGAAGGTTTCATCCCGAGCTAGAGGAGCCCTGCAAGGAGTCTACAACGCCAACAAACGAGGATCAACTCCCTCCTCTTCCTCTCTTGCCCTTCTTCTTCTTTTAATACTTGCATGTTGCACACACCTTCCCACACATCCTAGGCACATAGGGCACCTTCCTACACACCTAGAAAGGGGTTTCCCAACCAAAAAATGGAGGGAAGAAGGGTGGTCATAGCACTTGGCCACCCCTCTTCTCAAGTCCGCAACCGATACGGGACTCTCCTTTTGGGCTGTTTCTTTTCGTTCCTAAGCATTCACTACACTTCCTTTAGACTAATAGAGCTTCTTTTTGTGGCAGGAACAATCTGTAGAAGACCGCGGAGCTCTTTTTCTTTGGCCGGCCGAAGGAGGAGAAGTTGAAGCCCCCATCTCCATCCGCTGTGTGAGGCTGCTGCACCGACGTGGTCACAACATTCCTTGGGCACAGGTAAGGCCCTGGCGATCACAAACTCCCTCTTTCTTTTCTGGTTTTCTCTGTTTACTCCTCAGTCAACCTAGTCAACCGGGGAGTCAACGAGGTCAACCAGTGACCCATCATCGCCAACGAGAGACCAGCGACGCCCGCGAGCTCACGGAGGATCCCACAGTCAGTCGGCCTACGCGGAAACGGACCGTCCACAGCCTCTCTTCTGGCGATCACGGTGGGACAACTCCTGCTGCTGTGGTCTGTCTGCATCCAGGTAGACGACAAGCGATCTTGCCGTCGACCCAGGTAAACGTCCACGGTTCATGCCATTTATTTATTCTTAGCGTCCATATATGTTGTCGTTTAGTCTGTATTAGTGTCAGTCGATCTTGCCGTCAGTTGATTTCTGATGAACTGAACGTCCATGTCCTTGCCGTTTATGTCACAGAACTCTATTTTTTGCCTGTTTTGATCTGTTTTGTTTTCTGTTCGCTTCCTGGTTGTTTACTAACGGTCCTCAGTCATTGGGGGGTCATTCTTCTCATCTGTTCTAGCCTCCCCTCACATTTTAGGCCAGCCATTCTTTGGTTTACAACCTTTTACTCGGGGACTCCCTCTCGGGTAAATCGGGTTGGCTCCAAAGAAAACTCTGTAAGTCCCTAAATTCCGTGGATTCCCTCACAGTACGGGGCAGGAGGACCTTTACCCTCCCTGTCTAGTTCGCCTATTCACCCGGGTTTGAGTCAGATTTGAGAGGATCGGCCTTTACAAGCTTGATTAACACATAACTTTGATCTCTAAAATCTTGGGGATGTTGTTTGATAACATTGTTTGGTAGAAATCCACATTTCTCCTAAAACAGTGTAATTAACCCAACTTTAACCATTCTAAAATCAGTAGGTTGTGTGCTAATGGATGCTTGGCTGAACTCCTTGAATATGGCTGACAATCCGGCTTTTGAGTATGAAGATAATGTCCATGAATTTTTCGGGATGGTTGACACCAACAATCAGCCCGAAGAGTCAGTTCACTCCTCTTCTTCCTCTCAAGCTAACTTTGAGGGGAGCGTGAGTCTAAGGGTCAACCCCACATAAGCTCAAGACACTCAAGAAGACCCCGAATTCTCTAAGCTCCTCTCCCGCTATTCGCCCGAGGACATCATTTCAATGCTCTCAAACCATACCGTCCGGGCAGCAGTCTCCCCTTCCTCTCCATCCCCTTCTCCCTTCCATGCTTCCTCATCCAGGCCCATTCCTAGGTCTGCTACCCCTTCACGGGTTCCCATCTCCCCCGCCCCCTTTTCCGCTCCAAATCCTCCCACTCCTCTACCTACTTCTGTTCCAATCCCTTCTCCTGTCTACCCACCTCATGTTCAGCCCGCACCCCCATTCAATCCGAATCCATCTCTCGTTCAGAGATGGAGGGTCTTATTAGGAAGCTCCTGGCTGAGTCCCTGTCTCTCTCCAAGCCTCATTCCCTCTAGAATTATTGCAAGCTTCCCAATGCCTATTTTCCTCCGGGTTTCAAGGCCCCGAAATACCGCAAGTATGACGGGACCTCTGATCCCCAATTCCATCTTGCCGGTTTTACCATGGATTCCCATCGATGGCTATACGATCGGGTTCTTTTAGTTCACCTCTTCCAACAATCGTTAGAAGGGGAAGCTTTGAGGTGGTTCACCTCCTTACCCGCATCGAACCTCATCAATTTTGACATCGTCTCCGAGCGATTCATCTCACACTTCTCATATATGGCCACTCAAGTCCCTACACTCCCCGACTTGGTGGCGGAAAAGATGAAGCCGGACGAAGACTTTGTCACGTTTTCCAATCGATGGAGATCCATGGCTTCGAGAGCCGACATACCCATCCCAGAGTCCCAGGCCATAACCATGTTGGTTACCAACACCACCCCCGTGCTCCGTTCTATCTTGATGCTAAGTGAGTTCCCCTCCTTCGCACATCTCTACAACCGAGCCAGGGTGGTCCAAAACCAAATCAAGGACTCTTCCCTACCACATTTCTTTGAAGGGAAGCCCAAGGGATGTAAGACTCCCGCGGCACCTACCACCGAGGGGGTGACCGTCAATGAATCTGTAAATGCTTGCAGTCAGCCATTGAGGCCTCCAAACAGGCCCTCCAATCCTCCATCCAATCCTTCCAATCCTCACCAATTCCCGTCACACCCCTCCAAGCCTTACTCTGCAGTTCCCCCTCCTTCTGGCTACACCCGGCCCGGCCCTAAAAGGTCTCACTACCCTCCTCTCCCTGAGACCCTCGAGGATGTATTCTTTGCCCTCATGTCCTGTGATGCTATCCGGCTCCCCCCACAAAGGGAAAACATCAATCTGAGGGTGGACACCTCCAAGTATTGTCCTTACCATAGGGCCCATGGTCATGAACTCCACAATTGCTTCACCTTCCGCGACTGGGTATATGACATGAACGATCAAGGAAGGATTAACTGGGAGGATGTCAAAGTAGCCATAGCCAAGTCTAGGTATACCAAGAAGGATCTGGGTATTGTCCAAAACCCTCTCCCCAACTACCAAAGCAACAATCCCTTCTCCTCTAAGTCCCAGGAAAATGTCCACACCATGACACATTCGGAACCCCGGGTAGTGAGGAGAGAGCAAAAGTGGGGGGTAGAAGGTTTTGAGGAATGGTACCCATGTCCCTCTGTAGAGTCTGAGGAATCCTCCGCCACTGTAGACACCATCTTAGAGGAACGGCCTTTAGTTCTCATTAGACCCACCCGTCAAGAGGCCTACCCTCCTATTTTCCCTGTCCATGAGTTGTCCACCCCTGAGACCAGACCTCTCCAACTAATTCTCCCTAAGTCTCGGGAAGATGTTCATGTCACACTCAGGAACCGGATTGTTCCTCCGCCCTCGCGGCTGTTAGGATCAGATATTCGGTAATGGCAAAGCTAGAAGGGGGGGTTGAATAGATTTGCAGCGGAAACTTAAGCAATTTAAAAACTACTTCGGATTAATAGATCTACTCAATTAAAACCCCTTTGATCTGATGCAATGTGTGTGAGCAAACTAACAGTTAGTGTGTAGACGAAATCCCTATGCATGCATCTAGCGCAATACAATGCAAACCACAAATCAAACCACAGTACACAAGGGATTTTTTAGGTGGTTCGGAGATCACACCACGTGACTCCTACGTCCACCCCTCACACAGTGAGGACACACTACTCAAGAACTGAGTACAACACACACACACGAACACAACGACTCAACCACACACACACACGCTAGATCAAGTTCACAAAAGATCAGACCCTCTAGCCTTGATCTGATCAACACACCACACACTATGATCTATACACAACCCTTGTATAGATCACAAAACACACACACATTCACAAACACCACGTACTGATCTCCAATCAGTACACACACACATAAATATATGAAAGTAGAAACAGAGAAGAGTTATGAGTTGAGGATCAAATCCAATATGTAAGCTCTTCTGTGAGTTCGTCCAGAATACTTCAAGCTTCACGTCGTTGAAGACCACGTGATGATGGAGAAGCTTGACTTGAGGACGAACCAGCTTCAATCCTGCTCGTCGAATGGATCTTCCTTGTTCTGAGCAGAGAGTTGAAGCAGAGCAGCAGAGAAAAACCTCTCTTCTTGGTCTTTTCCTTAGGGTTTTGGTTGTGGCTGCTTCTGTACGAAATCCACTTGACAAAAGTTGCTTATATAGTGGTGTTTACATATGGAGAGTCGTGGTGGAGAGAAACACCATCTACGGCAACTTAGAAACTTTCCGTATTTGAAGATCTCCTTCATCTGTCGACAGGTCTGGGTGCATCTGTCGACAGGCAGCAACAGTTTTGCAAATGCCAGAAGTCAGGTTTTACGGGTAACAGATTTCTATACTTACCTGTCGACAGTCGACTTGCATTTGTCGATAGGTAGCAATAGAATTGCACATTCCTGAGCTCTGTCTGTAGGTGGCTGTCGACAGGCACATGGGGTCTGTCGACAGGTAGTTGTTTCCTGAGCTTTGTCTTGTCTATCTGTTCACATCTGTCGACAGGACCTGAAGGGCTGTCGACAGGTGACTGTCTTCATGAATGTATCTGATCTTTTTCTCTTGTTTTGGTATATCTTTGTTGCATGCACTCACACGTACATGATCAAACATGTATAATCAGATATTTTGAATACATAAATAACCAAATATTGCATCAAGTTATTGTCATGTATCAAACCTCAATTAAGATTGTTCATCATCAAAAACATGTTGTTATAAACATTAGAATGAGAACCCAACAGCGGCCATCTCAAGATGAGGAGGATAGTGTGTAACACCCCGGAAATTTAGTAATTTAAAATTTTCAGAAATATAGAGGGATAAAAATAAATAATCGTATTGGAGACTTCCAACACCATGTAATTATGAACCATCAACAAGAATGGGCCTATAGAACACATTTGGCCCAAGGATATGAATGAACTGGACAGGGAATTACCCAGAAATTCGTGTAGGTAATTATACCATAATTAGCAAGGGCAATTTAGAGTTAAAAGATGGTTGATTAGTCATGTAAGGTAAGCCAAAACCGAACTCAATCCCAATTGGTGGTTTCCTAAACCTTTGCTACCTCTTTTGGGTAAGAGAATCCCAGATTTCCTGGAAACTAGGAAACAGCGCTCGTAGCCCCTTTCCTAGTATCGTTAGGACTCTTAAAAACATCCTAAACCTATAAGAACTCGTCCCTAAACTCTTGGGGAAGGTTTAACAACGAAGTTTGGGTCGTTTGGAGGCAAGCAAGAACTTCTGAGGAGCAGGAGAAAGGCTGTGAGTCGTAGCCTCATCCCCTGCATCTTCTGTTGCATCCAGAACATCAACGGGTTTTAGATCTTCCTAAAGGTAGGTGTTCTCGGGCCAAGATTAAAGAAAACCAATGCCAACATGTAGTTTCTTGAGTCTAGGATCATTTGCACTTGATTTGCCCAATTTTCATGGAGTATTCATCGTGTATTGGTGATTTTCCCGAAGTCTTGCACAGTTAGGACTTTTCTCGTTCGTCATATTGTGCACATGATTCAAGACCGAATTTGACTAAACTTTCTTCATGAAAGTTCTTCCAATTGAAGTCAAGATCATCTTCTATGTTAGACGTTTTGTCCAAAAATCTTTCGTTACAGAGTTAGGAGTATGATAAGAGAGTCTCTGCATGATACTGCGATTTCGGGCTACTATTGATTTTTTGTTCTTCATATGTTTTCTCAGGATTAGAGACCGAATTAGATCAAACCCTCAACATCAAAGTTCTTCGACTAGTTGTCCTATTCATCTTTTGTGTTGAATGTTTTGTCCAAATGTCATTCGTTAGAGAGTTATAAGAGTTAGAAGTGAATCGCTGCATGAGACATGTTTTTCTGGTTACACCTGACCATGTGTTTTGTTCTGGAAGGGCCACTAGTGTCGACACTGCCTGTGCTAGTGTCGACCTGCTGTCCCAAAACAGCCCAGAAAGTGTTCTGGGAAGCCCTCTAGTGTCGACACCACCCTATCTAGTGTCGACACACTCCCCCAGTTTGACCCAGAAAGCTTCTGGGAGCTGATCTAGTGTCGACACTACCTAACCTAGTGTCGACACACCGTCCCATATTGGCCAGAAGGTTTTCTGGAAGCTGTCTCTAGTGTCGACACTACTTGAACTAGTGTCGACACTACTTGACCTTTTTGCCTTGTATTTGATGCACTGTGTCGATACTACCTGAACTAGTGTCGACACTACCTGACCAGTTTTGCCTGATTTTGTCTTGTGTTTGGAGCATGGTGTCGACACTACTTGATCTAGTGTCGACACCACCTTACAAGAAATTTGCATAATTTTGGTCTAATCATCTCATGATGTCTACTAATTGTGCATGATGTCATATAGTATGCATGGACCTAAAATAAATCAATCCATTGAAGAAAATGGTAATGATACGAATATGATTCTAATGTGTAATTTTGATTATCCTTATGTTCATTGGATTATCTTGTGATCTTGCTTATTGTCAATTGATAAGATAAGGATATGATATGAATGTGGGAATAAATACATGTTAGTATGGACATGTTAGTGGCGTTAATGTCATGATTTGCATATGAGTTCCAATAGTTACATGTTTTTCGGTGTTCAATTAATTATTTGTCATACGCATACATGCTAGGAAAGATCCGTGATTCATCACTTACACTTTTGCACGAATAGGCACACCCTTCTTGGGAAATTGAAAGCACATGTTCTACATACGATCCGTCTTTTGAAACACCCTCATGTCAAGACATTAAAGAATTATGAAACATAAGATACGTCGTTATCCTGCCTTGTTCTTTTGAGTTGTTTGTCATTCCTTGACTCTATGAATGATCATGTTTCTTTTACTATGAGCTTGTCATTGAAACTCTGTGGCCATAATATGAATCTGTTTGTTCGGCACAACGTGGGACTCCGGTCCAAAACTTGATCCAATGCTTGTGCAATAGGGGCCCTGTCCGGTCCTGGGGAGGAGCGCCCCAACGTACTTGTTAACCGCGGGAGTATGGACTCTTGGTGCTTGGCATAGCACACTGACATGCAAGATTGTGAAAATGTGCCTTCTGTTTGACATGATAAGTTTGACTTGACATGATATGATACGTTTGTTCTTGTGAACACATGAGTTCTGCTTGAATATGGCCAATCTCTTCTGACATGATTCTATTCTTGAAACATCTGTTCATTGTATATGCAATTCGACATTTTGATCTGATACGATATCCGTTCTATTCTGCTATTCAATCTGTTAGTATTACATACATTGTCATCATATTCATATGCATATCTACCTACTTAAAATGTTAATCATGTATACTAGTGCCCGCACGTTATTGAGATGTAAATCCTACTGAGCTAGTTCGCTCACCCCTATCATCCTACCCTTTTCAGGTAGTGATGAAGAACCGGTGGAGTCGGATGGGACTGGACAAGAGTGACGAGCACCCGTCCTAGAATAGATGACAGTTTAGAAATAGAAATTGAGTAGTCTATGTAATAGTGAACCTTTTCTGGAAGTTATTTGAATAATGGACCCTTTGGTTAATTCTTTCTTGTAAGGTTGTATCTAGTTGAATGAAATGAAATAAAGAGTAACTTTGAGGATATTATTATGATTTGAAAAGTGTTATTATATTCAATTGTGACTCTGCGCTATTCAACTGTGATACGTTTGTTTGTATCGTTCACGTCCCCCGGTATTTATTCCGCTGCTAAATATCGGGGCGTGACATAGTGGACCTCCACCCCCCGCTGACACCGAATATGACATTCTGCAACACTTAGATAAGACGCCCGCGATGGTGTCTATTTTAGAATTGATTCGGAGGTCGCCGTCTCATCAGTCTACCCTCCTCCAATTTCTCCAGAAGATCATGGTCAATGATGACCTTCCTCCCAGTGGGGTCACTAGTGCCATCCTCTCTCTCACCCAAGGACCTTCAATCTCCTTCTCGGACAAGGATCTTGCTGCTCTCGAGTGTCGTTCACTTCCTCTTTGTCTTACCATTAACCTCAATGGGGTTTCAGTAGACTCCACCCTTATTGACACTGGGGCATCCATCAACGTTTGTCCGATGAAGACCCTCAAGCAATTGGGTTTGGGGGAGGATAATCTGGAGAAAATCTGCTCCACAATTGCCGCCTATGACAACTCCAAGAGGGTTGCCAAAGGTAAGATTGCTCTCCAACTCGAGATCGGACCCGTCACCATGTCTTCTGAGTTTCTAGTCCTCGACGTCGATCCAGTCTATAAGGCCATTCTCGGTCGTCCCTGGCTGGAACAAACCTTAGGGGTCCCTTCCACCCCCACCAATGTTTCAAATTTCCTTTCAATGGGCGAGTCATCAAGATTAAGAGCATTCCTACCGTGGAAACTCTCAACTCTATCACTTCGGAGCAGATGCCTCACTTGTTCATTCCAGACAAGGGGAAGAAGCCAGTCATGTCAATCTTTGACTTCCCCTTGCCCTGTGATCTGAGCCAACCTCCCCCGTCAGCTGAAGAATTTGAGCACATCCCATGTCCACAAGGGAAAGGTTGGGAAGTAATGGCTAGGATCGGCTATATACATGGCCGAGGGTTGGGTAGGAACCAGCAGGGTCCTATTTGGAGCATATCGACAAGAAGATTGTTAGATACGGCTGGCCTAGGCTTTCATCTGGATCCTTTCATCCCCTATCAGCCTCTTACTTGGACCCTGAGTGACCACTTCATTCAGGGGCCCCTCCAACCGGGAACTCGGGAACCGGTGATTGAAGAGCTGTCCGACTCAGAGAGCGAAGAAGAAGAAGAAGAGGATGCCAAATTTGAAGAAATCTCTGAAGATTTCGGCCTTCTCTCGCTCTTTGGTTCTAACACTCCATCTCCACCATCTCCATCTTCTTCATCACAATTTCTCCCTGCTGAGGTGTGCCGGCACCTGACTCCCTTCCTCCTTCAACCACTTCTTTCTCCCTTCTTTTTCCACCTGTCCTTTCTCCATCCCTCACTTGTCCAGTCGAGGCTACCTTGAGTCAGCAACTCATGGTTTTGAGCCTTGACTCCAAAAAAAAAAATGCCAATTCTCAAAGGTGGGAATGCCAGGTCTCCATTGAGCACCCTTCCGCTCTGGAGTCTCTTCCGCTCGGCCAGGGGCCGACACTTTCCAGCTTAGACTCCCATTCTCGCCCCTCTAGGGGCACTTCCCCTGTACATAGTTTTGTACATAGCAGTCCTGTACATAGTGTCCTAGATTCTAGTTTAGAGTCGGGTTTAGAGTCTAGTCTAGGATTAGAAGAGTCTAGATCCCCTCAGTCATGTGTTCGCAAGGAGAAGGGTAAGCAAGTTCCCGCCCACTTTGTCATGGCCTTGGCTGAGAGGTGTGCCAAGTTAAGTCAAGTCCCAGAGTTTCTTGAGGATCCTGCCCTAGTTAAATCTGATTTTGAAGGAGGAGACTCTGTAGACGATGGTTTAGGAGTCTATCTGCTTGATTTTGATGAGAAGGGTGAGCCGGGAGATCTTGGGTCGGAAGAAGAGGACCCAGTGAGCTCCTATGTGGATGGCACAAAGAGGTTCGACGAGCCAACCATGGCTGCGGATGAACCCACCAAGGAGGTTGTTAGGATCGGATGGGTGGATGGATCAGATCTAGAAGGGGGGGTTGAATAGATCTAACACTAATTAACGCGGAAGCTTAAGCAATTTAAAATTACTTCGAATCAGAGATCAAATCACCCAAACAATTTAACGATCTGAAGTGATTAGAGTGTGTGAGCAAATCAATTAGTAGTGTGAACGAAATCCCTATGCATGCATCTAGCGAGATACAAAGGCAAACCACAATTCAAACCACTGCACAGAGGATTTTAGGTGGTTCGAAAATCACCTCCAGTGACTCCTACGTCCACCCCTCACACAGTGAGGCCACACTATTCAAAACCTTGAGTACAACTCACACAGGAGCACGATGACTCCAAACACCCTTGAGCACGACGACTCAAGAAACACCTGGAGCACGACGACTCCAAACTGAGCACGACGGCTCAAAACAACAACTGGAGTACGACGACTCCAAATTGAGCACGACGGCTCAAACCACATAGTGAGGGCGACGAGTCACAAACCAGAGCTCGACGGCTCACAATACAAAAGCTAGATCAAACACAAAAGAGATCAGATCCTCTAGCAATGATCTGATTCAAGATAGTTTCGTACACAGAAATTTGCACAGAACTTCATGCACAAATCTCATTGACGAAATAAGGAAGAACAAACTCAGAAATAAGGCAAATAGATGTAGAAAGAGTGTTCTTCGATGAAGAGGCCTTGCAGGCGCTTCAATTGAGGAGCCTTGATGGAAATCGATGGAGATTCTCCTCAATTGGCGATGCTCTGCTTTGACGGCATCTGAAATGCCAGAAATCCTTCTTCTCATGCGCCTCTTCAGTTGGTTCTGCTCCCTTGCCTTGCACAGCAAGCTTCTCTCCAGGGATTCCCCTTGATTCCCTTGTCCTTCCTCTTGAAAGGATGGCTTGTAGCTTCTGGAGATGGAGACAGATATGGAAAACCCCCTTTGGCCGCCAAAAGGCTTCTTCTGGAAGTGTATGGGCTCTCTTACCTTTAGGGTACAAGGAACATGGGTATTTATAGCCCCATATGTCCATAAAGTGCCTTGGGGTGCATGGGCACGGAACCCTAGGTCAAATCCCCTAAATCCCAAGCAGCCACGTGTACAGAGAGATTCACGTTTTTGACTTTCAGCCGGAGTGTGTAGACCTGCCCATGGGGTGTGTCGACACACTGTCCCAGACTGGGCAAAACAGTTCCCTGGGAGAGGCATCTAGTGTCGACCTGAGATAGTTCAGTGTTGACCTGCTGTAGAAGCCTGTTGACATGATTCTCTGGGAGCTGTCTCTAGTGTCGACCTGGCTTGGGCTAGTGTCGACCTGACCTTCTGGAATCTGGAACTAGTGTCGACCTGACTTGATCTAGTGTCGACCTGACCTTCTGGAATTTGGAACTAGTGTCGACCTGACTTGATCTAGTGTCGACACTACCAAGACAAAAATGTGTGAACCTGAAAATATAAAGTGTAAATAATTAGTACAAGATATTATCATTAAAATATGAGATATTAAACATCAAAAGCATGTTGTCTAAGCATTATTGTGAGATGTATAAAATGTATAACATGTTCAACATATCATCATCAAAATCACAATATGTCATCATTAAAATCACAACATGTCATCATTAAAATCACAACATGTCATCATTAAAATCATAATATCTCATCATTAAAATCACAATATGTCATCATCAAAATCAAAGTATGAGTGATGTTCATTGGTCATCATTAAAATGCAACTTTAGGAAATTCCAAAACACACTCAACCCAACAGAGGTCAACTTTGGCACTGAGGAATCCCCGAAGATGGTGTTAATTAGTGCCAACTTGAGTGTTGAAGAAGAAGAAGCCCTTGTAGCTATTCTCAAAGAATTCTCCGACGGTTTTGCTTGGTCTTACGAGGATATGCTGGGAGTTGACACCTCTTTGGTCGAGCACCGGTTGGTCCTAAAAGTCGACGCGAAAGCCGTCAAACAAAAACTGAGGAGGCTACATCCCAAGCTTGCACTCAAGATCAAAGAGGAGGTTGACAAGTTGCATAAGGCCAAGTTCATTAGGGTTGTGCTTTATCCACAATGGGTAGCTAATATCATCCATGTGATGAAGAAGGACGATAAGGTTAGGATCTGTATAGATTTCTGCGACCTTAATCGTGCTTGCTCAAAGGACGATTTCCCTCTCCCACACATAGATGTCCCAGTGGACAACACTGCCGGCTTCGAGATGTTATCTTTCATGGATGGTTTCTCTGGGTATAACCAGATCCGTCTGGCAGAGGAAGACCAGGAGAAAACTTCTTTCACAATGCCCTGGGGGACCTACTGTTATGTTGTCATGCCCTTTAGATTAAAGAATGCGGGAGCAACTTATCAAAGGGCAATGATGGCAATTTTTCATGACATGATGCATGTGCACATGGAGGTCTATGTGGACGATGTCTTGGTTAAATCAAAGACTCGACATGGCCATGCAGAGGTCCTCCGGGAAGTTCTCCAACGGTCTAGAGAACACAAGCTTAAAATGAACCCCAAGAAGTGTGTGTTTGATGTCTCCTAGGGGAAGTTGCTTGGGTTCATAGTTAGCAAGCGGGGAATTGAGATTGACCCCAATAAGGCCAAAGCAATAATCGACATGCCTCCTCCTAGGAATATCAGAGAAGTTAGAGGGCTAATTGGCAGACTGCAGTTCATTAGGAGGTTTATTTCCCAGCATTCAATCCGTTGTAAGCCCTTCTATGAGATGCTTAGAGGAGAGGCTAAGTTTGATTGGAACGATAAATGTCAAAAGGCCTTTGATGAGTTAAAGAGTTATCTGTTCAATCCCCCTGTTCTTGCTCCTCCGGTCCCGGGGCGGCCTTTACTGCTCTATGTGTCAACCACTGAAGATTCAACTGGAGCAGTCTTGGCCCAATATGACGACGAGAAGAAGGAGAGAGCGGTGTACTATCTATCAAAGTTGTTCAATGAGGCCGAAAAGAAGTATACTGCCATGGAAAGAATGTGTGCAGCCGTCGTCTGGGTTGCCCAGAAGTTGAAACACTATTTCCTAGCTCATGAGGTCAAATTTCTGGCGCGTATGGACCCAATTCGGTACTTGCTTGAGAAGCCTGTCCTGACTGATCGGTTGATGAGGTGGCAAAGTTTCCTCAATCAATTTGATATCACCTATGTCAACCAAAAGTCAATCAAGGGGCACGCTATTGCTGAGCATTTTGCCCACCACCCCTTACCTTCATGCTCTCCCGTTGATGAAAGCTTTCCCGATGAAGAGTTAGGAGCCATTATCGATGGTGAACCTTCATGGATACTTTACTTCGACGGGGCCCTCAATTCCAAAGGGTGTGGAATAGGGGCAGTCCTCCTCTCACTGGAAGGGGTAGTCATTCCACACGCTTACCAGTTAACCTTCCGCGCCACGAACAATATGGCCGAGTATGAGGCACTTTTAGTGGGGCTGAAAATGGCTTTGTTGCTCGGAGTCAAGGAGTTAAGGATAATTGGTGATTCGTAGTTAATACTCCGGCAGTCTCTTAGCAAGTACCATACCCGGGATCCCAAGTTGAAATCATACCAAGAGTTGGTAGGAAAGGTAGTCCGGCAATTTAGGAAGCTCACTCTAGTCCACACTCCTAGGGCTCAGAACATTCTAGCAGATTCACTCGCTTCCCTAGCTTCTTCCATTCCCATCCCTTTGGGAAAACCTTCTGAAACCGTCTCCGTCCAAAGGTTAAGAGTCCCTTCTCATGTCGATCCTTGGTTCATTCAACTCACTTCTCCGTCTCCATCCCTTCGGGTCCATGCGCTCTCAAAAGAGCCAGAATTCGACCTCAAAGATGGCCATCCTTGGTACTTTGACATCGAGAACTTTCTCAAAGATGGATCTTTCCGCGATTATGCCACCTCTGCCGATAGACGGGCCATCCGTCGTGTCTCGGAGTGTTACAAGATCATAGGTGGTGTTCTTTACAAGAAATCTCTCAGTGGGATCTATCTTCGTTGCCTCGATGAAATCGAATCTCAAAGTGTTGTTGAAGCCGCTCACTCTAGTGAATGTGGTGGCCATGTCAATGGTAGAGCAATCACTCAAAAGTTGCTAAGACACTATTACTGGCCTACCATGGAAGAAGATTGCCGTCACTTTGTCCGTCATTGTGCTAAATGCCAATTGCACGGTGACAAAATCCATGCTCCTTCCTCTTCTCTTCACCCTCTCATTGCTCCATGGCCTTTCGCCATGTGGGCATTCAACGTGGTCGGTCCACTAGCAGACAGAACCGGAGAAATCTGTAAGAAGTCCTTCATTCTGACCGCCACGGAGTACTTCACAAAGTGGGCTGAAGCAGAAGCGTTCATAGAGGTCAAAGCTTCAACAGTTGTCAAGTTCATCAAGCGCAACATCCTTGCAAAGTTCGGCGTGCCTCGGGACATCGTCACCGACAATGGACCTCAATTCACTTCACAGGAGCTCCGCGACATGTGTGGTAAATATGGTATTAATTTGCATCATTCATCCCCATATTATCCACAAGGTAATGGACAAGCAGAAGCTACTAATAAAACTCTCATCAAAATCATAAAGAAAATATGCAAATCTCATAACAATGCTGACTGGCCAGATCGCTTGGTTGAGGTTCTTTGGGCTTATCGCACCTCGGTCCGAACTCCTACGGGGCAAACCCCCTATGCTTTAACATACGGATCAGATGCGATACTCCCATATGAGATCTTCGTCCCTTCACTTAGAGTTCAATTGGACTCCGAACTTGACCCCGGTCAACGTCGGGAGGCCTTGTTGGCACAACTTGAACTCTTAGATGAAAGGCGAACGATAGCGGCTGACCATGCTCAAGTCTATCGCCATAGAATTGCACGTTTTTACGCCAAAAGAGTGCTTGAGAGAAAATTCGAAGTGGGTGAGATGGTCCTAAAGCGTAAAATCATAAAGGCACCAGGTCCTAGGAGCAAATTGCAAGAAAATTGGGAAGGTCCGTTCGTTGTTAAAGAGGCATACTCAAGGAATGCTTATAGATTGGTAGATGCCGAGGGAGTTGAGTTGTCACATCCGTGGAACGCAGTCTACCTCAAGAAATTATACCCTTAGTCAGTCAGTCAGTCAAGTCTGTCATTCGTCACTTGTCAACGGTGTGGGTTTAAGTCTCTACTTTCCCACTTGGTCATTAGTAAGGTAGGATTTATTCACACACCACACGATGTTGAAATACTGTCCTTTAGATGGAAAATCATAAGTACACTCGAGCAGTCTAATCCGGTCAATGTGTTTCCCCTATTCTCTTCCCACTCGGTTGCGTCTGGAAGTGGAACAAACTACGAGTAGGGGACCATCCACTCCCATCTAAAGGACAAGGTCACCATAAACAGGGGCAATAATAAAAAAAAAAGAGCAAGGGGCAGAATGCTAAATCAAGCCTAAAGGGGGGAAAAGAAAAGAAAAGCAAAAAGGTCAAAAAAGGGTAGCAAAAAGTACGTATCCAGAAAAAGGCTGACCAACTCAAGGAGGTAGCAAAAAGTACGTGCCTCCACCCCTGAAATCAAATAAAATGAAAAATTCCCCTGGAAATAATTGTTGACCAAGTCTTTTAGTGTGAGATGTTGGTTTGGAAATAGAAAGTGGTTTGAACCAAATCCGTTCATGACTTCCTACTTATTTCTTCCAACTCCTCCCTCTAGGGGAAAATTTGACCTTATAAGACCATCCGTGGTGGAAAATATTAAGAAGGCTAGGGGCAGTTTCCAACGTCAAGGATTTCATGCACGATCCTCCTTATCCATGACCTCCGTGGTTGAGCAGATCACACGGACTCCATGCTTTGACGTGTGATGAATATGTGTCTTAGAGTCCAAAAATCTAAAAAAAAAAATAGAAAATGAGAAAAAGAACAAAAGAAAGTCTCTTAATGTATATATTTTCTCCATGTACATATTTTCCTCTTATTTTGATTCAAAAAAAAAATAGTGGTACCATGTATATACACTAACATTCCCCTTATTTTCTTATCCGAAAAACAAAAAAAAAATGCATGTGCATATTTCCCTTCAGTTATTTTACTTGTGTTTATATCTTTGATTAGACATTAGTCCCTTGACCAGATCTCAAGAAAGGTACATCGCTTAGGCAAGGGGCTAAAGACAGATATACACTAACTTTTTTCCTTTAAGTGTTGTGGATGTAGGAACCAAAATACAAAGTAAACCATTCAAGCACACAAATGATGAAGTCCACAAAAATCCACTATAAGGATGAAGTTCTGTACATATCATGACAAGGGCATACCCCTGGTACTACATGCTACTCACCTCCTCCTCCTCCCTCTCCCGACGTCGGTCCGGGACAGGAGGTCTCGTCGCGGTAGGGGCCTCTGGTTGTGCTCCTCCTCGTCCTACGGACGGATCTCCCAGTGACACAATGTCATCGAGAGATCCGAACACGGACCCCATCCTCCCAGCTGCCTCCTGCTGGGCCTGTCGCTGCTGCTCCCGGCGCTTCTTCAGCACCCGGTCTGTAACGCCCTAGAAATTCAAGGTGTTAAGAAATAGACATAAATTGGTTAAAATACCTTAGTAATGTTATTAAATTGTGATAATTAGAGGATAGATATAATTAGTGGTAATGAACATTACCCTAGTGTCGTACATCGAAATGCGCGCTCCCACAGGGCGACACTGGAAAACGACAACGAAATAAAAATCTGAGAACATCATAATTTCCAGAAAATGTGGAGAAGTCAAATATGTAATTATCCAAATTTTTTGACGTACGGATTTCGAGATTAAGTCGAGGTGACCATTTTTCGGGTGATTTTTCACCTACTGTAAAATAAATTCTAAAAATTAAACTAAAATCACCATAATTTGTAAAACCATCATATTAGTCTATGGTTAAAATTTCATTACAAATGGACACCATTTGGATGGGTTTACATAGTGAAGATTGGATCAGTTGAATTATGGATTATTTACGGTAACCATTTTCTGGGATATTTACGGGAGCTTACGTGTGAAGCCTTGAGGAGGCCAGCACACATTAGGAGAAGGATAGAATTGGGGTTAAAATTCTTCATGATGGTGGATGAGGTGTAGGTGTGAGGTTGGATGCATGGGACATGTGTAAACAGTAAAAACCAAGGGGTTTTACCGTTTACACCTGTGCATGGGAGGTGTCTTCACCAGGGAACTTGACTGGGCTATAAAAGCCACTCCCTCTCCTTAGTTCGAACCCTTCTGCACCCTTTCCTACTGTTATGCTGCTGCCATTTCTCTGGATAACATCTTGTTTGGGAAGGAGTTCCTGGTTGCAAGCACTGTGAAGAGGTTGCTGCTGCTTGAACTGCTGGTTCTTCTTACATCTTGTTCCTGGTCAAACTCTTGTTGGAGCTGTTGCTGAGAAGTAGTTGTGGAGCCATCTTGGAGGCTGTTGCTGCTACAACATCAAGCTCCACTTGTTTATTCCTTCACTTGTGGTCCTTCTTCATTTTCCTCAACTAGGTAGGATTCATCTCTCTATGGTTCAGTTCGGGTTTTGTTCATATGTCACAAGGAATTCGTATGAACGAATAAGTGACTGTACTTGTGATCCTCTGTTTTTCCCTTTCCAATCATGATAGAAACACTCTTGTTGGGAGAGGAACAACCTCGTTCCATTTTAGAAATTAACTCCTATTCCCTTCATCCACCTTTGATCTTTGAACATGTTATAAAGTTGTAGAAGTTTCAACTATCTTTGTAGGATAATATGAAGACTTCGGTTTCGATGGTTGATACGTCAAGTTTTGATTTAGATCCATAAAACATGTTGTGGTTTAGTGTCCATCATGTAGGAACCTTCCATCCAACCATTTCTATCAAGGTTCTACTTCTAGTACTAAACTATGTTTAGTTTCAAGCAAGTCAAGTTTGAATTGTAAACCCCTTCTTTTATCTTGTTTGTTCGGTTTATAAATCCCTATGAGAACTCTAATTAGACTCTTCTATTTGATATCAAACATGTTTAGGTTCATAAGTTCTATAGTTAGGTTGTTTAGGATAGATTTGAAGCCATTTTTAAAAGTTCTGCAGCCACCTGTCGACAGCCGGCCAAAATCTGTCGACAGGCGCACGTCTGACAGAACTTCAGGTTGCTGGACTGTGTGGATCTGTCGACAGATCCCTTGCATCTGTCGACAGATACACACAGAGCCAGACAACCTGAACTCTGTCTGCTCTCATCTGTCGACAGCCCCTTCTTGGCTGTCGACAGGTACCATGCTGATTCGGATTTCTGCACTCTTTCATGTCCGAATCCATGCCAAAACTTCATCCTAAAAGCCAAGGAAGTTACCCTCTCATTTACCTTGATATTTACTGTCATACTACTGCTAAGTTCACCCACTTTGTGTACCTTAACTCCCCTTGAATTATTCTTAAAGTTGTCAATTACGAATAGCACTCCGATTGAGTCTATTCTTCGGTATTCGGTAATTGGGTCTATAAAATCTGAACACCTGAGAGTTCATATGCTTGAACACCTTATGAGATGTGAATAAATGGAGATGACATTGTTGGGTCTTTGTACCCCCTGTGATTTTATGCCTGTGCAAATAGGGCTAGTCCAGTCCTGGGAGGAGCACCCGAATTCATTTTCGGACCACGTGGAATGATAAGGATGTCTGGATGTCTGGCATTGCATCAACTATTTTCTGAATATGGTCATCATAATTCCAGTACTATGTAGATGATATATGAATCAATTCTCGAGCTATATATCTGAGCATGATCTGAGTTTTACTGTCATTGCATCAAGCTTACTGTCCTGAAATCTAGTGTGACTCTCTTTGATATTCTGCCCTTGTCTTAGTTATCATGTATACATTCTTGAACTATCAACTGAACTATGGAATTTGAATTCTACTGGGCTAGTTAGCTCATTATTTCCTACCATTTTCAGGTAATACAGATGGGGATGACATTTAAGGGTCTGAGTGCTGAGTGGACCGACATGACAAGCAAAGCCAACTAGTTTCTACTTTTGTTTAGTAGTGTGAAATGAGATATGTAAATTAAGTTGTTTTGATCTACTCCTCACTTAGTTGTTATGAGGAGTATCTATGTAATTAAACTTCCGCGTTATGACGTTATGAATGGATAAAGAATTATTACTTTTGTACCTGTTTTTCTGTCACTCCCGATAAATAGCCTTTTATTAGGACGTGACACGGTCCTTCAAGAACTCTAAATCTGCGACAGCCCGCGCCCGCTCCTCTATCGCCCGCGCCCGGTCGGCCTCTGCCTGGCTCTCTCTCTCTCTCGCCTCGAGCAGGCGACCCTCTGTCCTCACCAACTCCAGCCGCAGACCATCCATCTGCGCCTGAAGAGTCGCCACTCCTCCTCCCTGCCGCTGGAGCAAAGGAGCAAATATGTCAAGTCAAATCATAAGTAAAAAGGTGTTGGTGTCTTACCTTTGCCTCGAGCTCCTGAATCCGCTCCTGTGCCCGGTCTAGGGCCTCCTGCAGGCGGACCGCTAGGTCCCCTCTCACCGGCTGTGCGGACGACCTTGCGCATCCAGTCCTCACAGAACACTCATTTGGCGCCCATTTGAACATCATTCCACAATTCAAGCAATTCAATACCATCAAACACAATGCAAATTATTCTTTACTCTCCAAATTGTGTTACACTTATTGGAAATGAGGAAAGTACATCACTTTGCCCTACGGGCCATGTAAAAATCACAAGAAATGGGGTGAATAGTGTCATTAAACTCTTCGTACTTCCAGGTGTCTTCCCGGTTTTCCTGTACTGCCAGTCCCACCTTCTTGCTCACTGTGTACCTTGCCCAAGTCTTCCTGGCTTTCTTCATTAGTTTCTCATTCCTCCCGGTAACAATCATATCAGTGCAGTTGGGTGAAATTGGAATTCCCCGTGGAATTTCGAGCTGACAATGACACCGATGTGGCTGGTATACCACCATCCGATCAGACCCGATCAACCACAAATATCTATCCTCCCAGGTTCGAACCCTGAATTCAATAGTCCTCATGAATAGTGGCCTCACTATGAAATCCTCCATCACCAGATAAGTCAAATGATCCCTCCAAGCATCTATGCTCTTCAGGTGTGCTGTCACACACTTGATCTCGTCCTCTGGCTCATACCATGCCCTGCTGCAGTGCACCGAACTCTGAAGGAAGATTCTGGAGGGGGTAGGTTGTTTGTCAGCAAAATCAAACTTCAAATGAGCCTCCATCCATACCTGAAGCAGGAACAAGCTCCCGCATGTGCGTCCGCCTAGGCTCATTGTGGTGAGCGAACTGTATAGGTGTGCCAGCACTGCAGGGGCAAGTGACTGCCCGCGCCATAGCAGAGATAGGATTCCCACATGCTCCTAAAGAATGAAGTCACCACTCGTGGGGAACAAGAAAACTCCAGCTAGGCAGAGTGTTAGTCCTCGAGTCGCTCGCTCTCCAATCTCCTTCGCATGCTGGATCAGCCACCAGGCCGGTCGGTCTAGGAAGATCCCATGCTTGTTCATCATCCTTAGCACTTCCTTCTTGTCCTGTACGATGTCCGCGAGGATCTCTTCCCACGGGAGGAGAGGAGTCATCACATCGTACTCCAAACATCGCTTCCACCCCAAGAATAGTTCCACCTCCTCCAGCAGCACGCTTGCTTCGAAGGCCTGGAACATGAACGTATGCATGTGCGGATGCCACCGCTCCACCAGCGCTCCCAGGGCGTCGAAGACCCACCACATATCCTTCATGTTTTTCGCCAGCACCACCATGAAGCTCAAATTCCACATTCCGATGTAGCTTCTCATGTCCAGCGTGATGGTGTTCATCAGGTTCACGAGCCAGGAGAAGGCCCGTACCTGGACTTGGCTCGGGAAGGCAAGCACCTCCTGCATGAAGGAGTGCTGTAAGAGAAAGGTTCGGGGCATTTTCAGCTGAAGAAGAAGCAGAAGTGAGCATTACTTACCTCCCCGTTGGCCAGTCGAGTGCTTAGATGCCCCGGAACCTCGCTCAAGATCCCCGGATTCATGCTAGTAGACTTTACGGTCGATGAAGAGGCCATTTCGCTGCTTCACGTTGTCTCCAAACTCTCTGGTTCGCAGGAGGGATGGAGGAAGAAGAAGGAAGAGTCCCTATGGACTCCCATCACCTATAATTTCGGCCTGATCCGCTGGCCCGTAGACATCCAGATCGGTTGACGTTAGTGTCCAGTCAACGACATCATCTGTTGACGTTAACTTTATGTTGACGGCAATCGGGGTGGACGTTTACTATCCAAAAATTTTCAAAGCTTTATTATTCATATGGCCATTATATTCTATCTTGTGCTTCAAGCTGTTTTGCAGATATTTTAAGCACAAGCTGCGCTTCAGATTCGGAACACTCATGCGACCTTGAGTGTTACAGGTATGTCTAACATAGGACCCCACCAGAGGCGAATAACTTGGAGACCGTGAACCCCGAGTTCCCCTTTACCAAAAACCATGACGGGTTTGCGATCTCTCAGTTATTTATTGGCCTTTAGAATTTTCCTCTGGTTCTAATTTGCATTTTAGATAGGCAACCCACACCAGCATGCATTTAGGCCTTCACTACTAACATTCTCTCACTGACTCAAAAAAAAATGGTGATTTTCCTCGATCATTCGTTTGCTCAATGGCTCCCCCAGCTCAGGTGGCCTACCAGGTCAGTCCCTCCTTGAATATCCAAGTTGATATCGGGCATTTGTTGTCCCCCTTTCGAGAACTTGTCCCACCGTGCTTATCACAAATAATCAAGCAGTCTTGTTGAGTTCATTTGAACCTTCGCCAGTCGCGAGCTTAATTCCGGACTTCAGGCTTTCCAAACATTGATTCTAGTTAGAATCTTTTGATAGTCCTTTGAGAGATCAACCAACTCCTTGTCTCCATAACCCCCTAAATTTGGGACAGACGCCCTAATTAGGCCAGCGAGCCCACGAGCTCCGGTTATGAGACTCTCTTGATTCAACCGTCATGTTACAACTCCTTTGACTCAGACACACCAGAAACTAGTCAAAGTCCAACACGACAATGCCAGGGACCCTACCGTTGGGTTGCAGTTGTAGTTACACGGGTAGATCACTCTTCCTCTTATCCACATTTGTCTCTCAGACGATTTGTCACTCGTTTCTAACCTAACTCGTTCGTTTGGCTTGCTAGAATTCCTATTCTCGGAGATGGCCCTTCATCAAAATCTCCGCGTCCTTTGTTTACCGAGACACCAACCTTTCAGTCCGCTCGACTCCCCTGCAAGACCGGACGTCTCGGAGGGGCATTTGTAGACGCGAGATTTGGCCCATCCCCGCATGGTTCTATGGCCCAAGAAGACCCGTTTGACCGTTTGTTGACTTGCCTCGGATGCCATGTAGACGGCAGCATCGATTGCCGCTGACTACTGGTTGACGGCAAGTCCCCTGGACGTGTACTCATGTTGGTGTCCACAACGCTGGACGTCTGCATGCGGTTGGCGGCAGGATCGGTTGACGTCAAACTGATTTACTTGGTCTGCGCAACTACCCCGAGAATCTAGCCCACTTGCGCCATTCTCTCGCCCATACAGCGCATGGGGCCATTCCCAACGGGAAAATGGGCCACCTTGGCACCCCCTTGACCCAGTAAAAATCCTACTTGGCCTCTCCCCATTGGTTGGAGCCTTTATGCATGGATTGCCAAGTGTACAAGTGTGTTTCTTGACACTTAAGCATCCAAGGCTTCTGAACTCCGACCTGACTACCTATTTAACTCCCTCTCTGGCCTTCTAAGTAATGGGGGGAGAGGCTGGACGTCCACATGCTGCCATTTTGAGAGAAGAGAGAGAAAGTTACACCCTACCTTCCACCACTCATCCTCTTCTTTCTCTCTTCATTTGGGACGTTCAGAAGGCTTCATCCCGAGCTAGAGGAGCCCTGCAAGGAGTCTACAACGCCAACAAACGAGGATCAACTCCCTCCTCTTCCTCTCTTGCCCTTCTTCTTCTTTTAATACTTGCATGTTGCACACACCTTCCCAAACATCCTAGGCACATAGGGCACCTTCCTACACACCTAGAAAGGGGTTTCCCAACCAAAAAATGGAGGGAAGAAGGGTGGTCATAGCACTTGGCCACCCCTCTTCTCAAGTCCGCAACCGGTACGGACTCTCCTTTTGGGCTGTTTCTTTTCGTTCCTGAGCATTCACTACACTTCCTTTAGACTAATAGAGCTTCTTTTTGTGGCAGGAACAATCTGTAGAAGACCGCGGAGCTCTTCTTCTTTGGCCGGCCGAAGGAGGAGAAGTTGAAGCCCCCATCTCCATCCGCTGTGTGAGGCTGCTGCACCGACGTGGTCACAACATTCCTTGGGCACAGGTAAGGCCCTAGCGATCACAAACTCCCTCTTTCTTTTATGGTTTTCTTTGTTTACTCCTCAGTCAACCTAGTCAACCAGGGAGTCAACGAGGTCAACCAGTGACCCATCATCGCCAACGAGAGACCAGCGACGCCCGCGAGCTCACGGAGGATCCCACAGTCAGCCGGCCTATGCGGAAATGGACCGTCCACAGTGTAGTGACAGACAATTCAAATTCCATGGATGCAGGTTTTTCATTTGATGTATCAGCAAATGCTTGTGATATGAACGAATGTTGCGCCAGTATCAAATAAAACAAAAACCGACTGGGAGAAAACTGGTAAAGTACCTTCCACAACTTCGCCCTCCTCAGTGGTCTCCACTTCTTGCAGGGCCTATAGTCGGCCAGGCTTCTTTTGTCCAACTGGATGCTTCTCATTCTCTTTAAGCAGGGGGCATTTGGGAATATGATGCTTTCGACTCCCGCAGCGTAGGCATGTGCCTACCTTTCTCCAGCATTCTTCCGCAGTGTGGCCTAGCTTGTCACAGTGCTTGCATCTGAGCTTGTTAGGTGCAGTAGGGGTGAAGACCTTGGGCTTCCGCTCTTGGCTTGGCCCGTCAGTGATGCTAAACGGCCTTTTCTTGCCGTTCGTGGGCTTGCTTGGTGCTCAAGATGTCTGCTCCTTCTTGACCATTCTACCCTTGATGCGATCGGTGAGGTCGGTCGCATCCTCCAATAACTGAGCTTTCTTGACCATTTCTGGATAGGTCTGGATATCCAATGGTGCCAGTTGGGTGATATATGCAGGCCTGAACCCATTAAGAAAGTGCTTTGCCTTCATTCTCTCAGTGCCTACCAGGTGATTGGCATATCGTGCCAACCTGGAGAACTGAGCTTCATACTCAGCAACAGTAAGGTTCCTCTGTTTCAATGCAGCAAACTCAGAAGCCTTTCTCGCTTGGACTCTTTCATAAAAGTACTTGGAGTTGAAGTGCTCCTTAAACTCATTCCATGTAAATTGTGCATCAGCCCTGGTTGCTTCAACGGACTCCCACCACGCACGGGCGTCCCTTTCTAGCTGGAATGTTGCTAACAGTAATTTGTCTCCATCCGCGCATTGCATAACGCGGAAAATACACTCTATCTCCTTAAGCCAATTCTTTGCCTCATCAGGATCTGGTCCCACTGAAACGAGGCGGGTTCAGATTGCGGAAATTTCTGTGCAGATCTCCGGCTCCTCGGTTTCCACCGCCAGCTCCAACAGCTTGAAGTAATGCTTGAGAGAGCTTCTGAATAGTCAGCTGCATGTCATGGAGTTGTGCACGCTCCGCTGCCATTGCTAGTGTCCTAAGTTCCTTCAAAAGAGAATTTTAATATAAGATAATGTAATTGCACTAAGTTTGTGCGTGTGTGAGTTTATTTTATCTCATTACCCATGGTTCTACCCATATCTCACATAGGTATGGAATTAGACTCTGAGTCGAGGCATGTTAAACCTAGATCATCCTATACTTAAGAATAACCTAGCCTCTGATACCACAAAATTGCAACGCCCCGACGCGGAATATCGGAGCGGAATTACAGTTATTAAATAGTATCGAGCGATAAATAAACATCAAACCATTGCACAATTGAATAATTCCAAATAAAATCCAAACTTCATTAATAATTCATCCACTAACTATTACAACCACTAATCAGAGCCAAAACTAGGGCCCATAGTACTTTATTCAAATCTAAACTACTACATAACGACTAACTAAAGACTGACTAACTAACTACTAAAGCACGGGTTGACGAACGGGTCACTCTTGATCATCATCCTCATTCCCATCCTCTTGAGTGTGGTAATCTCCATCAGACTCACCTGAAACACATGAAATAATAGCGCAGGATGAGCGAATAACGCCCAATAGGACTTAATATCTCGTATGAACAAGCATGCTTTAAATGATTAATGTCTTAAAAGACAAGTAACTAGAGAGCATAGTCATGTAGAGCAAAGTAACGATAGTAAGAGAATGATAGCACTTGTACATGGAAAATAGCACATCAAGTACAATAATGGATTGGCCATGTAACGATATAGCACGTAAAGTTGCACAACGGTGCACTAGTAACGATAGCACTTGTATAAATAGCACTGATTGATTGTCATAGATTAAATCTTGATAGTATAATGGCACTGGATATATGCCGACATCCTGATCATTTTAACTCCCATAGGCAAATGACACTTTTCGGGAGCTACTCCCAGGACCTGATCGGGCCCTATTGCACTGGCATAGTCACGTTTCTTATCTTAGACAATCATACGGATGGCCAAATAGAGTACCAAGAATAGATGAGAATAGTAGATGAATAGACGAGAGTGTAGAGAGAAAGTGAACAGATGAGAGGATAAAGATAATAGATGAGATATGGGTATAATCGTAAAACAATGTTAAACAGTCGATAGTAACAGTTGCACAGCACTAGGTCGGGTGCCGACAATCAAGTAGAAGTCACAACCGCCCATTAGCCGTGCTATGAACACATGCTAGATGGTTCGGCGTGATCCCAAGGTAAGAAGGAAACACACTAAGACCGTTTGGATCGTACTGATCCCTAAAGGTGTAAAGGGTTTAAAAAGTAAAACCAGCTCATCGGCAATAGATGTGCGCCAAAGCTAAGGAGACTTACGAAGGCATTGACAAGGAGTCCCTGGTCCTATCAAGAGTATTCCCAATGGAGAGGTGGTCCATGCCAAGAAAAGTGTGTAACGAAACGTTGTCCATCTTGCCTCGAGTGCTCGATGGCAGAGGGACGCGATGTCGGTGTATATAGCACGCGAATAAAATGAAGATAAGTGTCATTTAAATAATGGGAAAATTTAAGTGAAATAATTACACTTAATTACCAGATATATTATTGAGTATTTTAATAGGGCCTTATTACAATTGATAACATTTAATGTGTGCAAGTGTTAAGAAATCATGAGAGTATGGAAGATTGTGCACATGGCTTTTAAATTAAATAATATCATGTGAATATTATCCATTAATATTTAACAAATCGTTACTCTTCATAACAGTACTTAATTTGGGTTAAACATGATTTCAATGGCAATTGTAACATGGTATATAAGCAATTAGGGTTTTCTGGCCGCTCAACTGAAATCGCGACGGGGGTTCTCGTCGCGTTTCAGATCGCGACACACGGTCCGGTCGCGTTCTACTGAATCGGCCGTTAGAGTTGAACCGGGGAGAATCACGATGGGTCGACCCGTCGCGTTCAGAATGCGACGGTTCTCCCTGTCGCGACCCCTTCTGAGATCGCGACGGGTCGGGCCGTCGCGACTTCAGAAGGTGGCTCGATCCCAGAAAGGGGAATTCGGGCCTTTTCCAGGTGGGGTCCCTCCCTCCATACATGATATAGGGCTACTCTAAAATCCATATAAAATCGCAAGAAGTTCTAAAAATCATGAAATCAGTTTTAAACGAAACTAGACATGTAGATCTATCACTAGGCATGAGTAATTAGAAAATAGACACGAATGGGGCATGCTTTGATTAGGTTACTTTTTGGTGACCTAAAACATGCATGGTCAGGGAAAACGATTTAATTCGCAAGGGATACATGATGCAAATTTGGGAAATTAGAGGCGTTTGATGCCTAACATCATGTAGTATTTATGAGAATATTCATAGGGCATGAGATCAAGTACATATATGGATTGAAAGCAAACTTGTATGTTCGGGTGCATGGTAAGGACTGAGTTTAGAACATTTAATACTCCTTCATGGAGCCAAAAAAATTAGGGAAATCATAGGGCTTTCAAAGAGGGATGTGTGGGCTACCTATGGCCGAAGTTAGGTGATTTGTGCTTGAGAGATTGCCTACCTTTTCTTGCTGTAATGAAAACCTAGGGTTGATGACAAAGAAGAAGAAGAAATCCCCCTTGTTCCAAGCCTTCTCCTCCTTGCTCCTTCGTCCTCAGCCTTCTCTTCTCATCCTCCAAAGTCCCAACAATGAGTTATGGCTTGGTAGAGACGAATTAGGGTGTATTAGCTAGCTATAAGAGTCCTTACTTTCCAAAACTCCTCCTTTCCTTTAAAACTCAGAATTTCCCTATTTATCTCCCTATTTCTCTCCTTTATCTATCTAATAGGATTGGGGAGAGAGTTAATTTCGTGGGAAAATGGTTAGGGTAAGTCTAAGACTTTTTTTAGGATATATATGGGTCATTTAATATTTATCTTAAATCTTTTACCAATTATTACTATTTTTAGTACGAATTTCACTTAATTAGCTCCCATCCCATGATGGGCTCTTCACATTTGGGCCCATTCCTAATTTAGCTTAATGGGTTTTGATTTAATTCTCATTTATTCCCTCTTTATTCTAATTTAATTATATTTATCATATTTATTTAATTAAAATTTTATTTTATTTAGGATTTTAAAAATCAAGGTTGCTACATCGTGTGCAACAAATTTTCCTTGATTTCAATATCGATTTCTTTGTTATTAAAGGAAAAATCCTACTGGGCAAGACTGCTCATACATACTATTTTTTCAGGTATTCATCAGTTCTAGAAGGCGGGGCAATGGGAATTGTGTGTTGATAGATCAACACTTGTCATGTCTGACCTTTAAATTACGGTTTGGGAATCATGTAAATACCTCCACTTTGAGGAATAACTATTAAATCTATATCTTTATGTTAAGTCATGACCCTGAGCAATTCCTACTCGAAAAATTTTAAACTTGTTCTCGATTAATTCCTGTTCGGTTGCGTCTCGACATTTATGGAAATATGAAATGACGGGACGTGACATGAGAAGCCTCGCGTCAAACGACAATACTTTCCTCAAAATTGAAAGAAAAGAAACAAAAAAATGGAATGATATGATTTGTTTTAAAACAACAAAAGGGGGTAAAGTGATAGCTACCAAAAATCGATGGTCTATCATGCATGAGTAAGATTTAGAGTATCTGTTAGTGCTAATTAGAAATTCTGCTTATCATCATGCGTGATGTCTTTTAATCATGTCTCACACATCACATCTAATGGATAATTTCTGCATGTGTGTTGAGAACTTGATTAAATACATGGACTATAAAATAGATATCTCTTAGAGCGTGCACTTCCATCCTCATCCCCTTGGTGAACTCTTCACTTACTCCGTATTTATGCCATTAGCATTTCTTATCCCTAATACCACCCACTTTTTGATGTTGTCAAAAAAGGGGGAGAGAATATGTAGATTTTATATTTTTTTAGTTTGGGGGATAGTTTGTTAAAAAAAGAGGAGAGTTAGAAGTATCCTTGAGAGGGGAGTCATGTTGCATGACTGGATGCTTGCATACATATGTATATAAAAAAATATCAATCAAATTGGCATATGAATTTGACATATGAATGTGAATGTTGTGTTTTGTGTGAAAAATATATAAGTGTTTTGTCATCATAAAAAAGAGGGAGATTGTTATACTCTGTAGATTTTGATGATCACAAAAACACGAAGTTTAACTCATGTTGAGAAAATCACAAAAATACTAAGTATAATTCATGTTCTTAACCCAAGTTTTTGAATTATTTATATGTGATTTGAGCGTCTAATTTGTGTGTTAAGTGTGCAGTAAAAGTGTCCGCAAGTCGCACTTGAAGTGGACATTACAAAGCCCAAGACTTGGATAAAAAGAAAAGATAAGACTGGAAGAAGAACTGCGAAACTAACACAATCGGACGACTGACTTTACTAAATCGGTCAACCGATTATCAAGAGGTGTCGACACATATTCTGAAGGTGTTGACAGATTAGGAGATCGGATGACCGACTCAGATAAATTGGTCGACCGATTATGTGAAGCTCCAATCGATTGAAGAGCAAGGCCCAATCGATTGATAGTCAAGTAGAAAATAGGATGACCGATTTGGGGATTTCGATCGACCGATTATGGACCAATCGATTGATGTTCAATACAATCGATTGATGGTGAAAAGGCCAATTGATTGATGACCAAGGTTTTGATTGGTGAAGAAAAGATCAGATGATCGATTTGGCAAAGTCGGACGACTGACCTAACCAATACAGATTGGCACTGGGACAGTCAAGAAATCAGACGACCGAATCTCCAGAATCGGACGACCGATTGGCTAGTCGATTTGCTAGGAGAAGCATCAGTTGAAGTTAAGGCAGAAATTGGACCACTGATCTGAAGATTTTGGTCGACCGATTCCAACATTTCTGTATACGGATTTTCCTAAACAAGAGTCCTACGAAGATCCAACTCTTTCCAAACTTTAAGGAATCATTTGGGATTATAAATACAACATGTTCTCATAATGTGGGAGAGTTCTCCATGCACCCAAGATCTCATCTTGTGCCCTAGAGTTTAGAACAAGGGTTTCTTACCTTGGAGAGATCTACATGAAGCCCTGAATATCCAGAAGGCTGGAAGACGAGTTCTTATTGATCCATAAGACTTCCAAACATTCCAGGGAGCTGATCTTCATCAAAAGGACGTGGGCTTGGGTGATCAGATCGTGGTTCTTCACCTGGAGAGTTCTACATCGGCGATCTTGCTTCTACATCGGCTCTCCTTATTTCAGACCGGGGGAATATTTGTGCTTTCAGTTTTACTCTTTTCCCACTGTCATATGCCTATTGGGACTTGTCAATTTCATACTGAACATCATTGTGTGTGTGCTCGGGTTGTGAGCACGTTGGTGGTGTGTAGTGAGTACGCGCATACACACTGGGTTGTCTCGTCCCCGGAAATGAGGTGGGGTTTTTGTTGTCTCTGGAAACAATTGTATGTGAGGGTTTTATCGGCTTGTACCTAGAAAATAGGTTAGTGGAAAATCCTCATGGGTGTGTGAGGTAGTGGACGTAGGCGCACACAGAGTTGTGTTTTCTGAACCACTATAAATCTTGTGTGTCTTATGGTTTGATCCATATCTTCTACCTTCGTTCTATACATGGTAGGATAGTTGGTTTCGCAATTTCTATTGTCATATTCCACTGTGCACATCATTTTACAGATTGTCTTAATTGAGTTTAATCTATTTTGTTTAAAATAATTTTAAATTAGGTGATAACCAATTCACCCCTCCCCTCTTGGTTACTCATCGCATGTACACATGTACTACACTCTCAGTACTGGGTTGCATAGACAGATCTAGAGTATAATTAGTGGGGTCCTGAGATCTCACTGAATTTTTAAAATCTTATTAAGTAGTTTAAAATTTTCTATTAAATTGTTTTAGTTAAAAACAATCTAAAAAAATGACCCTACTAAATGAATAGAGTGTTATCATTGAAGAAAATTTGTACGTCCGCCACTGTCGAGTTGGAGGGAACCTGATAAATGTGAGAGGGTTTTTTTTTATTTAGAAAAGCCCTCTCACACTCAACCCCCACCCCAACTGTAGCATTATGACTATTCGGATTCGAGTTTAATGGTTGTGGTGCTCTTTGCAACTATGTGGTCATTGAGGCTTGGTTGTGATTCTTGTGCATGGCGTGGGTGTTGTGGGCCGAAAATTTGGACCCAAATAGCCCACAAGTTCATTGGTTGTGAACGCGACAGGGTGGAGCGTTGCGTTTTGAAGGCGACAGTCAGGTCTGTCGCATTTTGAAGGCGACAGTTACCTACGCCGCGTTTCATTTCCGATTGGTTAAATGGTAGTTTGGTGGCTAGACATAGGGGAGAGCTTTGTCCGGCTAGAGGAGGAGGTTTTTCTGGTGATTTTGACGATTTCGGCTTTCAGGTGGCTGTTTGACGCGTTTTTTCATGCGAGGAGGGCGTTCGGAGCGTGGAAACGCTGGCAATGTGATGTTCTTCATGTTCTTCGTGTTGGTAGGGATACTTCCCTTTCGTTTTGTATTGTTTGATTGGTTTAAAGCTTGTAAATCATGCTATGGTGGTGTGTCGTGGTATATCTTTTGTTTAGAGATTTAAATTTTAGTTTAAATAGTGTGTGAATGGTTTTCTGGAGGAAGAGGATGGGTTCGGCCGTCTTCCTGATAAGGCGATGGGTCGAACCATCACATTTGAACGCGTCACGTTCTCATTGTGAATGCGTCGCTTTCGTCTGTTGCATTTAGGTGTACCGATTGGTGTATATCGATTGGTGTTATGTTTACCGATTGGCGGGATGGCGACATGTCGGGCCATCACGTTCATGTCGCGACACTAGGCCTTGTTGCGTTCTATTATGGTCGCAACCGGTCAGGTCGTCGCGTCCTTTAAAGTGACAGTTGCCCCGTTGCGTTCTGCCTTCTAAAGTGTGTATTGTTGTGTTGGGCAGTGAAGGTCCTGTATGGACCTAGCCTTGGTTATTTGGTGATGCGTTAAGAATGTTTAAGCTGGTTTAATGTTAGTAGAGTATAAATTAGAGTTAGTAGTTTGAGAGTATGTTTAGTTATTGAGTCTTGTTAGTCATGTTCATTATAGTAAGCATGTAAATGTTATGTAGTTTATGGGTTTAACTGTCTGTATGTAATCGTATTAAGATTTGTATAGTGACTCGTGATGAACAATTATGGCACCTGTGATTTATGAATAAAAGGTTTAGGTGTGAATGTGTGTCCCGGATGTAGTGTGGTTTGTGTGGATTGCTGAGTTGGTGGTCCGGCACCTATTCTGCAATGTCTCTCAGTCGGGTACCCCAGGTTTTTTGTGAGCCAGGCACGTTGTGCTCGGGGTTTTCCCGGTACTGTGTGTACTGTCCTTTTATTTTTGTGAGTTGTGTTAGCTAGTGTGTTTATGTTTAATTATGTTTATTGTAAGTATGTCATAGTTCTACTATCGGTAGGGGTGAACATGGTTCGGTTCGGTTCGGTTCGGTTCACCACATTTTTTGGGTGAACCGAAACCGAACCGAAATATCATGTGAACCAACCGAACTGGTTCGGTTTGGTTTAAACCTAAGTCTAATGCCATATGATACACAACTATATGCTTGGCTTGGTGGTTAAGGCGTCGGCTCTTCAACTCATTGGTTGGGGTTCGAATCCGAGCTTGGCACCTTTTGGACAAAAAAAACTCACTTTTGGCACATGTTTTTGATAAAATAACCTGATGGCGGAGGGAGGAATCGAACTCCTCCCACTGCAGAAGGCGCAGTTGACTGAGACCTTACAGTAGCCAACTGACCTACTTAACATTTGAGTAAATAAAGCACATATTATATATATATTCGGTTCACTTCGGTTCCACAATGTGAAATTGAACCGAACCATTGGATGTCCAACCCGAACCAAACCGAACCGAACTGGCCGGTTCGGTTCAATTTTTGGGTTGGACCAAATTATGAACACCCCTAACTATCGGTGTTACTAGTGAGACCCTGTGGGTTAGAGGTGGTTGTTCCTCTGAATAGTTTATGTTTGTTGTTTTTTCTTTTGAGAGATCCCTGCTAAGCCTGTGACAACGGCACGGAGCGCCCCATGGCATTGGTTTCGATTGTCTTTCTCTCGCCCTCTGCAGTGCAGACAGCTCATTTAAATAGTTGATGCAGATATGGCAGGCAGGCAGTTGATGGATCATCGGGAGAGATACTTTCTCTGGTGGCCTGTAATTGCTATGCTCGCTCGGTGTACCTAAGGGAATTCAGTCGGGTGGATAGATAGTAGGTACTTTGCTTTGCTCAAGCACTTTGCTTTAGGTCTCAATTGCAAAATTTTCAACTCAACTACCTAGGATTCTAAGGGCAATTTGCCCCTATATGGGAACCCTAATAACACACCTTGAGCGCGCTTTTTGAGGCTCACTCCCTTACAGCCTTTTTCAGGTGTTAAGCATGCTTAGTTTGTAGAGGTATTGTGGCCGACTTGTACCACCAGAGTTGTAGTTGTAATGTTGTTGTATGAGCTTTTGCTCCCTCGAGGTATGCCTCAGGTAGTTGTACCTTTTCTTGGACATGTCATAATATATTGGGATAGTGTAATTTGTTGCGAATGAGTATGAATGCATGTACTTTCTTGTATATTATACTCTTGTGGTTGTCTTTTATATTCTTACTGAGCACATGTGTGAGCTATCCCTAGCGAGACTTTGGTCTATTCGCGGGAGGCAGGTTTGGATATGGAGCCTTATTAAGTATAAATATCCAGGGTCGCTATACCAATACCTAGAGGTTGAGGGTTTTTTTTACAATAAACCCCTCTAATGCTTACCGGTTCCTTCCAACTTGATACTGAGAGGATCTCCTCTCTTTTCCTAACGGTGGATCTACACAGGTCAACATAGACAACCTTGTCAACTCTTGTTAATTAACTCAGCCACCCTTGATTTTGTTAATGTTGCGTCAACGTGAGTCAACATGAATACCCATGTCGACTTTATGTTAATTGAGCTTCCCATCATTTAATTCTTTAGAGTCATGTCAATTCCGTCAACAGAAACACCCTTGTTCACCTGTCATTTTCCTAGTGTTGTAAAAATGCCAGTCAACATGAACATCAGTGTTGACTTACGTCAACTCAGTCGCCAATCACTTTCATAGTGTTGTGTCACACGAGTCAACATGAACACCCTTGTTGACTCATGTCAACTCACGCGGCTTCCAATTGCTTTAAGTGTGAGCACCATTTGTTGACTCGGGGCCACTCTATGTTTCCAAGAGAAATATTAATGTCAAATCGACCAAATATTAAAGTCGAGTTGGATTACTCGGGTGCCCACTTTATTGGTCGGATGTCGAACCAATGGAGTGGGGGTCTGAGCAATTCACATATATTTTCTATCCAGTCACCGGTAAAACATTCTGACACCCCAATCAATAAGGTGTGCGCAACAATTCACATGTATTTTCTATTCGATCGTCAAGTAAAAAGTAATTTTCTATTTTCAATATTCCTCTTCTTCCACGTTACTGTTATCTTTTGCTTTCTCTCTACCCTCCTTTATCTAAGGGCGAAAGTACGGGGTGGGAATGGAATAGATTAGCTAAGTATATCGGCTTATGACATAAAGACCCTTGCTTTTAACAATTTGTATAAGTAAGTGTTTATATAAAACTATATTTTTTACAAGTAAATTTTAGCCCCTAGAAGCATAAGAAATTTAATTCATCCTAGAAATATATCCTTTCATTAATATTTACGATTAGCTTTTACTCCTAAAAACAATCTACTTTTCAAGTAAAATTAAGCTCATTGATTTTAAGACAAAAACAATCAAGTTAGACACCGCCTTCCCAAACAGCATCTCCACTCACCTTCCACATAAACACTTCAAGAAAGAATTTTAAAAAGGGATTTATTAAAATAATTTTATTTTAATAAATATGTACAAATATGTCGACTGTAAAAATAAAATATCTTTTCGTGCCAAGTGAGCAAACTTCTCACATCTTATTTATTTTTTGTTTTTTTTATTATGTCATGTCATCTCTTATAATTTTTTAGCTCATAAGAGAGAGAAAGAGAGAGACGGAGCCAACCATCGTGCCCCCCGTAATGTCGACCTCTCACACCGTGCTACTGCAACGGTGACACTACACAAGAGAGAGAGAGAGAGAGAACTGAGAGAGAGAGAGAAAGAGAGAGAGCATTCCCCCGCAAGAGTCGAGGTACCACCACTGAACACAAACACAACTGTGCCACCCTAGGGCACACCACAACTAGTCAAACAACAACTAGTGAGTCTCCGCTCACCAATCTCAACAACACTGTGCCAACACCATGGCACACCTCAACGCGTAAAACCACAACTAACACACACTATAGCCAATAGCAAAGCACGAGCCGGAAAGTACGACGCCACCACACGGGACAGACTACTGGTTCATGACACCAGTATCCAACCCGGACAACACAACACAAGAACAACCTCTCAGTCTCGCAGTCACGGATGAAAGGTCCAACTGCAGCTCCACAACACAAGTAAAGCCAAGAACTGTGGAGACCAACCAAACCACCACAACCTACAGGTCACACACCCTGCAAGCCCATGCCTGGAACCTTTAGAAACTCTGGTCCGAGCTCTCTAAAGTGAGGCACTAGTAAACAGGACTAGCTAGGGCCCAGTACGTCTACTGGTGTCCGTAACCCCCAGCTACGAGCGCGCTACTAGTGACTAAACACAAACTCTCACAAGTCACTGTCCCACAGCCGTCTTTCCCTCAGCCAGACGACAACTCTCCCCGAGAGTGAGGTGTCCAAGAAGACGACAAGAACTCGACGGTACCACTGCACCGGGACAAGCCCCGAGCACACTCACGTGCCTGGCTCACACAAAACCTGGGGCTCCCAACTGAAGAGGCATTCCGGAATAGGCGCCGGACCACCAAACTCAGCAATGCACAAACCACGACATATACTTATATATTCTTTACTACAAACCACAGTACAATCGTAAGGACTAGCTTGACCTGGTCATTTCATGACTCACAAGCTATCCTACACAAGCATACACATAGATCCCGATAGTCAACCACAATTGGCTTATCATGGTCACCATGTGACCTCCAAACCATCTCACACTAATACATATGTATATCACAACAATACACACAACCTTGCCGGTCATTGGTCACCCTGTGACCTCTACGGCAATACACATTACTTAACATGTATAAACATTATAATACTCTTTAAAAGACAACCATAGACTAGGGCTAGGTTCATATCCGACCTTCATTGCCCCGTCACCTCATACTAGCTATACCAGCTATACTATAATAATCACAATAACGACCACTAGCCATGCATTCTCATGCACAACACTTAAACTATATAAACATTACGTAAAAGCATGCTCACTTCGTGAGCACCACCCTTAACACGTAAATCACACACAAACGTCACACTAACCACGCTCACTGAGCGCTACAAGTGCCAAGGCATCATTAGCATTGCCATACACAATAATTAAACTATAATCGAATAACCAAAACACCAACAGCATGAAAAACAGAACCTTCGTTTGCTATCGCGACAGAGGCTATGACCGCCTTCTGATCGCGACACTACGATATGGCGCGACAAGAAATACTGTCGCAACGGGTCTGCCTGTCGCGACCCGTCGCGACAGCCTAGACCGCCGCCTCTCAGGCACAAACCTAAACCGGGAACCATCTTCGAATTTCCATGCAAACCACATTCAATTTCCGATTTTCATGCTTTAATGAATAACCTAGCATGCTCTCTATTGTTCATAAAGCATTAAACTATCGAATACACATCACATGCCATCCACGCAACAAATCAAGGTAGAACTCCCTACCTTCACGAAAACACACAATCCAAGCATGGCGTGGCGTTTTCCCCCACTCCTCGCGACGTCCTCGCGTCGAGAGCGCGACGAGAACCTCGCCAAAACGCCAAAACCCCAACAGAGCCGCAACAGCTCCTCCCCAGGGTCGAGCAGAGCTTGGGGAACTATGTTCGGCCAAACCCTTTTTAAAAACCCACAGCGGTTACTAACGCGACACACCTAACCGTCGCGACCTGATCGCGACAGCTTCAGGTGTCGCCTTACCACTCCAGACGTTAGCAGCCCCGCCCCGTGCACGACATGCGGCGCGCTGGCAGGCGTCGACTCCAAACAGCGGCAACCTTAACGCGACCCCCGCTACCGACGCTTTCAGAACACGACCTTCACCACCGTCACGTTCACACTCAGTGAACCAACGCGCACTATGGACCTAACCTTCTGGCCCACTAAGCTCCACACAACACGCGGAAACCACAAACAAGGCCCAATGACCCCATATTGGCCATGAGCACCACACCAAAACCGATAAACACAGATCCGAACTACCACTAATCCACGATCCGCGAAGATCCGAAAACCGCGACTTACATTACTATCACCTAAAAAGAAATGTCATCCTCGACATTCAAAACGAGCGACAATAAAACCCACACTATCACCTAAAAAGAAACAAAGCCATATGCAAAGCTTCCTCTGCATCTTTCTTTCCAACTATTTACTCATTCTCATACTTGCTCTGCCTTCCTTTTCTCTTTAATTATTCTGCAATTACTTTATTTTTCTGGATTTATTCTGCCATTCTTTACCTTTCAACCATAACAATTCTACCTTACTATTAGCGCTTATCTCCTTGGACTGAATCTATTTCCACATTTTCCTGGTTGTGATTACAACATTTCTTTCTGGACCACTTTCTTGGCCACTTTCTTGCTTAAATCCTTTCACTTTACATTATTTAAATTTCAAATTTCCAGATGTTATTTCACTAATTATTTATCACCACTAACCATCATTTGGCTCAATTGCATCCAAATCTTTAAATTCTCTTTTAATTACTTAAACTTCGATAATCATGAATATTAAATCGAAAGGGAAGGAAGATCAAGTATGAGAATGAGTAAATAGTTGGAAAGAAAGATGCAGAGGAAACTTTGCATATGGCTTTGTTTCTTTTTAGGTGATAGTGTGGTTTATTGTCGCTCGTTTTGAATGTCGAGGACGACATTCCTTTTTAGGTGATAGTAATGTAACGTAGCGCGTTTTCGGATCTTCGCGGATCGTGGATTAGTGGTAGTTCGGATCTGTGTTTATTAGTTTTGGTGTGGTGCTCATGGCCAATATGGGGTCAATGGGCTTGGTAGTGGTTTCCGCGCATTGTGTGGAGCTTAGTGGGCGGCAGGTTAGGTCCGTAGTGCCCATTGGTTCACTGAGTATGAACGCGATGGTGGTGTAGGCCGCGTTATGAACGCGTCGGTAGCGGGGGTCGCGTTAAGGTTGCCGTTGTTTGGAGTCGACGCCTGCAGGCGCGCCGCGTGTCATGCACGGGGCGGGGCTGCTGACGTCTGAAGTGTTAAGGCGACGCTTGAAGCTGTCGCGATCATGTCGCGACGGTTAGGTGTGTCGCGTTAGTAACCGCTGTGTGGTTTTTAAAAAAGGCTTGGTCGAACAGAGCTTCTGCAAGCTCGGCTCGCCCAGGGAAGGAGCTGTTGCGGCTCTGTTGGGCGATTTGGCATTTTGGCGAGGTTCTCGTCGCGCTCTCGACGCGAGGACGTCGCGAGGAGTGGGGGAAACGCCGCGCCATGCGTGGATTGTGTGTTCTTCGTGAAGGTAGGGAGTTCTACCTTGATTTGTTGCATGGATGGCATGTGATGTGTATTCGATAGTTTTAATGCTTTATGAACAATAAAGAGCATGCTAGGTTATTCATTAAAGCATGAAGATCGGAAATTGAATGTGGTTTGCATGGAAATCCGAAGATGGTTCCGGTAGGTTTGTGCCTGAGAAGGCAGTGGTCTAGGCTGTCGCGACCAGGTCGCGACAGGCCGACCCGTCACGATAGTATTTCTGTCGTGCCATATCGTAGTGTCGCGATCAGAAGGCGGTCATAGCCTCTGTCGCGATAGCAACCGAAGGTTCTGTTTTTCATGCTGTTGGTGTTTTGGTTATTCGATTATAGTTTAATTATTGTGCATGGCAATGCTAATGATGCCTTGGCACTTGTAGCGCTCAGTGAGCGTGGTTAATGTGTCGTTTGTGTGTGGTTTAAGTGTTAAGGGTGGAGCTCACGAAGTGAGCATGCTTTTACGTGATGTTTATATAGTTTAAGTGTTGTGCATGAGTATGCATGGCTAGTGGTCGATATTGTGATTATTGAAGTATAACTGGTATAGCTAGTATGAGGTGACGGGGCAATGAAGGTCGGATATGAACCTAGCCCTAGTCTATGGTTGTCTTTTAAGGAGTATTACAATGTTATACATGTTAAGTAATGTGTATTGTCGTAGAGGTCACAAGGTGACCATGACAGGCAAGGTTGCGTGTATTGTTGTGATATACGTATGTATTAGTGTGAGATGGTTTGGAGGTCACATGGTGACCAATGATAAGCCAATTGTGGTTGACTATCGGGATCTATGTGTATGCTTGTGTAGGATAGCTTGTGAGTCATGGAATGACCAGGTCAAGCTAGTCCTTACGTTTGTACTGTGGTTTGTAGTAAAGAATATATAAGTTATATCGTGGTTTGTGCATTGCTGAGTTTGGTGGTCCGGCGCCTATTCCGAAATGCCTCTTCAGTTGGGAGCCCCAGGTTTTGTGTGATCCAGGCACGTGAGTGTGCTCGGGGCTTGTCCCGGTGCAGTGGTACCTTCGAGGTCTTGTCGTCTTCCTGGACACCCTCACTCTCGGGGAGAGTTGTCGTCCGGCTGAGGGAAAGACGACTGTGGGATAGTGACTTGTGAGAGTTTGTGTTTATCACTTGTAGCGCGCTCATAGCTGGGGGTCAGACACCAGTAGACGTACTGGCCCTGGCTAGTCCTGTTTACCAGTGCCTCACTTTAGAGAGCTCGGGCCAGAGTCTCTAAAGGTGCCAGGCATGGGCCTGCAGGGTGTGTGACCTGTAGGTTTTGGTGGTTTGGTTGGACTCCACAGTTCTTTGGCTTTACTTGTGTTGTGGAGCTGCAGTTGGACCTTTCGTCCGTGACTGCGAGACTGAGAGGTTGTTCTTGTGTTGTGTTGTCCGGGTTGGATACTGGCGTCATGAACCAGTAGTCTGTCCCGTGTGTGGCGTCGTGCTTTCCGACTCGTGCTTTGCTATCAATTGTAGCGTGTGTCAGTTGTGGTTTTACACGTTGAGGTGTGCCATGGTGTTGGCATAGTTGTTGTTGAGATTGGTGAGCGGAGACTCACTAGTTGTGGTTTGACTAGTTGTGGTGTGCCCTAGTGGTGGCATAGTTTGTTTGTGTTTCAGTGGTGGTAGGTACCTGTACTCTGTGTGGGTACTGGTTTCTTGTAGTACGCTGAGTACTAGCTGTTTTCAGGTGGTGAGGTGGAGGTCATGCGTGAGATCTTCCACTTGTTGTGTTTTACCCTTCCTTGGGTAAGTTTCCGAATACAGTTTAATATGTGCGATGGATTGACATCGTGGTAGCCAGTCCTGTTTCTTTAGTATGACATTCGATATATCGTGATTTAAGGGTGTAAAGGATTAGCTCTTGGTTAGCAATCCTGTTACCCATATGTGTAGAGGCTTGCCAGTGAAGCTAGTAGCTTAGGCAATACTTTGCCTATGTGGCTTACAGTTTTAGGCGACCAGTTGTTGAGGTGGTGTGCCTGTGAGACTTGTGGCCTAGGCTTTTTAGTTATTGAGTGGACTAATGGTACTGTTGTCTCTTCGTCTTTCCGAGATTTGCAGTAATTGAGTTAATTGTGTTTAGTAACTATTAAGTATGCCTTGATTGTGAGCATGAAATGGTTTGGCTTCCGGTGTTGCTAGTGAGACCCGTTGGGTTGAGGTTTCTTCTGCGTTGTGTATGGTTTTGGGTGGTTCCCTACTGAGCCAGTGACTTGTTGAGGCTCACTCCCTTATAGTTCTTTTCACGGTTACCGTTGGTGTAGCTTGAGGAGGTGTTGTGACAGACTTGTACCACCAGCAGTAGTGTTAGTAGAGTTGTGCGAGATTGTGCTCCCTCGGGGTATGCCGCAGGTGGTTGTACTCTTTTTAATTTGGACATGTAATAATGTAATGGGATAGATGTAAATTGTTTATGCAGTATGAGCACTATCCTTTCTTGTGTCTCTTACTGTTGTGGTTTGTCTTTTATATTCTTCCTAGACACGTGTACGAGCTATCCCTTGCGAGACTTCGGTCCGTTCGTGGGAGACGGATCTGGATATGGACCCTTATGGGTATAAATATCCAGGGCCGGTGAGGGAGAGCAACAATATTGGGAGAAAGAGAGAGAATGTGGGAGAGAAGGAGAGAGATCTAGTAGTGAATGCGTGAGAGGAAGAGAGAGGGCATTGGGGGAGAGAGCATCCACGCGGGGGTATATTCACAAGAAGAGAGAAGGGGGGAATGAGAAAGATGTACAAAAGAAAGAGAGTATGAGAGGGAGAGGCAAAGAGAGAGAGAGAGATACATAAGAGAGAGTGCATGATAGAGAGAGAGGATGCGTAGTGGTCCAGTTACATAAATATAGTTAAATTATATAAATATGGTCCAACTTACATAAAGTTGATCCATATTATATAAATACAATTCAAATTACACAAATATTATCTAAATTGCACAAATTTGGTTCAAAGTACACAAATTGTCTATGTGACATAAAGTGTCACGTCTCGACTTTAATATATCTATAAATGCCGAAACGTGAACGAATAATAAATCAAAGTAAAGTTTGAACTATTTGAGCAGAAAATTACTTGGGGCTTCTCTAAATAAAAATTTATTAACTGTCATTCTACATGTATTACATGATTCTCAATTTACAACTCAAGGTAAACACCGCAAAGGTTGATCTCTCAGCACACAAACCCGATGTCCCGCCTTCTAGAACTGTAGATTACCTAAGAAAAGTAGTTATGAGAACTCTGCCTAGGATTTATCCTCCAAAATCAAGAAATACACAAGTTTACATGAGTCAAGGATAATAGGTACCAGAATGTATTAAGCACTGAGTACAAGTAATGGAAACGGTACAAATCAAATCAGATTAGTTGAAGTGAACCATGATTATCAATCAGTAACAAGGATGTAATAATATGCCAATGAACCGATATAAAGTGTCTATCATGGAAATAGCAAAGCATGAGTGTATGAACAATAGTTCAGAAGAAATTAAGAAAGGCTACATGTAGAGATGCCCTGTCCACTCCTCAAGCAAGCAATAAACATTCGTGTTTCAACATAGTTCATGGAAATGTCGACCAATCTAGCATGTGGTGGTGTCATGCCAAACACCCTAGAGATCCATACCGCTCTGCGCAGATTAAACGAATTCGGGTGCTCCTCCCGGGACGGATCTGCCCCATTTTCACTGGCATTAATTAAGAGAGGGTCCGAAGACCCAAAAGTACGTCATCCCATTTTCATTTCTGATATACATACATGCGTGGTACTTGGGCACACATCAGGAGTAAAACAATATCACAGGAAGCAGAGTTATAGAAGTTAATGCTTAAAGATATCCAGAAGGTATAAGAATCAAGGTAATTTGGATGTCCAAGAATAATCCAAAGATAGATGTAGATGATGATTAAATGATTCATCTCAGTGGTATAATAGTTTAGAATCCAAGAAAATGGAAAGACAACTTGTTTGGACAATACAGATGTGTCAACTTTGATTGAAGATGAAATGGTTCTATTTGTCAACATAAACTGGTGGTTTCACCGACCTTGGATTTTTTTAGCATTCTACTAGATTTATTTGAATTATGAGACTTTCAAGTAGGCCATTTGTGAGAGATTAGAAAGACACTATTTTGATGGAATCTCCAAAATCACATTTTTCTTCTTCAGTGGGAGAGTTGACTTTTATTGGTAAGAGATATAAATTTTTCTAATATTTTTTATTAGATTCAAATGGAGGGTACTTCCTTATTTACATGTAATATCTTAAGTAAATGAAACATCATTATAACATTTACATGTAATAAGGTATGAGTTTCAGTTTTACAGGGTTCCTACTGACACCTCTGGAAGAATTCAAGCAGCAACTGCCGACAGTCATAGGTGGCTGTTGACAACTACTGACCCATCTAGAACCAGATTCTGGAATCTGGTCCCTATCTGTCAACAGGCCATAGTTAGCGACAGGCGGGTTCTATCTGTCGACATCTACTGGTTCTTATAGAATTCTGGGTTCTGGAAGCATGATACCTGTCGACAGCTGGGATCTGTCTGTTGACAGCTGCAGGTTGATCTTCCAGAAATGGTTTAACATTAACTTAGGAGATCATTCTAAGAGTTCTTACTATTCTATGAAGGATCTAACAATAGTTTGTAAGTCTTAAATACATTCCCTACACATCCTACATGAAGATGAAGATAGAACAATGGGAGAAAGTCCTTTACAACATGGGTGGCATGAAAACTTATGAAAGGAAAGTTATCGTATATATAACTCTTCTAAGAAGCTTCTTCCTTGCATCTAGTGGAAAGTCCATGTCAAGAGCACATGAACTTCGACTATAAACATGGACATAACTAAAAGAAACATGATAATAGAAAAGAAAGCTATTCCTATTGGTTTCTACTGAACACAAGTCAAGATAGGAACATGGTAAGACATTAGACACAAGGTTTCTTAACGAAAGAAAGAGACAAGAAGAAAGAAATCCTACAGAATATGGAACAAAAGAAATATGGGTTATACAAATGAAGAGCATAAGTATGAAATAGGAAATGGAAGAAGAGTCGTAGGGAGGAACCTACTTAGCCAAAGAAGAATGCAAATCCTCCTCTACTCCAGGTAAAGATGCAAGGATAGCAGTGGTAGCTCAGCAGGAGCTACGGCAGTAGCAGTTGTAGCAGTAGCAACTGCAAGTTTGCCACTACATGAGTCGTAGCCGTAGTAGCTACAGCAACAGCAACAACAGGAACGACAACAACTTCAGCAGGAGCCACGACAGCTTCAGTAGGAGCAACGACAGTAGCATGAAAGGTTGAGCAAGTGGGTAAAAGCCCACACGGATGGTTAGAGAGGGGTTTATATAAACATCCGGGTTTGCATGCATATATGGCACGTAGCCAACATGTGTAGCCGTAAAAACCCCTTTTTCCATCACAAAGCCACTTTTACCATGGGTTTTTTACCCCACTCACACGTATCAAGCTACTTGTAACCCCATACTCCAAGTGAGATGGGTCTTACGTAGCCAAGCTACGTAATCAATTATTCCTAAAAGTGGTTGACGTAAATAGGAGATAAATCAGCTGGCCTATTTTCCCCTACATTTTTGTATCTAAATGATGTGCAACAAGTTGAAATTTCAACATAGGCTAATTTTAAGGTTTTTACAATTATGGTGATTTAGTTTAATTTTTGGAATTAATTTTTCATCCAGCAAAACTTACCCCAAAAATCATTGTGCCGACTTAATCTTGATATCCGGGCGTCAATAATTCAAGATATTTACATTTCTAGAATCAACACATTTTTCTGAGAATTACGGTGTTTTCAGATTTCAATTCCGTTACCGAATTCTGGTGGCGCCCTGTCGGAGTGCGCACATTTGAAGACAATACCGGATTACTTTAATATGTAGAAATATCTCTACAGTAAAGATAATCAGGTTTCCAGTAAGTATTTATGTCTTTTATGAAAATAGAATCTTCTCTAATTTTTTATATCATATTATTAATTTGGTATTAAATTTTGGGGTGTTACATAAAGTTGGTCCAAATTATTAATTTTGGCCTACATTACACAAATTTGGTTCAAAATTACACAAATATGGTTAGTTACACAAGTATGATCAATGTTTGCTTCAGATTACATAGATTTGACTTCACATGTCCGCAGAAATATAAATGAAACAACTCAAATATATATAAGATGTCACATCTCACAAATATTTACATGAAATATGTATAGCCATTTCTCAACTGAAGTCAAACTCAAAGTACAACAACCTGGGGTATACCCCGAGGTGAACAGAAAGTAAAGATTACACTGCTGGTGGTGCAGACCCAACTCTCCGCTGCGGTCCTCTGAACTGGATGAAGGATGGGAAGCTTCCTGCTCTCCCTCACCTGAAAAGGGTAAGGTGAGCCTCGCAAGTCACTGCTCAGTAGGGAAACTCCCCTAAAAGCCGCACAAAACCAGTCTCACAAGTGCAGTAACAAGAAGCTACACTAGGCAATTTATAGAACTATCTACGCATGTATTAAAGCTATAAATAACAATTATCACAAGCTATTAACTGAAAACAACCTTTAATAAACAAACGAAAAACCTCGTCCAAGTGTACGAGCTAGAGTAGAAAATGCCACACTCGGGTCACGAAGACTAGTTCGCGACACCAGCAACTAACCCAGACAAACCACACAGGACTACCTCTCAGCCTCGCAGCCACGACGAAAGGTCCAGCTGCCGCTCCACCACAACAAGCCATGAAACTGTGGAGACCAACCAACACCACTCCTGCAGACCATACGGTGCGTTCTGAAGAAGAACGCGACGGCGGGCTGTCGCGTTCTGAACGCGACACCCTGGTCCATCGCCTTCATAGACATTGACCCCAATCCGGGTTCCATCTCTGGAATCCCCATGCAGACCCACGTAAAACACTACAGCAAGCAGTTATTCATGCTCTAACCATTACACTAGCATGGTATCTAGCATCTACAACGCAAATAACAAGCTATACATGCTTAATAGAACCACCCACACGAGAAACATGGTGGAATCTCCATACCTTTGTGAGATTTGTGAAGAACGACGATAACCCGGCGTTTCCCCCACTCCGTACCATGTCCTTGCGCGAGACCACGCCAAATCCGGTTCCAAACTCCAAATCGCCCAAAAGCACAACGAACCTCCTCTCCTTTGCCGAACAGAGCTTGCTGAGCTCTGTTTGGCCGACCTAGGTTAAAAATCGCTGGAGTTGAGAACGTGACGCACCCTGACATCGTGACCAAACGTGAACGGGTGACGATGTCGCCTTCTCATCGCTGATGCAAGCAAGCCACCGAGCGTGCGCCACGCGGCGGACATGCAGACGAAGACCCTCAAGCGGCGTTTCATGAACGCGACGCCCTGGACTGTCGCGTTCAGAACACGACGTCCGGCTCTATCGCGTTCACAAACAGTGGAACCAATGGTGCTTTGGGCCCAATCTACAGGCCCACAATATAACGACCCCGACACCCCAGACCCCAGCTCCCATCGAGAATCCACTATCGGAGCCACCGCCCACGAGCCCGAAGACTCGGAAGGCTAACAGACCAGTCTAACAAGATATGTAACGGGTGTAAGTAACAACTACACGCACTAAAAGGTACCAACACGTGAAGGAAAAGTGTCGAACACAGAGTACAAGTCTAGTACAGTCCCAAAGTAAGCAAAGTACATGTATGGAAGTAAAGGGGATAACAGGTCCCTTAGGGTACCCTGAGGGTGAGTGAAAACAAGTACAAGTACAGGGTGACTCACTGCCAAGACGCCATCTACTTCAGCCCTGTCTCCTCAGTCGCCGCGGAGGGCTGCTGTGTGGGTCTCACCCGTAAGGGAGGGAATAATGCTTCACGAAGAAGCCCAGTAGGGACTACCAATCTCCCACTGGTTCTAAACAACAGAATAGGTTCTATATGTCATAATTTAAAATAAGTAAGTAATCTATTCTACTAATAGAGTAAGTGTGGAAGCGTAAAGTAACTACACTTCAACGGTCAAGTCAAATCGTGGGACCGGAGAGTCCGTGTAAACCACGGCACTGGAGAAGAACCCAAGACTGCAAACACAGACAGTAAACAACTGCCTGGACAAGACCTAGCCACAGAAACTACACTAGTCGACCGGGTCAGGTGCGCCACGTGCCTTACCCTCGACCTCCAGTCCATGTCTAGTACCTCCCGTCGGAGTGAGACGTGGAACTAAAGTAACCACAACTGCTGTACTCTGGCCGGACTATGGTCCCACGCCTGGCCCCTCTAAGTGGTACCAGAACCACGTAAGTGAGGCAGTGAGAAAAGGACTAGCTGATCTGCGTCGGAAGAACACCAAACCACCTCGTGTCCCAGACTCAACTAGAGAGCTCTACAAACGACTCTACACCGTTGTCCCCACCGTTTTCCCCTTTGCTACCAGAGTCCGTGACTCGAGCTCGCCTGCCGCCCAGAGAACTCCTCAAACGGGCGCGCGGGGATCGGGTCTAGGTAAAGGTAACAACCTCTCTTGCGGACAAGCCCTCAAGTGCCTAGCACTGGGCGAAAGACTAGGGTAGCACCGTGCTAGAAACAACACAGGTGCCAGAAAATAGAGTCGCAGCGGAAGGAAACTCCGAACAGGTCACCAAGCCACTCTCTGTCTGAGAAGGCAACACAAGGGATGTCGTGACCTGGGTCAGAAGGTGACAGGTAACCTGTCGCGATCAGGTCACGACAAGGGCATTGTCGCGACCACAACCATAGGTCCCTTGTCGCGACCACAACCATAGGTCCAGGTGGACCACCTGAGACCTCCCACAACCACGGTGACAACATGTAAAAAGGCGACAGCCACGCTGTCGCGACCAGAACGCGACAGGGTGGGCGTCGCTTTCTCCACCAGAAGGCGACGTATCGGGCTGTCACGATCTGGTCGGGACACCAAACGCGTCGCGACCACAGACTTACACACCTGAGAGCATCCCTTCAATACCATGCACCTCAAATCCGGAAACTACAAGGGGAGGGGAGAATGGAGAACGTGTAAATGGTAAAAAGGGCTCAAACCACCCTCATCCAAACCCATGCATGCCAAGAAGTGATTCTACACTCAAAACCTCACATGCAAGCATGAGGTCACTTAAACCCCACCCCCATTCCAAGCACAACCAGTCAAAATGCATTCCATAGGAACCACAATCACACATGCACACCCTAGCATGAGTTTCTAAGGCTTGGAGAAGGGATTGGAGGCCCTAGCATGCTAGAACTAGGGGAAGGCAAGGAGTCCCTACCTCAAGCGAAGAACCCACCCCAATGGGGTCTTCTCGTAGGCATGACCCCTCCTCCTCGCTCCAGCTCCACGGGGACACCGTCCATGAGCAAGCCGCGACCTCCTACAAGCGGAGAAGAGCGTCACCACTACGAGGCGAGCACGCCGAGAAGATCACCACACCGGAAGGAGAACCTCCAAGTACACCAACACCCAACACCCCTCAAGGGGCAAACACCCTACACAAGGACTCCCTCATCTCACACTCCCTCTCACCTCAAAACACTCCACGGTGAAGACAGCACAGAGGGGGTTGGAAGAGAAGAGGAGCAGTCGAATTGGGGAAGAAGGAGAAGAGTTCTGCGGCCTGTGCACTTTTAAGCTCGGAGTAGAGAACCTGTCACGTTCACTTAAATGAACACGATGGCCAACCTGTCGCTATCTCAAAGTCCTAGTCAACCTGACCAACGGGAACGCCACGTGTAACGCCCCGAGAACCCGACCCTCGGCCCAAGCCGAGGACCCGATTTTCGCGGTCGCCGCCACGGATCTGGAGACTCGGAAGGGCTCTAACACAAGTCTAACAGAATATGTAAGGGAAATAAATGTCAACTACTAAACTAGAAGCACACACGTAGAAGCAAAGGAGAGCGAGACCGCAGCGTATCGCTCTAGGTACAGTCCCAACCCACGCACACTAGTACAGTAAAAAGAGAAGGATAGAGCCCTTAGGGGCATACCCCGAGGGTGCGTACAACTGAAGGGGATAACACTGCTAGCTGCGGGGACAACGACTACCGCCCCGCCTCCTCCGCCCGACGCGCACCCTGCCGTTGCTGAGAAGTCTCACTTGGAAAAGGAAGGAGGAGCTTCACAACAAAAACTCAGTAGGGACTACCAATCTCCTGGCTCTAACAGGCAGAAGAATATATATAAACAAATAAATACAACAATTATATCTTCTACTCTATAAGGGAAAGTGTGGAAGCAAAGCTACTTACTAGCATCGATACTGAAGGACACCACGGTCGAAACTCCGTAGAACTGCACGTCGTGACCACCACACGGCTGGCAACACCAGAGCGAACCCGCCTAGACAAGAGACACTAGCTAATGAAAAAACACTACCACTAGTCAACCCGTCAGGTGCGTCCACTGACTCTTATCCTTGACCCAGGACCAAACCTCCACGTCTCGTCAGAGTGGGGCAGGAACATGAGTAACACAACAGTAACCTCCGTAGTCTTGCCGGACTACGGTCCACGCCTGGCCTCTAAGTGGTTTCGGGGCCACAAAGAGCGAGGAAGTGAGAAAAGGACTGACTGGCCTGCATTGGGAAGGACTCCAAACGCCTCGGCGTCCCAGAACACCAAGAGAGCTCTGCAAATGACTCAACGTCGCTGTCCTAACCACCATTTTCCCCTCCGCTCCAGAGTCTGCGACTCGAGCACCGCCCTCCACCCGAAGTACTCCCTCAACCAAACTCGCGGGGCGGGGGTCCCAGGCAACGGTAACAACTTCTTTCAAAGTCTCACTTGGAAAAGGAAGGGATGAGCTTCACAACAAAAACTCATAGGGACTACCAATTCTAATGGCTCTAACAGGCAGAAGAATATATATAAACAAATAAATACAACAATTATATCTTCTACTCTATAAGGGGAAAGTGTGAAGCAAAGCTACTTTATAGCATCGATACTGAAGGACACCACGGTCGAAAACTCCGTAGAACTGCACGTCGTGACCACCACACGGCTGGCAACACAGACAGAGCGAACCCCGCCTAGACAAGACACTAGCTATGAAAACACTACCACTAGTCAACCATCAGGTGCGTCCACTGACGTCTTATCCTTGCCCAGCCAAACCTCCACGTCTCGTCAGAGTGGGGCAGAACACGAGTAACACAACAGTAACCTCCGTAGTCTGCCGGACTACGGTCCCACGCCTGGCCTCTCTAAGTGGTTTTGGGGCCACAAAGAGCGAGGAAGTGAGAAAAGACTGACTGGCCTGCATTGGAAGGACTCCAACGCCTCGGCGTCCCAGAACAACCAAGAGAGCTCTGCAAATGACTCAACGTCGCTGTCCTAACCACCATTTTCCCCTCCGCTCCAGAGTCTGCGACTCGAGCACGCCCTCCACCCGAAGTACTCCCTCAACCAAACTCGCGGGGACGGGGGTCCCAGCAACGTAAACACTTCTTTCATGGGACAAGCCCTCAAGTGCCAAGCACCGGGAGAACGACTAGTGTAGGACCGTACTAGGAAACTAGCACTGGTGTCATGGGTACAGCAAGAACCGGAAACGGCGAGACTCCACAGAAATTGACTCTGCAAGACTTACCTATCTTTGATGCTGTCATGACGCATCGGGCCGTCGCGGGACGGGGGTCCCAGGCAACGGTAACAACTTCTTTCATGGACAAGCCCTCAAGTGCCAAGCACCGGGAGAACGACTAGTGTAGGACCGTACTAGAAACTAGCACTGGTGTCATGGGTACAGCAAGAACCGGAAACGGCGAAGACTCCACAGAAAATGGAACTCTGCAAGACTTACCTATCTTGATGCTGTCATGACGCATCGGGCCGTCGCGACACTGTTGCGATGCCCAAGGCCATCGCAACCATGTCGCGATGCCTTAGAGCGTCGCGATGATGTCGCGGCGGCCTTGCCAGTCGCGACATCATCGCGACCTCTATAGCGATCGCGATCTCAGCCGAGAGGGGTCCAGTACAGTCCTCCCAAGGACCACCCCAAAACTGATACAAACCATCCATAGGGGGAGGGGGGAAACATGGGAAACACATAGCAATGCTTATAAACATGCAAACCACCCTCAACCCCACAAATCACATGATAACATGGAGATATACTCTCAAAGGGGAAAACCTCACAACACGGAGCATGAATCTCACTCCCACAACCCAAAAAACTACGGAGAAGCAAGGATTCTCAAGGGGAAGGGAGCATGCTAGGACGAGAGGAGACAAGGGGTCCCTACCTCCAAGAGTAGAGCCGACCTGTTGGGGCCTTCACGTCGGAATGACCACCTCCTCCTCACTCCAAGCACCACGAGCACGTCCCCTACATGAAGGAGACGTCACCTCCCCACTGCGAGCACCACGAATGCCAAGAATCGCCAGAGAACACGAGAGAGCTCGGAGAGGAGAAGGAAGAAGAAGAAGAAGGAAAGGGAGAGAGGGGAAAATGGGGTGCCGGCCTCGGTTTTAAACCGATGGGCCTCGAGACGCGACAGGTCAGCCTGGCGCGACAACAAGCATGTCGCGACAGCCACCCCGGCGTGACACCGAACGACGGTCAAACCTTGAAGACTGAGAACCAGAATGCGACGGTCTGCCAGGTCGCGTCAACACTATATGCACCTGATGTAGACATGCTATTTTGACAATATATTGAGCAAATTTCATGTTACACTGTAATGCCTCGAAGTGGCTCTCTTCAATTAACCGCTTGAGTGATTTTCCTATTTTTCCAGATTTTTCTAGGATGTTTAGGAATTTTTCTAGGAGGTCTAAAGGGGGTCTGTCAAGCCTATATGATTCGTGTCTGACATAGTGGACGCCGTTTAGGAGGTATGATACGCAGCGGGTAAAATTGACGTGTCTCACACTTCCTTTTCTGGCGCTTACCTTGTTTTGATTCGTGTCCAACCAAGGCGCCGCGATTTAAAGTTTCCATTTTTGAATTATGGCAATTTTTGAATTCATTTTTTGGAAGGATTTTGTTGCTAAATAGAATTGTGTCCGCTAGTGTCGATGCGTTTCTGACCTTCCCTGTTACAAAGATCGATTTCCCCTCAAAGAACGATTCTATAAAATACGCGGCGGCTCTTGTCGACGCGCTTCAATATTTTCATGTTTGAATATTTGGAAAATCGTTGCAAATCGGAAGGTTTAGAAACACGGCAGTACTGGTCGACGCGATTCTAAAGAAGGCTATAATCGATTTTTGGAAGCGCTTAATCGGAGCAAGTAAATCTTGCAAATCACGGCGCTCTTGGCGGATGCGATTCATGATATAGGCGTCCACTGTATCGGACGCAATTTAATGAATTCTTCCCTATAAATAGACTCCCGAGGCCATTGTTTTGAGCATCAACCCAACACTACGGCGAAGCCCTGTCGGATTGGAGAGTTAGCTGCGAACCAAGGAGGAGTACTTCTCACCTCAAGCCATTTCCTACGCCCAATTTGTGGAGTTCGGTGCCTCCGTCCTCTTCATCCCATTGGCGCGAGATGGGAGGAGCTCTCTTCCCCACTTCGTCCATCATAACCGCAGCGGCCCCAATCGCCCTCTTCTTCTCCTTTATTTTTATTTTTCTCCATTTTTACTTAGTGCATGCATCACACAATTCACACACACACGTACACATTTTTCTCCCTACCTACACTTTTAGGGGTTTAACACCACCCCACGAGGTGTGTTAATGCCTATTTCTATGCTTTTTTTTATTTCATCTCCTTTGAGTTTTCCACTACACTCTCAAGTCTAATCCCTTTGTCACTTGTTTCTTGTTGTCTACTCTTTGCAAGGTAACCCCCATTGGAGCTAAATCTTCTTCATCGGTCAGCCGGTGGAAGAAGTAAGAAGAGCCCACACACACTCTCCCGCGATCTTTGGGTGAAGGTAAGTACCACTTTTCTTCTTCGCCCGTCTCCTTCGACACCCTCGCGTGTCTGGCGATCACACTCCATATTTGTGCACACACGCACTTCTCCTTTTATTTTCCATCCCACTCGCCATTCTTCTTCTTTTATTTTCTTTTATTTTACAAAAAAAAATCTCTCTCTTTTTAAATCATCCTCTTTGTGGGAGGTGTTTTGAAAAAAATACGTCTACAAATTAGCGATCACGGTGTGACTCTTTTCTTTTTAGCTTCGAGTTACCTTTCCTTTGGTACCCACATGTGCCCCTCCTTCGACACCCACGCGTGTCCCTCCCTTTGTACTCCACACGGTACACTCCTCCCCTTTTCGCACTCCACGCGGTGTTCTTGAGGTGTCCCATCGTCATTACCAATTTTTAGTTGTGTTATTTTCTCTACATCTTTTATTAAAAGTTTGATTTTTTTAAAAAAAATCACCATCTTGTTCCCCTCCCTTTTTACTCACCTTCACCTGAAGAAATCATCTGGGTTTGCCTCATATTTTGTTCTACTTTAGTGGTTGATAGCATGATGTACTGATCTACTACTTTTATAATTGCTTTTAGTGGCCTCTTTGATTCGCGTCGAGTACAGACGACGCATTTTATGGTTGTTTTGTGCGGCGGACATACCCAACGCATCTCTGTAACAGACTCCAGAGGGAGTCGCCTCGGCTCTTACAGCTTCTGTGAGCTGTCAGATTCGCAGCCGACTGAACGTACGTGATTTAATTAAAGCGCGTCTACTGTACTGGACGCGATTCAGTCTGCCATAGAGAGCTCGGTTTTTGCCATCATTTTGCATCACTTGCATTTGCAGGGCATATCTTCGGCCGAGGGACCTCTTTCCCTCCTGTTCCTAGGATCCACACACCTCTCTCAGTGAGGGCTATCTCCCCATTGGACATTCCGTCTCATTGGGCTAGAGAATCCTCATCGGGACCTCTGTAAGTCTCCGTACCCCGTGGATTCCCTCATAGTGGACCGAGCAGGTTTTACCATTCCGGAGACCCGTGTTAGAGTACTAGTTGCGTGTGAGAGGGAGTTTGCTTAAAGGCACGAAGTTGTCATCTCACCTATTTAGGCCCATACCCATTTGGAGTGACACGCTGCAATTAAAATCCATAATGAATCATATCAAACATTTAAGTGGACGTAAGCATATCCAAGTGTGTGAATTAAAAGTCATTAACCTCTTCTCTCAAACTTGTTTGAGTAGTTGTTTGGTAAGTGCTTGATAAATCACAATTGTTTGTTAAAGTTTTATGCAGCTTCGTTCAGGCCGATCTCTCCCAATGGCCGAATACGAAGACATGGGCTATGATGACACGTATGATGAGGTGTATGAAACTAATCAATAACTTGCCCAAATTCACAACCAACCTCACATTGATCCATCCACTTCGCATATTCATGCGATGGACTCCCAACTTCCCCAACTCTCCCCGAGGCATTACACTGCAAATGCCTCCACCTCTATTGATCTGTCCCAACTTGTGGACATTCTTCAAAGCCTCCAAGCTTCTCAGCTTCAAGAGGTTCAAGCTGCCCTTAAAGGGAAATCGATCCCCGAACCCATCCAAACTCTCCACCCAAACGCGGGTGTTCACACTCAACCTGCTCGTGACCCGACGGTCCGAGCCTCTCCTGCCCCCTCGCAGGCTAATTCCGTCATTGATTCTCGCCCCCACAGCCCGACTGGGGAACCTCCTCATGTCCGGCCAAGCCCCAACGCGGCAAGGCCCATTTATCTTCCTCAGGCACCGGCCCATGCTTCCGCGCCCGCTGGTGCCCCTCCCCTTCATTACTCTACCCAGGTGAGAATACCCCATCACCTTTATTCTGGGGTGCCCCACAAACCACCCTCCGATCAGCTCACCCAAGCACTCCTGGTGAAGGTAAGCCGATTGGAGCAAGACTTGAAGAGGGTGTCCGCACCCAAGGATTCATTTGAACTGGCACTCCCTTCTATGTTTGTCTTTCACCTTCCCCCCTCTGAGCTGTCGGTCTACCGCCGTTACAACGGCAACGGTAATCCATTCGTACATATCAAAGAATTCATGTACGAATCCTCATTCTGGCAGAATGATAACCGTGCCCTTGCTTTCCTTTTCTGTCGGTCTTTGGACGGGCCCGCCCTTGAGTGGTTCTATTCTCTGGAGCCCTCAGATTCTGAAGATTTTGAGGCAGTGCAGAGAAATTTTTTACAAAGGTACAGGGATAGAGTCGGTCCGGCATTATCAATTACCGACCTAATGGCCGAAAGAATGAAGGTTGATGAGGATTTTGTACACTATGTCGATAGATGGAGAGCTATGGCTGAGAGGTTGAGAGACCCATTGTTCGAGCCAGAGCAAAAAAAAAATGATTACAGCAAATGCCACTCCCCAATTCAGGCATATTCTGGCAATGAATAAGTTGACCATGATGGAGGAGTTATATGAGAGAGCCCGATATATCCAGACTCAGCTAAAGGACTCTCCGATCATGGCCATGTTTGAACCGAAGGCATGGACATTCAAGAAGAGTGGTGGTGCCCCTACTGGTGGTCCTACGTCTGAAGGAGTCATACAAAATGAGCAGGTGAGTGCCATGGGCAACCCCAGTACCTCCACCTATCGACCTAACACCAATCCCAAGAACCAACAGTCACAACGATCCCAGTCTAGGCCAAACAACTCTCCCATGATTAGGACACCACCTCCGCAGTCTCAATACCAGCAACCTCAGCAGCCTCAATTCCAGCAAATTCACCAATACCAGCAACCTCCCGCTAATCAACATTACCAAGCTCCATTGCAGCCTCCTCCATATCGCCAGACCCAGCTGCCTCATTACCACCCACCTGGCCCTCATAATCCCCAGCTAGCTGCTTCTGCACCTCCCCCACAATACAACCAAGTTCCTCCCCCAGGCAATTACGAACCCCAACAGCCTAGACGTCCCCCTGGCCTAAGAAGAGCCCAATATCCTCCACTTCCGGAGACCTTGACCGATATCTTCAACGCTCTCATGGCCGCCAATGCACTCACTCTGCCGAGGAAAAGGCTACAATGGCCTCCCAATGTTGACACCTCACGTTATTGTGCATTCCATCGGGGACCGGGCCATACTTTAGAAGCCTGCTTCCATTTCAAAGATTACATTTATGATTTGAACGATAATGGAGGGATAGACTGGGAGGAGATGAAGAAATACATCGCCAAGATGAAGGCGAGGAGACCGACTAGGCAGGATCAGCAGCAACAGCAGGTTCATGCACCCCCGCAGCAGCCCAACATGGGCATTGTTCAGAATCCCCTCCTGGAGCACCATGCTCCAAATCAGCAAGTGAATGCCCTCACAACATCCCACTGCGTTAATGACACGCCCGGCCGGCCTATGGAAGTAGCCTCCACCTCCACTTCCTAATCCTCCTTCACCCTACCCCCCTTCATTCGTACACCTACCCCTTCTAACCCATTACCCTCCTTCCTACGTGTTCCTGCAACCGCTACCCATCAACCAACACCCACTAACCAAACGTCCAATCCTCCACTTATACGCCAAACCCCCATCACCTCTACAACATCACCTCATCCAAACCCACAAGCTCCCTTCCTACGCAACCACTCCACCATAGCACCCCCACCTAATCACTCTCTCATACGCCAACCGCCTACCACCACTTCACCACAGCCTACATCAGCTAACCCACCTCTCCTATGCACTCCACCAACTGCATCCCTCATTCCACCCAACCACCAAGCTCCCTTCCTCCGTACTACCATCCCACCTCCGAGTGTGGCAAGTATCCAATTGCCGCATCAAATGTTCAATTCCCAGCCTTCTACCTCCCACCCATCTTCCGTTCCGCCGACCGCGGCAGCCATAGTGGGAGAGAATTCCGAGGAAACATTGGTGCTCCGTAGTGGTCGCATCTTCAACCAGGTCTTTCCACAGCAGCAAGAGCAAGTGTCACTGCCCCAGGAAAAGGAAACTACAGCTGAAGAGTCCATACTAGGGACTCAATATGATTTGCTTAAGCACCTGGACAAGACTCCGGCCAGGATATCCATCCTAGAATTGATCAAGAGGTTAGTGGTACACCAGGAAGCCCTCATGCAGTACTTACAGAAGGTCATGGTCAACGAAGATCTGTCAGTAAATCAGATCAGTGTGGTCCTCGCTCCCACTAGTCAGCACCCTGCCATCGAGTTTCATGAGTCTAAGCTTGCACCAGCGAAATTTCAGCGGTACACCCTATGCTTGATTGTTAACATTAATGGGGTCCACATGTCTCAGTGTTTAGTGGACTCCGGGGCATCAATCAATGTTGTGTCCTTAGACACGTTAAACTTTTACGGAGTCACATTGCAGTCAGTACGCCCCTCTGCTATCACTGTCACGGCCTACGACAACACTAGCAGGCCACCAAAGGGGGTCGTCACATTGAAGGTGGGGTTGGGTCCATCCGTCACCGAAATGGATTTTCACATCTTGGACATGGACCCAAGTTTCTGCATGATTTTGGGCAGGCCTTTCATACAAGCACTTGGCGCAGTTATATCGACTGTCCATCAATGCCTCAAGTTTCCTTACAAGGGGCGATTCGTCAAGGTTGCCAGTAAACCTACTACCTTGGAAGTGGACACCATGACTGACAACTCAGTCCCTTCCATCTGGCCAAGCAACAAACCATTAATGTCCGTGTTAGACACAGTCAACATGTATCCGGGCCTAGGTAGTTCGTTTGTTAGTGCTGCCAAAAGAAGCAAGATCATAACCGAGAAAGGCTGGCACATCATGTTGCAAATGGGGTACCAGCCAGGCAAGGGGCTGGGCGCGCAGCTGCAGGGAAGGACTGAAGTGGTAAAAGACAGCAGGATGAGACCCAAGGCAGGATTGGGTTATAAGCCAGGCATGATAAATCACCAATCAGGACAGCCGCTCACATGGACTCTGTACTAGCATTTCAAGAGAGGACTGCTGCAGCCAGGGAGTGAACAGACATCCATTATCACTATTGAACCTGTTCATTGTTCACCCCTAAGCGTATACAAAGTGGTAGACAACCATAGGGCATCCAAGCAAGTGAAGAGGGGCGGGACTGAAGTAGAATGGAGTCAGTGGTTCGATATGAGTGACATCACAGCCTCCCTGGACCAACTCTTTGCACCAACAGAGACTGAGCAGCTAGCAGTGGCCACGAGCAAGAAGCAGCAGGCAGACAAGGCAGAGCAGAGCACACAGGCAAAAGAAGCTCTTGCAACAGTTAGGCTCAGAGCGAGCCCCTCCTCTCTGGGCATTGCACCCGCTTTCCCTTCCCCCTCAGGCAACGTGCCTACTCCTCTTTCTTCTCTAGGCAACGCGCCTACTCCCCTCTCCTTTTTGGGCAACACGCCTACTCTTCCCCTAGGCAACGTGCCTATTCCCTTCCCCTTTCCAGGCAACGTTCCCGCTCTCCTCTCCACCTCGAGCAACGTGCTAACCCTCCCTCCTTTTTCGAGCAACGCGTTCGATCTCCCTTCCTCACTAGGCAACGCGCCTATTCCATTCTCCCCTCCAGGCAACGCGCTTGCTTCCCTTTCCTCCCCGAGCAACGTGCTCAATTTCCCTCTCGCTCCAGGCAACGCGCCCACCTTCCTCCCCTCTCCAAGCATCGCGCTTTCCTTACTGCAGGCCACCACGTGGCCCTCCTTCCTCTCTCTGAGCATTCCTCGGGCGTCGACGCCCCACCTGGCCATTGCCATGCATTCTTCCAAGCAGATGTTCACTCTCGACGTCTCTGCTTGGACCCCCCTTCCCTCGAACTTGCACTCATTTCCCATTTGCTCGGGTTGGCGATCTCACCTTGCCCGCGCTCTCTGTGTGCGCTAAGCACTGAGGGGGCCCCAAAAACGCCAGCTGTCTAATGGCGGATTCCATCGTCACAATCGAGGAGACCTCCTTCCTCACCTCAGAGTGTGCCCCGACCTACGTGCCACTCCTCCCCGGTCCTCTGACCAGCCTCCTGTCTCCCTCCATGCAGGGACCTCCATTCCCCTCCACGCAGGGGACTTTTACTGCTTTTCCTTCTCCCTCTTCTTCCCCCACACAGGGAAGTTCTTTTATTGCTTTAAATAATTCTCCATCTTCCCCCATGCGGGATTCTGCTTTTACTGCTTTTCCTTCTCCTCAACCCCCTGCTGTAGATTCCAGTAGTCGTAGTGCGAGTCTAGGTCATGGTAGCAATAAACTAGGGGCAGTCTCTCAAAAAAAATCCAAGGATAGGAGGGTTCCACATCGATTCCTAGCTGATCTGGCCCATAGGTGTAAGGCATGCTTAGCAATCCCAGAATTTGTGGAGGAGCCATTGCAATGGCCGGATATGGAATATGAGCAGTCAGTGTGCTTAATTGATGATGGGTTCGGAGTCTATGAGATTATGGACGATGACGACCCTTTTGAGGAAGGTGATGAAGAATTCGAGGACGAGGCTGACGCGTTCGCGAGTGGATTGAAGAGATTTGACGAACCATCAGCTGCCGTAGAAGAAACTACCAAGGAAATCAACATGGGAATCGAAGAAAACCCTAGGACCGTCCTCATAAGCAGTAACTTGTCACCAGCTGAAGAGGAGGCAATTATCGAGGTTCTCAAGGAGTATAAGGACACATTCGCATGGAGCTATATATGAGGATATGCCAGGCTTGGACACCGCGCTTGTTGAACATCGACTTACACTTAAGCGGGGTCCATTGCCATTAAGCAGCATTGAGGCATTTCCACCCACAGATGTCTTTGAAAATGAAAGATGAGGTCGACAAGCTCCACAAAGCCAAATTCATAAGAGTCGTACTTTATCCGAATTGGGTGGCGAACATCGTCTCGGTTATGAAGAAAGAAGGAAGAGTAAGGATCTACATCGATTTCTGGGACCTTAACCGTGCGTGTCCTAAAGATGATTTCCCATTGCCTCACCTTGCTGTGCTCATAGATAATACGGCTGGGTTTAAAACCCTCTCCTTTATGGATGGCTTCTCAGGGTACAATCAAATCAAGCTGGCTGAGGAAGACCAGAAGAAAACCTCATTCACTACACCATGGGGAACCTATTGCTATGTGGTCATGCCATTTGAACTTAAGAATGCTGGAGCTACTTATCAAAGAGCTATGATGGCTATCTTTCATAACATGATCCATATTTTCATTGAAGTGTACGTGGATGATTTGGTAGTAAAATCAAGAACAATGGCTGAGCATCTTGGGGTTCTAACTAAGGTCTTGCAGAGGTCAAGAGAATATCAATTGAAAATGAACCCCAAGAAGTGTGTGTTTGGTGTTTCATCGGGTAAACTGTTAGGGTTCATTGTGAGCAAGAGGGGTATAGAAATAGATCCCAACAAGGCGAAGGCAATAAGAGAGATGCCCCCTCCCAAGAATTTGAAGGAAGTTTGAGGATTAATCGGGAGGCTTCAATTTATTCGCCGGTTCGTCTCCCAACATTCGCAGAGGTGTAGACCCTTCTACGACCTTACCAAGCCGGGAGTCGAATTTAATTGGGACAAGAAGTGTCAGGCGGCTTTTGACGGACTTAAGGAATTCCTAGCTAATCCCCTTGTCCTAAGGCCGCCGACTCCAGGCAAACCATTCATTCTCTATGTATCTATCCTGGAGGACTCGGTAGGAGTTATCCTTACGCTATTGGATGAACAAGGCAAGGAGAGGGCAGCGTACTACCTGTCAAAACTTCTTAACCCCTGCGAGCAGAAGTACACGTCAATGGAGAAGACGTGTGCCGCGCTCGTATGGGTAGTGCAAAAATTGAAGCACTACTTTCTTGCTTATGAGGTCCATCTCATTGCCCGTATGAATCCTATCAAATTCCTCCTTGAGAAATATGTTCTTACTGATAGGCTAGCACGTTGGCAAAGCTTCCTCTCTCAATTCGAAATCACCTATATTCAGAAGAAATCCATCAAAGGTTATGCCATAGTAGAACATCTCGCTCATCACCCTATTCCTCAATTCGATCTAGTTCGTTCGGAGTTCCCAGATGAGGAATTGATGTCCCTTAGCCAATCTGATCCTATGTGGACACTGTATTTTGATGGAGCTTTGAATTCTCAAGGAAAGGGTATCGGGATTGCTCTACTATCACTTGAGGGTGTCACCTTCCCACGGGCTTACAAACTAGATTTTCCCGCCACCAATAACATAGCCGAGTATGAGGCTTTGTTGGCTGGCCTCGAGTATGCCCACTTCAATGGTGTCACCCATCTACGGATTATAGGTGATAGTCAGCTGATTTTGTGCCAAGTGCTCACCAAGTACGAAACTCGTGATCCTAAGCTCAAGCCTTACCAAGAACTGGCCTCAGCCTTTGCCAAGCTATTCACTAAGCTCATCTTTGTCCATATCCCTCGTCATCAAAATCTTCTAGCAGACGCCCTCGCAACAATCGGCGCAACCTTGAACATGAACTACCTTGGGGACTTTGACAACATTCAAATTGAACGCCGCAATGTTCCTGTCACTCTAGACCCCACTTTCCTCTGGGCTAAGGATAAGTTGTTGAAGAATGCTAAGAGGAGGAGTAAAACTAAGATCATGCTAGTGGAGCTAGAAGAGGAATTGGAAAACGAGGAGAAGCCCTGGTATTATGAAATAGCTAAGTATTGCAAGAACCAAACGTACCCTGAGGAAGCCACAACTGAGGAAAAGAGAGCCATAAGGAGATTGTCCCAGAAGTACACAGTGGTTGGTAATACTTTTTACAGAAGGGGACTCACCGGAGTTTTGCTCAGATGCTTGGACAATGATGAAGTATGGAAGGTTGTTGAGGAGGCCCATTCAGGTGTGTGTGAAGGTCATGTGAATAGCCAGATGCTTGCTAAGAAGATTCTTAGGCAGGGTTTCTATTGGCCTACTTTAGAGGAGGACTGTTCTATCTTTGTCCGTCGGTGCGTTAAGTGCCAACTGCACGCCGACAAAATTCATTCCCCATCCTCTACACTTCACCCAATATCCTCCCCATGGCCTTTCGCTGTGTGGGCTTTCGACATCATTGGTCCCCTTGGTGATCCCAACTCCCAAAACAAAACTAAGTCATACATCCTCACGGCAATGGAGTACTTCACCAAGTGGGAGGAAGCCGAAGCATATGCGAAAATCAAGGCAACAACCGTCTGCAAGTTCATCATGAGAAACATCATCACCAGGTTCGGCATCCCAAGTAACATCATCACCGACAATGGACCTCAGTTCATCTCTCAAGAACTGCGTGACCTCTACAACAGGTATAAAATTGCATTGCATCATTCATCTCCTTACTATCCGCAAGGCAATGGCCAAGCAGAGGCCACCAATAAGACCTTAATTAAAATTGTTAAAAAACCTGTGAGGCTAACAAGTTTTTAGACTGGCCAGAGAAGCTTGTAGAAGCTCTATGGGCCTACCGCACTTCAATCCGTACTCCCACAGGGCAGACGTCGTTTGCCCTCACTTATGGAATGGAGGCAGTAGTACCATATGAGATTCTTATTCCCTCGTTAAGGATCCAGATTGACAAGGACTTGTCAATCGATGAGCGGCGTGAATCGCTCCTAGTACAACTGGAACTCCTAGATGAGAAGCATCTGGCCGCCGCAGAACACACGAGAGCATACCAAAATAGACTCACCCGTTTTCATCAAAAGAAGGTAATTGAGAGAAAATTCAAAGTCGGTGAAATGGTAATAAAAAGAATCTTTGTAAAACCCAGTGGTCCCCGATCTAAACTCCAACCAAATTGGGAAGGGCCGTACGTAATCCAAGAAGCATATCCCGGCAATGCGTACAGGCTAGTGAACGCGGAGGGCGAGGAGCTCTCTCATCCTTGGAATGGGCTTCACTTGAAAAAGTACTACCCTTAGTTAGGTGTTTGGGTTTACATGGTACGAGGACCTTAAAATGAAAGGATGTCATTTTTAATTCATTTCCTATTTTTGGTAAGTTAGCCTAAGGTGCCGATATTCACACACTCACACGCCCACCCTTGGAAGCTGGAGGTACATAATCTAAGGAGGATCAATGCCTAACCAAGAGTCTAGAACATTACTCGTTTCTCTCCCACTCGGTTGCCAATAGACAAGGGAAACCTGAGGATTAACCTCTTGAATCTGTCTGAAGCTCAAATGGGTATAGGTCAAGGCATAATAAGGGGAAAAGCAAGAAAAATAATGTCAAATTAAAGCAAAAAGAGCCAAAACCAGGCAAATCAAATATAAAAGCACGTCAAGAGTGGCAAAGTCCCCGCAGAGATCCAAATGGACCTGGTCGTAAGCGTGCCAAAACCCCAAAAGCCCAAAAGACTGAACCTCATTGAGTGTAGGATAGAGGAGTGAGTGTCTCCCCGATTGCCCTAACTGTTGGTAGACTTCCTAAATCTTCTTCCCTTCTTACCCACGTGTATGTCTTAAGGTCAAGGTAAGGCAACGATCAACTAAGGAGGATGTCACCAAAGGTCACCTTGGGTGAAGGCACCAACTAAGCACGTCCAACCTCTGTCTGACACACTCAAGAATTATTAATGAACTCTTAATGACAACCGAGTAATTGAAAGGTCAGAGTACCATGTTTTTCCAAATTAAGAGCGGATCCCCTTCCTTCCGCGCGTCTTCTTAGGAGAGACTATGTCGGGTTGCGGCCCTTATTTCAAAATTTAAAAAAATTGAATATTTTCAAAAGCAAAAAAAAATTGAATATTTTCAAAAGCCAAAAAAATTTGAATATTTTCAAAAACCCAAAAAATTGAATATTTTCAAAACCCAAAAAATTGAATATTTTCAAAAGTAAAAAAATTGAATATTTTTCAATTTTTTTGAATATTTCAAAATAAAAAAAACAATTTTTGAATATTAAAAAAACTGACTATTTCAAAACCCAAAAAATTGAATATTTCAAAAACAAAATCTTAAAAATCCAAAAAAATCGCAATCTATTTGCTTGAATGCATCAACTGCATGATCACCATTTAATTTCCTGTTAGCATTTTTGCTTGCCTGCATGTCGCATTTTAAATTATGTGTTCTTTTATTCTTCGCCTTATTTAATAAAGGTTCAACCCCTTGACAAAATCATGAAGCCAAATACTGTCGGTGTGTAGGGCGCTGAGCCAGAACGACATTTAACTTGTTTGTTCAAGTGAATTTCAGGCACGAGGAAGGAAGAAGGCAAAGATCCACATGTATATATATATGTGGCCAAAATGGGGGCCAACCCCAAGTACATCATGAAGTGCCCAACCGGACACACACATCATCAAAAGAAAAGAAAAAGTACAAGCCATGATAGGTGGCCTAGCTCTCGCCACCACTCTCTGCCGGTCGGTGTTGGCGGCTGCTCTCGGCCTCATCGGGGTCTGCAGTCGAATGTGAGGCAGGAGGCCTCATGGAGGCGTGAGATCCGGTTGACCCATGGGTGGCGCGTGCCTCCTGGACATTCCTCTGGTGCTGAGAGGAAGTCACCAAGTAGCTCCCGGAGTAGGCGCTGGCTCGCCCCTCCCGCACTGCGTGCTCACGCCCGCGCCGGTACCGGTCTTTTGACTCCCTCAACATCCGCTCGGAGACGCCCAAACTCGTACGGGCATCCACGGCTTGCTGAGTCAGCCGCTCCCGCTCTTGATCCCAGCAGCTGCGCTCCTGCTCCCACCGGGCCTGCTCCCTCTCGCAGTCCCTACGCTCCAGGGAGAGCGACATGCGCAGCTCCACCGCCTCCCGGGGCAGGTCTGAGTCCTGCTGAGAGACCTGAGTCCGCAGCTCAGCCAACTACCGCGACAACTCAGTCATCTCAGCGCTGGTGCGCGTCTCTCGCGTGAGCGCATTGTGGAGCTCAGCCGATTGCAAACAACAATCACAGTTAAGTATAAAACAGTTCAATTCCCATATATATATCTGATTAAGTTACTTACTCGTGCAGTAAGGTCACGCTCCGCCGCCTCCACTCTAGCCACCGCCGCCGCTAGCTGCTCCCGGAGTGAGGTCATCTCTGGGTCTGGAACACCACCGCTAGTGGAGGCACCTGTCGTGTCGGTGCGCTCCACCGTCATCTGCACGACACGCTGTACAATTCAGAAAACCAGTCAGCACATGGTAAGGTAAAATAAAGCAAAGGTATGATTTTTCAAAAAAAAACTTACCAGAGCATCCAAGGCCTCGCGCGCCTGCGCTAGCTGCGCCTCCGTGACCGCCAGCTGGGCCCGCAGCGTGTCAATGAGGTCATCCCGAACATCCTGCACATGCACATGTTAGTTGGAATATCATGCATATCATATGGGAAAGGTCAAGGTTAGAAGTGCATACCCTCGCCGGCCTCATGAAGTCCCTGCCTCCATATTCCTCCTGAAAGTGCTGGAAGTATGCGAGGCTGTCGGCAGTAGCCGACTCCACCAACTGACCACCGCACTGCCAGTCAGCGTACTACTCGGGGAAGTGGAGACGCCAGTCCACCCGCTTCGCCTTTCCTCGCGTCCTCCACCCAATCCCCTTGGGCTCTATCTCGTCATGCCACTCCTAGTGCAGCCTTAGGGTGCGGGTGGCAAGCCGGAGGCAGAATGGCTTGATCTCGTTCAGGCAGTGAACCCAAAGGTCACGCCTATACCGAGGCCGGCCGCTCCCCACCCACGGCTGACCGTCATCACCCATGCCCACGTAGGGCTGCCACACGACCTGCACACATGCATGGGTTAGTCACATATAATCATTCATATCAAATGCATGAAATAAAAGTGAGCACATACCAGGAGTTCCGGGAAATCCCGGATATCTCGGCGGAGGGTGTCAAGCTGGAGCGAGAAGGTAGCCGATGTCACGACCGGTAACCACCTCCGGGCGAGGGGCAGCGTGTCGGGGCGCACCTCGGTCTCTCTCCTCAAGGGAATGTAATAGTAACTCCACACCTGCATACATACACACACTGATTAGTTTAACTAACAATTTTAAGTGCAGGAATTGAAAAGGAGTGCAAAGGCAAAGAAGTGTACCTGAAGAAAGGGCGCAAATCCACCCACCGTCGTCTCCCTCCCCGTGCCACTGGAGAGGTCTGCAAAGGTGTGCACCAAGAAGGCCGCACCCCATGCATACTGACCTACCCTCTCCAGGTCCTCTAAAATCTCCAGAAATTGGCAATGGATGCCGTCTCCCTTGGTGGTCAGCAGCATCTTGCCGAGGAAAAATACTAAGAATCGCCTCAAGTCTCGATCCACCCGCTCCTGGTCCTCGGGGTCCTGGCCGTACACTGCTCCGGCCAGCCCCGCTGCCCGCTGCACAAACTCCTGCAGCGTCTCCTCTCCTCTCTGCCTCACGCCCCAGAGGCCCAGACTCTCTAACAGCTCCACTCAGTCGACCATCCTCCGATCGCCGAGCTCGTCACCCTTGGGCTCCAGTCCCAACAAATCCTGTGCGAACTCAGTATAATCAGCATAAGTGGCCCCCGTCACTGCCTCTTCATCCACTCTCAACCCCGTGATCCATGTCACATCCTCTAAACTGGGCACCATGTGCCCCCACGGGAAGAGGAATGCTCGGCCAACACGATCCCGTCTCTCTCTAAGGGCCTGAATCAGGGGGCTGTCAACGTAAAAGGGCTCGATCTCCAAGATCGGCCCGAACCCCATCTCCCGGACTCTCTCCCTCTGGAAGTCCGGGAGCCCCTGATACGCCGCTAGGACTAGTGGCCATTGTGTCCTTGGCTTCATTATTCCCTGCACAACGCACACGCAAGTCAGCACATGATTAAAAGATATAAAAAAAAATTGTGCAAATCATCCTCAAATCTCCTTCCTCGGGCAGCCCCTTGAACCGCGTCCAACACAGTGGACGCGGTTCGAAGTTCTAAAATGCGTCGACACAGGCCGACGCGATTCATCCTAATGAAACGCGTCGACACAGGCTGACGCGATTCATCCTAATGAACCACGTCGACTGGAGTGGACACGATTCATCACCTTCTTCTTCCTTCGGCCGACGGCCCTTCTCCTCCACCTCCTCCTCTCAAACCACAAGCTTGAGGTTCGGGCACTTACCGAATCTGGCTGAGGGGGAGCCTTATGGCCAAGGCGACCGCGCCGCCATCTCCTCGCCTCTTCCCCCGCGTCCGCCGCCTCTTCCTCTTCCCTCGCCACCGCGCCGCCACTTTCCTCCATCGCCAACGCCATTTATTCCTCCATTACAATGGTAAGCTCTCCGGGGGCGGCCAGAAGTTCGGCCACCATTGTGCTTGCTTCCGTCCCCGGGGTGTCCGCCACTGCCGGCGTCGCAGTGCCCTCCGTCGCCGACGAACTCTCGCCTCGTTGCCGCTTGGAAGCCGATCATTTCGTCATCGGGCGAGAGAGAGAGTCGAGGGTGAGAGAACAAGAGAGTCGAGGGAGAGAAAGCTTGAGGAAGAGGGAGGCGAAAAGAGTGGAATGGAGGTGCCCTCGGGCGTTTTGTAGCCTCCGGCAAGATCAGAAATCGCGTCCACTACAATGGACGCAAATTTGAACCGTCTATTTTAATTGCGTCGGAGGCCGTCGACGCGATTCAGAGAGTCATCATTACCCTGGCGCTGACTCTGGGGCACGCGAATTTCAAAATTTTGAAGTACAATTTAAATGCGTCGGCGTAGATGGACGCGATTAATGAAAATAGAGTCATGTATGTTGGACGTGGATCAGTTAAAGATCTGCGGTGTCTGTAGTGGACGCGATTCAAAGTGTTCACCCGAGGCTCAATTTTGAGGAAAAAAATCAAAGTGTTTGGATGATACAATCATGTCTAAAGGTGCAATTTGGCCGTGTAAAGGACATGATATATTTCTTATTGAGGATTTAATTACGGCGCTTACAAATGGCCACCTTGGGCCAGAGTTTCCCGAGCTCCCTTACATAAGCCATCCAATCATCTTCAATCTCCTCCACATTGAGACCGGCCGCCTGTAGGAGCAGACCTTCCACAAGGCCTTTATAGTGTCCGCCTCCTCTCCGTCATTGTTTGTCCCGATGTCCCACCTTTTGATTGGCGAGAGGTGTGACGGCCCTTCAAAGCTGCACCGTGGAAGCCCGAGCTGAGGAAGGCAGCGGTGTGGATTGTAAAGCACAAACTCGGATGCCCCAATCAGTCGCAGGTCCACACCGGGTGCTAGCCGAGTCCGTAGGTCCCTGGTAAGAAGTGGCGCCGGGGTACAAGTGAAGACGTTCCTGGGCATGCTTCGGAGGTGGTCACGCTAATCAGCTCGTGTCTTGAGTTGTGGCACTCGGTTAGCCACGCGCCCTTCTAGACCAACTAAGTTATCCAAGTGCTTGAGCGGACTCTTGGAGAAAATGCGGGACGAACTAGAAACCTCACTGCTCAAATCAAACTTAAAGTGTAGGTCAGTTCAACAAGTAAGCAATAACATTGAACCATAGGGAGGCCTACCCAAGCTCGCAGCCGTCAGTCCGCTGTAGAGGAAGGCTAGCACCGCCGGTCCCAATCTCTCGCCCTCCCAGATGCCGCACACCACGCTCAGCTGATCCTCCTCCAAAACATTGTCAATCAAGGGGAAGAGAAGTGCGCCCGCCACGCAGATGGTGAATCCCCTCATCACTTTCTCCAGCGTCTCGTTGTCTTCCGCCTTGGGTATCTCTTTCATGGTCCAGGCCTCCAATCGTTGCAGGTTGATTCCTTTCTCGGTCCTGAGATCTTGGGCCGACCTTGCGTCCATAAAGCTTTCCAGCACCGCCTTGCTTGAGTAGCACCTTGGCATGAGTGCCATCTCATCTTCTTCGCCTTGCTTCATCCACTTCAAACCTAATAAGATCTCAACCTCTTCCAGTAGGATAATGGCCTCAAATGTCTTGAAGAGGAAGGTATGGGTTTGAGGATGCCAGAGTTCTATTAATGACCCCAGAGCCGTCCAGTCAAGGTGGATCTCATGATATCTCTTGGCATGGACAGCAAGGTTGTTGATCCCCCACCGCTTAAGGATGTTGGTCATGTCAAGGCTGATGGAGGCGGTCATTTTTTGGAGCCAGGGGAGGCGCATATAGCGCCAGTTGCCCAGGAATAGTGGGTAGTCCTGTGGCATGGATGGATATGGCGCATGGCATAGTCATGAGTGCATGGTTGATAAGTGGGGTTGGCACATAGGTTGAGTGCATGGGGAGGGGCGCATGGTATAGGTGCATTGGCATGAGTGCATGGGTTGCACATGGAGGTGTAAGCATGAGAGAGAGGCGTATGGAGGTGTGTGCATGGTCATAGGGATGAGGAGATTGGCCATGGAAGAGAAAGAGGGAAAAGAAAAGAAATAGAAGGGAGAAACAAGAAGAGCAGAGAGAAGAACATTAAGAACACAACAAAACACATCAAATCAATGCTTAAAATCAAAGTATACATACCAATTTTGCTTGAACAAGCTTGCAAATATGACCATCCACTTAACTAAGCCTTTGGAATCTCTCAACTCTTAGCTTCTTGGATGAGGGAGCACCACCCTGATCCATGGCTTCAAAGCTTCTTCTCCTTCTTCTCCTTCTCTTCTTGCTTCAATCACTTGAACTTTGAGCTTTGGGGAGGGTAAGAGTATGAAGAGAGTTGCTTGGGGGGTGCTTTATAACCACCCAACTCGTATTAGCTCGGAGTCATGCACCAAAATAAATAAAGGATGAAAACAGAGCAGGAAATCGAGTCTTGGAGGAAGGTGTGAATCGCGTTCGACGCAGTGGATGCGATTCAAAGCTCCGTATCCGACTTCAATCACGACAGGTAAACGCGTCTGGATAAAGCGACGCGATTTATGTCGATAAAAAGTGTCTGGTATACCCGCCGTGATTTTCAAGCAACTTTATTTCATGTTTTTGCTATATTATCTGTTGCTTGTCAATACTGATGAAACTGTGAGCGCATGTTCTAGACATTTTTCTCGCCATACAATTCATGCTCATCTTCGGAGACCCAACTTTCGGTATTGTATATATTGCATTCTACTATGGTATACTCTATTAGAGCACATCAAGGACCTTGAGGCTCTGATGAATCTGGAATTTGAGTTCCCCCCCACCGCCAAAAACGATGACGATTCCAGAGGATTCTTATGACTTGAGGATAGGCCGTTGCGTGGTAGAAGAATGACGGATTCCATCCGGTCTCTTGACTTCGGCACCGTAGCAATATTATCCTTGATTATTTTATATTTTCTTTTGTTTTAATTTTTTTTCTTTTAGCCCAGCATGCATCATGTAGTATTTTGAGCATAATTTCGGAAAATCACTCTCGTTTTTAACTGAAGAGAACCACTTGTTCCTCAATGCCAATTAACATGAAATATTCACTCCGAGTCAAGTACTCAGTTCATTGTGTTGATGTTTGAAGATCATCTTTTGAGAAACTCCTTGCTTTGGATTCCTATTTCAGTTCATCCTTATTTCCCCCAAGATCCACCAGAGGCAGTGGCAGACGCCCCCAAAGGTGAAACCTAACGGATTGTGTCCTTAGGTACTTCTCTGACGTTGGAGTTTGATCTTTCTCCCTTCCGTGCCCACATGCACACCCTTCTCCCTTCATCCAAGCATTGAGCTTCTTCTTGAGATCTTCTGCAAACCGCTTCACTTTGAACTGACGAACAGCTCCTGTCATATGTTGTTGAGGCGCGTCTCATCACACCTTGGCGTCTACTTTTCAGTCACTCCACTTCACTCCACCTCAATTCACGCCATTCCATTGCTTTCATTTCGTGTCACTTCGCTCCACTTCCTTGCAAAGCAGACGCCAAGGCGAGGCAGCGGTAGACACACCATTTTGACAACATATTGAGCAAATTTTATGTTAGACTGTAATGCCTCGAAGTGGCTCTCTTTAATTAACCTCTTGAGTGATTTTCCTATTTTTCTGAATTTTTTTTAGGATTTTTAGGAGTTTTTCTCGGAGGTCTAAAGGGGGTCTGTCAAGCCTATATGATTCGCGTCCAACACAGTGGACGCTGTTTAGGAGGTATGATACAAGGCGGGTAAAACCGACGCGTCTCACACTTCCTTTTCTAGTGCTTACCCTGTTTGATTCGCGTCCAACCAAGGCGCCACGATTCAAAGTTTACATTTTCGAATTATGACAATTTCCGAATTCATTTTTTGGAAGGATTTTGTTGCTAAATAGAATTGCATTCGCTAGTGTCGATGCGTTTCTGACCTTCCCTGTTACAAAGATCGATTTCCCCTCAAAGAACGATTCTATAAAATACGCGGCGGCTCTTGTCGACGCGCTTAAATATTTCATTTTTGAATATTTGGAAAGAATCGTTACAAATCGGAAGGTTTAGAAACGCGGCGGTATTGGTCGACGCGATTCTAAAGAAGGCTATAATTGATTTTTGGAAGCGCTTAATCGGAGCAAGTAAATCTTGCAAATCGCGGTGCTCTTTGCGAACGCGATTCATGATATAGGCATCCACTGTATTGGACACGATTTAAGGAATTCTTCCCTATAAATAGACCCCCGATGCCATTGTTTTGAGCATCAACCCAACACTACGGTGAAGCCCTATCGGATTGGAGACTTAGCTGCGAACCAATTTGTTGAGTTCGGAGCCTCCGTCCTCTTCATCCCATTGGCGCGAGACGGGAGGAGCTCTGTTCCCCACTTCGTCCATCACAACCGCAGCGGCCCCAATCGCCCTCTTCTTCTCCTTTATTTTTATTTTTCTCCATTTTTACTTAGTGCATGCATCACACAATTCACACACACACATACACATTTTTCTCCCTACCTACACTTTTAGGGGTTTAACACCACCCCACGAGGTGTGTTAATGCCTATTTCTATGCTTTTTTTTTATTTCATCTCCTTTGAGTTTTCCACTACACTCTCAAGTCTAATCCCTTTGTCACTTGTTTCTTGTTGTCTACTCTTTGCAAGGTAACCCCATTGGAGCTAGATCTTCTTCATCGGCCGGCCGGTGGAAGAAGTAAGAAGAGCCCACACACACTCTCCCGCGATCTTTGGGTGAAGGTAAGTACCACTTTTCTTCTTCGCTCGTCTCCTTCAACACCCTCACGTGTCTGACGATCACACTCCATATTTGTGCACATACGCACTTCTCCTTTTCTTTTCCATCCTACTCGCCATTCTTCTTCTTTTTTTTCTTTTTTTATAAAAAAAAATCTCTCTCTTTTTAAATCATCCTCTTTGTGGGAGGTGTTTTGGAAAAAACACGTCTACACCTGACACTCGACAAGGCCATTCTGACAGGAAGGACAGTAGTCAGATCGGTCAGAAAAGCAATCGCGACACCACCAGATGCTGCGACAAGAATGCGATGCCCACCCCCGTCGCGACCATGTCGCGACGGCCAGGTGCATCGCGTCCCGAAGCCTGTCGCAACGGGCTCCCCTGGCGCGACCATGTCGCAACCAGGGTGTCTGTCGCGACCCTAAGGACTGGGCCAAGGGCCCAAGAGGGCCGGGTCTTACACCACGTGTCAAGCTCACAGACCTGAAAACCTGAACACGACACCTGACATGTTGCCTTCACGTTGTCAGGGGTTAACACTTGGCCGGTCTATCCTGACAGTAAGACGACAAAAGTGCATGCTGCAGTCAGAGGCTGAACGCAACAACATGCCTGTCGCGTTCACAACAAGAATGCGACAGCCACCTTGTTGCCTTCAGAAGGCGACGACCCGATGTGTTGCGGCCTTCAGCAGAAGGTGGCTGACCAACAAGAGGGGGATGTTACAATCTAACCAAAAAAAAAAAAACAATTTCATCCTCGAAATTAAGGGCGAAACCCGGAAAAAGAAGGCAAGCAAACATATCAGTCACTTGAACAAGTAAGGAAAATGCTCCTGCATCTCGTCCTCGCGCTCTCAGGTGGCCTCGCCACCGACACATTTCTCCTAAACTACCTTGATGAGCGGGATCTGCCTCCTGCATAGTTGTTGCACTTTGCGGTCCACAACACTGACCGGGTACTCCGGCACTGACAGATCTGGAGCAACCTCTAACTGTGAGTAGTCTAACACGTGCGACGAATCTAACATGTATTTCCTCAGCAGCGAGACGTGGAAGACATCGTGAACACCTGCCAACTCGGATGGAAGAGCCAACCTGTAAGTGACCTCGCCAACCCGCTCCAGGATGGGAAAGGGACCAACAAATCTCGGGCTGAGCTTGCCCCTCTTCCCAAACCTGAGAACGCCCTTGATGGGCAAGATCCGCAAAAACACACTATCACCTGCTGTAGCAACTCTAATTTTTAAATCATAAATAAATAAAAATTTAATTAAATAAATGTGATAAATATATTTAAATTAGATTAAAGAGGAAATAATTGAATTAAATCAAAACCCATTAAGCTAAATTAGGAATGGGTTGTACTAGTGGTCTAAATATAAAAGAATGGGCCCAAATGTGAAGAGCCCATCATGTGATGGGAGCTAATTAAGTGAAATTTGTACTAAAAATAGTAATAATTAGTAAAATGGTTAAGATAAATAGTAAATGACCCATATATATCCTAAAAAGGAGTCCTAGACTTACCTTAACCATTACCCATGAAATTAACTCTCTCCCCAATCCTATTAGATAGATAAATGAGAGAAATAGAGAGATAAATAGGGAAATTTGGAGTTTTAAAGGAAATGAGGAGTTTTAGAAAGTAAGGACTCTTAAACCACCCTATACACCCCTAATTCGTCCCTACCAACTTCATTTCGTTGCTGGGAGCCTTGGAGGACGAGGAGAGGAGCTGTGGACGTGAGGAGCAAGAAGGAGAAGCTTGGAAAGGAGGGATTTCTTCTTCATCTTCGTCATTAAACCCTAGATCTTCTTTACACCACGAAAAGGTAGGCAATCTCTCAAACACAAATCGATTAACTTCAGCCATAGGTAGCCCATACATCCATCTATCAAAGCCCTATGGTTTGCCTGTTTTTCGTTGCTCCATGAAGGAATATTAAATGTCCTAAACTCTGTCATCATCATGTACCCAAACCTTCATGTTTGTTTTCAATCCATACAGGTACTTGATCCCAAGCCATGCAAATATTCTCATAAATACTACATGTTGTTACCTTTCAAACGCTCATATTTTCCCTAATTTCCATCATGTATCTTTTGATAATTAAATCATTTTCCATATCTGTGCATGTTTAGGTCACTGAAATGTAACCTAGTTAAAGCATGCACAAACCTTGTCTATTTTCTAATTACTCATGCCTATTGATAGATCTACGTGTCTACTTTCGTTTAGAATTGGTTTCATAATTTTTGGATCATCGTGCGATTTTATATCAAATTTAGAAATGTACTGCATCATGAAAGGGAGGGAAGGACCAAACCCAAAAGGGAAGATCCCCTTTTCTGGGTCGGGCCGCCTCTCTGAAATCGCGACGGCCCGACCCATCACGATATCAGAGAGGTCACGATAGGCCGGTCCGTCGTGTTATAAACGCGACGGCCCGCGCCGTCGCGGTTTCCTCCCGAACTGCGCCAGGCCGGCAGGTTCAGCTGTCGCGCCTGGACCGCCCGTCGCGTTCTGAAATACGACGGGTACCCTCGTCGCGATTTCAGTGATTCGGCCAGAACTCTAAATTACCTTTTTGCCCCTGTTATTTACCCCATATAATTCCTGTTTAACCTTATTTAAGCACTATCGTGAACAGTAATGACCTGTTAATCATTAATGGGTAATATTGCATGATTAATTAATTTAAAAGCCATGTGCACAACCATACATGCTCTCATGATTTAATTACACTTGCACACGCTTAACATAAATGTTTGCCATTAAAACTTATTAAATTACTCAATAATGTATCTGGTAATTAAGTAAAATTAATTATTAAATCTCCCAATTAATTAATGACACTTGTGTTCGTTTTATTAGCGTGCTTTGTACACCGTTATCGCGTCCCTCTGCCTTCGAGCACTCGAGGCAAGACAACAACGTTTCGTTACACACTTTTCTTGGCATGGACCACCTCTCCGTTGGGAATACTCCTGACTAGACCAGTGACTCCTTGTCAAGGCCTCTGTAAGTCTCCTTGGCTTTGGAGCACGTCCATTGCCGACGAGCTAGTTGTACCCTTAAATCCCTTTACACCTTAGGGATCAGCATGATCCAATGGCCTTAGTGTTTTTCCTTCTTACCTTGGGATCACGCCAGACCATCTCGCCTGTGTTCATAGCATGGCTAGTGGGCGGTTGTGACTTCTGCCAGACTGCCGGCACTTCACCTGGTGCTGTGCAACTGTTACTATCGTGTGTTTAACGTTGTTTTAAAATATGTCCCAATTCTTATCTACTATCTCTATACTCTCATCTGTTCACTTTCTCTCTACTCTCTCGTCTATTCTTCTACTATTCTCATCTATTCTTGGTACTCTATTTGGCCATCCATATGATTGTCTAAGATAAGAAACATGACTTATGCCAGTTCAATAGGGCCTGATCTGGTTCTGGGGAGAGCGCTCGAAAAGTGCCATTAGCCCATGGGAGTTAAAATGATCAGGATGTTGGCATACATCCAGTGCCATTATACTACCAATATTTAATCTATGACAATCAATCAGTGCAATCTATACAAGTGCTATCCATTCAAGTGTGATCGTTACTAGTGCACCGTTGTGCAACTTTACGTGCTATATCGTTACATGGCCAATCCATTATCATACTTGATGTGCTATTTTCCGTGTACAAGTGCTATCATTCTCTTGCTATCGTTACTTTGCTTTGCATGACTATGCTCTCTAGATATCCTGCCTTTTAAGACATTAATCATTTAAAGCATGCTTGTTCATACGAGATATTAAGTCCTACTGGGCGTTATTCGCTCATCCTACGTTATTGTTTCATGTGTTTCAGGTGAGTCCGATGGGGATTACCACACTCATGAGGAGGGGAATGAGGATAATGCTCAAGAGTGACCCGTTTCGTCAACCTGTGGTTATTAGTTAGATAGTTTAGTTATGAGTTAGTTAATGTGTATTAGTTTGATTTGAATAAAGTACTCTGGGCCCTAGTTTTGGCTATGATTAGTGAATGTAATAGTTAGATGTTGAATTATTAATGAAGTTGGATTTCATTTGGTATTACTCCAATTGTGCAATGGTTTGTCATTTATTTATCACTCTGTACTATTTAAATAACTGTAATTCGCTCTGATATTCCACGTCGGGGCCTTACACCTGCCTAACACTGAAGTGGCCTCCGGTGAACATCTGCGTAGCTCTTCTACCCGCTCTATGTTGTCTGCAGTTGTAAGACCCGGTTTCCCGGCTTCCGTCGGTGTCGTGGGATGACTGGCCACTAACGCGTCCAGGTTGGGCGACGAGTTAGTGTCGCGTAGGGGGTGTCCGACGCGACAGTCATCCGTGTCGCGGCGAGCTTGTGGGTCGCATTCTGGTCGCGCCTTGGCTCTCCCTCGCGTCTTCCTGTCGCGCCTGGTCAACGGGTCGCGACTGCTTTATGTCGCTTCGGTCGTCTAACGCCTGTCAAAGTGGCAGGTGTGTCAGTATGGCCTGTTGTGTTGTCATGGCGCCCGTGGGGGGGCGCGTTCTTATCGAGGTCCGTGGACCCGTCGTGTTAAGGTTGTTAACGCGACGGGGCAGTCCGTCGCGTTCTGGGTGCCGGGGGCTTAAGGGGCTGGCCGGCTACCCCTTCCCCCCCTCTCTCTTCTTCTTCCCTTCTCCCTCTCCCTCTGGCGGTGCTCCGCCTCCCCCTCTCCCCTTTGAGTGTTTCAGGCGAGGAGGAGGGCCGTGAGTGGTACCGTGGCGTCGTGGACCTTGCGTGGAGCGAGGAGGAGGTGGCCAACCGACGTGAAGGCCCCATTGGGGTTCGTTCTTTGTGAAAGGTAGGGATTACTTGTGCCCTTCTCGATCCGGGTGGATTGGGAGCCCCTCGTGTTTTCTAGATAGATTTAAAGCTTCCCCCATGCTCCCCTCCCCCGTGTGTGCATGTGTGTATCTTCGTGGGTGACCCAGGATTGAGGATCCCGCTGGTCTGCCTCCCGGCTGATGTCGCGATGGCTCGGTGTGTCGTTACATCAGAGGAGGCGTTGGCCCTGTTGGGCGCGACCTTATCTCGACGCCGTTGGCAGTCGCGATAAGTTTGTCGTGCCGCACTTCCTGGTCGCGACAGGATTGCTGTCGTGGTGCGTTTCCGGGTCGTGACAGGGTTGCTGTTGCGACGCCTTGCCCGGTCTCAACAAGGGCTATCGCGGTGCCCTTCCCCGTCGCGATGGTGTCGCGACAGCCTTGGGGGTCGCGACAGTACCTGTGTTGCCTCGGGTGTTTTCCGTGGGTCCGATTGTGTGTCGGCGTGTGCCCCAGGGCAGGCTTTGCCCTTAGGACCTTCTGGTAGGGAACGCGACAGGTTACCTTCCTGCGTTCAGTGACCGAAGGTGACACCTTCCTGGCCATGTCCTGGCAGTGGTGCCAGGAGGGTCGTGTCTGTCTAATAATCGATTGACCGGCGGTCAATCGATTATTAGCAGAGCGACGGGTTTCCATGCTATCCGGTAGTGTTCCGAGGTTCTAGCCGTTCGTGCGTGTTTGGTTGGCCGACGGCCCTCTTGAGGGTCTGTGCGTGCCTCATGCTTGTGCCTCATGCTTGTGGCCACAAGCCAGCGGTGCGGCGTGGTTCCTGTTGTGCTTGCCCCGCCTTTCGCCCAGTGCTTGGCACTTGAGGGCTTGTCCTGTTCAGAGGTTGTCTCCGTTTCCTAGGACCCCCGTCCTCGTGAGCCTTAGAGGGAGTGTTCGGGGCTACGAGCGTGCTCGAGTTGGAAGCCGACAGAGCGAACTCTGGAGCTGAGGGGAAAACAAGGTTGGACAGCGGCGCTGAGTCATTTGTAGAGCTCTCTTGTCTGGGTCTGGGACGCCGAGGGGTTCAGAGTTCTTTCCTGGCGCAGACCAGAATGTCCTTTGTCTCACTGCCTCGCTCTACGTTGGTTCCGGAGCCGCGTAGGGAGGTCAGGCGTGGGGCCTCAGCTTGGCCAGGCTGCGGTGTTGCGTGTGTTGTGTTCTTGGAGGTTCTGTCTCGCTCTTCCGGGGAGGTTAGAGGCGAGAGCCGGCTAGCGAGCGAAGAGGGTGCGGACGGCGCGTCCCCTTCTTAGCTACCAATGGCGGTGGCTTGGTTGTTGTTGTTGTGACGATGTTCCCTCATGATGTTTCTGAGTGTTATCCGTTGCCCTTGCTTGCACGGCGGTTATAGCCTAGTCGTGCCTAGTTCTTGTGGGCGTCGTTGGTCTGGCCTTGTGCGGACCTGTGCTTCTGGTGGTTTTCCGTTCGATGTTCTCTCGTTCCGTAGTCCCGTTTCTGGGTGCCAGTCCGTGGTGGCACCAGCTAGTGTGGTTTCCCGACCTGGTGGTGTGTCCAGGGTCGGGGTTGTTCTGCTTGTGGGTCGTCGACCTCGTGGAGGTCTGAGGTGGCCGGCTTGAGGTGAGACGTCATTCTCACTTGGTTTGTTGCGTAGTCCTCGGCGGGTGCCGAGCGTTGCTTCACTATGTGCTCGACTTCGTTGGTTTATGCGGAGTCTATGTGTGTGGCCTGACCTCGGTTGGTGGTCGTGGCATGTCTGTTCTCTTCTGCTGCTAGTAGTCTATATGTTGTAGGTGTTTCTCGCTTTACAGCTTTCTAGTGTAGCTTTCTTATTTTCGGAGTTCCTGCTGCTCTGGCCGGTGGGGACTGGTAATCCCTACTGGGCCTTGTTCGCGAGGCTCACCCCCCTACTTCCTTCAGCTAGGGGCTCATCGTCGTGGGAGCTCGGTGTCGGACGGGTTGCAGAGGCGGCTGTGGCGCCGTGTTGTTGTCAGCAGCAGTGAGAGCAAGCGTTGTGAGCTCTTGTACCTGAGTGAGTAGAGAGTTGTGTTTTGCAAGTTCTCGGGGTATGCCCCTTAAGGACTGCACCTTTCTTCTGGTACCTGTGCTTTTGCTGGGACACATTGTACAGACCTTTGTATATTGTACATATTGTCATAGTTATTTAAATTCAGTACATATCACTATACTATTTCTTCTAACCCTTCCGGATCTTCGGATCCGTGGGTGGCGGTGCGACCCCTCGGGACCCCTGGCGAGGGTCGGGAGGTCGGGTCGTTACAGTTGGTATCAAAGCGAGGAGTCTACTGAGATTTGTAAGAGTTAATAACTATAGCTGTCCAAAGAAAGGTACTAGTGCGCTGCTGACACCGTCCAACTATTGTTAGACTTGTGCCTTTGATTGTTTTGCAGGTGTGCGGTTTCCCTACAAGTTTCGTGTGCGTGCTGCAGTAGGTTGTTGTTGTTGCTGCATCGCGTGTGTGGCGAGTGTGGTCGCCCGGCGTGTTCGTGCCGTGGTGGAGCGGTTGCGGTGGACTTGTGGCAGTGTTCTCCTCGTATGGAGGAAGGTTGCAGGCAAGTCCAGGGTGCGGTGCTCCTGTCGCCTCCGGTGCATTTGAGTGTGTGTGTGCCGTTGAGGCTGAGAGAGCCCGTTGTGGTGTGGCCTTCACCGGTGCAGGGTTGTTACCTGTGGATCGGTGGTGGAGGTGTCTCTGCCTTGTGGTGCCCTTTGTTGTTGGGGTGTGGTTGCGTTTGTTGTGCATGTGGTCTTCTGTCTGTGCCACTAGTGCGCTGTGCTCTGCTCAGTCGGCGTTGTTGCTTGGGCTAAGCAGATGTCCTGTGTGCCGTGTTGCATCGCTAGTTGAGCGCTGCGACGCTTGCCTGTGGTTGTTGTCAGCCTGGCACTGGCTGGTTGTGAGCTCTGGTGAGGTGCTCCCAGAGTTCTCTTGTGGTTCTGGCGGGAGTGAGGTTTCCCCAGAACTGTGTTGCCCGTTTCTTGTTGCTGTTGTGCTGCCCTCGAGGCTGAGGTGCATCGCTGGTTGTGCTGTGTTCTGGTGAGGTTTCCCAGAACCGTTTGTTGTTGTCCTGGTAAGGGTTCTCTCAGGACTGCTCCGTACTCGTTTCTGTCGTGCTGTGCTACCTCAGGGTTTTAAGGTATGCGCTTCTGTTGGTTTGGCTGGTGCGTTCTGGAGGGTTTTCTCAAACGGTGCTTGGTGGTTCTGGTGGAGGTTCTCTCAGGACCGGTGTGTTTTTCTACAGTTCTGCTGCTGCGTATCTTCTCTGATGGTTTGTGTTGTTTGGTCGTGGGTTGTGCATTCTGGTGAAGGTTCTTCCCAGGATCGCACTTTGTCACTTCTGGCGGAGGTTCTTCCCAGGAGTGCTCTATGTTCGTTTTGGGCCACCGTTGTGTGGCCCCTGTGGTTTGAAGTGTGCCGGTCGGTGGGCTGCGTTCTGGTGAGGTTCTCCCAGGACGGCTCTTGGCTCTTTTGGCGGAGGTTCTCCCCAAAGCTGCCTGGTGTTTGCTTTGGTCGCGCTGCTCTCTCTCGGTGGAGATGAGCTATCGTCATTTCCGGTTGGACTGTCTGTGTTACAGTCTGCTTGGTGTTCTGGTCAGGTGTTGTGCCCTTGGCCGTGCGTCTGGCTGCTGCGTTGGCCAGCTTGCCTCGTGTTCATCTGAGTTTCTCGGCTGCGCTGCTGGGACTTCGTGTGTCCCCGTGGTCGGTGGTTTGCTTCGTTTTTTGCACCTGCGTGCTCTTACAGATAGTGGTCTGGTGAGTGCAGTAGGTGTTTTGGCTGGCTGTATTCTTGTGGAAGCGTCAATTTTGCATTGTGGTTTCCTCTCGCGCGTGGAAGAGACTCGTTGCGATGCGTGTCTCCTTCCTTTGCTTTTCGTTGGTTGTTCGGGGTGGCGATGCTCCACTGTGGTGTTGTGTTGCAGGGTGCGCATCGTTGCGACCTTCTGGTGGAGTCATCTTTCCTTGAGTTGTTT
>CM024753.1:31321901-31416353 GCA_014218235.1 Colocasia esculenta
TTTTATTGAAACTGAAAAACAAATTGCAGACATATTCACAAAACCCCTTCCTGAAAATAGATTCTCATCTTTAAGGAGAGAACTTGGTCTTTGTAAATGCCTCCTTCTTGATCTCTCTTAAGGTTTGGGTTGAGTGCTATGCATTACCTAAGGGGGAGTTCTTTGCATTTCATATTTCCTTGCTTCCTCAAGATACATTGTTCATATCTCTCTCATTTTCAATTCTATTTCCTCCTTTTACAATAAATTCTCCACTTCTGATTGTGTTGAAACTTCTTGGTATATCAAATAGTGATTTGGAGAAGGACAAGTTATGCTTGTCTGGATACTTTCACTATGCGTGAGAACATATCTCCGCCAAGTACTAAGAGTTAATATGCAATAATTGAGGGGGAGCTTTTATTGTTCAAAAAGAAATTCTTTTCTGATTTCAAAACTTGCACAGTTTTAACTTCCACTTCTTTTTGCTAATGAATTCTTCAACTCTTATTGTATTGAAATCTCTTGGTATATCAAATGGTGACTTGAAGAAGGACAAGTTATGCTTGTCTGGACACTTTCACTATGCGAGAGTATGTGTCTCCGCCAAGTACCAAGAAATGGATATACAGTTGTTGAGGGGGAGTCTTTGTTGTCCAAGAAGAAAATTCTCTTCTGATTTCAAAATTGCATATCTTTATTCTGATGACAAATGGTTGAAATCATCATCTCAGGGGGAGCTAGAAAATTCACAAGTCACTTTTTTTTGCAAATTTCAAAACCCTTCTTGCATTTCATCAATTCCTTGCATGATGTCCTCATTCTAAAGTCTAGAGTCTCAAAATGAACTTTGAGTGATCCATTATATTTTTACTAATCAACTTTCCACTATGTCTCTCAATCCACAGAAATTCAGATCTCTTCCTAAACTAAATAACAATTTGTGTATTGAACTTAAAACATTTCCTTGTTTGCAACTGATGACTGGATGTATTTGAATTCTATCTCACAAACTCTCCAAAATCTTATAAAATCCAACAGAGCAATGGCATTTGTGCTGAGAAACTGCACACCTTCACAATGAATGAAGTGCTATGTATGTCATGAGGCATTATTGCTAACTCTGTTCAAAGGGGATCCAAATTGAAAATAACCTCAAAATTCAAGCAATTATGTGCTATGCTTTTTGATGATGACTGAGTAACTGGAAATATTGGCGTCTAAAAAACGTATATTTTCATGTCAAAAGGTCATCATTTACCCCTTTGAGACTTGACAATGACTAAATCTTGAGTATCCAGGGACTATGGTGTGTAAAAAGCACTAGTACTTGAGTGAAAGAGATTTACATCATTTGATAGTTTGTTAAAAGAACAAAAATATGAAAATTATTGGAGATTTGTTTAGAAAGAATCATCTTCCTCCTTCATCAAGTTGTTCTTTAAGTTTGTGTTTTACTTTCAACACAACTGTGTTTAGTCTAGATGATATCTTTAATTCTTGAAATTGAGAAACATGGTAGATTTGGTTGATTGTTAGATACATTATATCTCTCAATTTATCATTTTGTGATTCAAGTCTTGGAATGCTAATATCCTGTTGGAAATTGTGTGAAATACTTGAACTGTAATGAATTTTTGCAAAATACAACAAATGAATTTTTAGGCCTCTTAAAAATCCTTGAAATGATAATTCCTCTCATTATTTATCATTATAAAGATGTCCCCAAATTTCTCAAAAATTTCCTCTCAAAAATTCAAATTTCTCTCAAAGGCTGTGTCGACACAATCCTCTCTCGTGTCGACACACAACCCCAGTCAGGTCGACACACCCTTCCTCATGTGTCGACATTGCCTTCTTGCCAGAACCCTTTCAAACCTTTCGGGTTCACCTTAAACCCTTGTTGTTCCTGCGGGGCAGTGTACCACTGCATCCCTTTTGGGCATCAGGTCGACCCGACGGCCAAACTCTCACCTTTCCGGCAAGAAATTTTCACCATCTCTCTCTAATCTTCAATCACCTCTCCAATCTTCCATCTCCTCTCTGAAATTCCACTCCTTCCTTGCACCATGGTCCGCAAGTTGGGTCCCCGCCGTGGCGCAAGGTCTCAGGCTTCTTCAAGGCAGGTTCCGGCACAGGTTCCAGTTGAACAGATGGAAAGAAGAACCAAGCGAAGAAATGATCCTGCAGAGCTTCCAGGATCCTCTTCTGCACCTCTCAGAGCTTCAAAGAGAGGTAGGACCTCCAATACTGGCAGAGGTAGACAAGTTTCAAACCCTAGATCAGATATTTCGGGATTCCTCTGACCATCCTGAGGAATCATCTTCATCTTCCTCTACTGAGTCTCAAGAGGATATACCCTCAGAATCCGTCAGTGCTGCCAAACTGATTTTGAAGCCTAGAATTCTTGACCTTTCTGACACCCAATTAGCAGACTCTCTCCCAGAAATTCAAACCTATTTCTCCTTTCAATTCTGGATACCTTTTATTTCTGAATTTCAAGTCTGCTATCCAAGGTTAGTTAGAGAGTTCTACAAAAACCTCACCTGCACAGAAGAAGGTTTTAAATCCAAAGTCAAGGGGATAGAGATAGACATGCCAACTGAAGTAGCAGCCTCCATTTTCAAAGTGCCAGATGAGGGGGCTGACTACCATGAATTTGAATTTGACTTACATGAAGCCTACTCAATCTTGACAGGCCATCCTGCAAATCCATCAGATCCCAAACAAACCTATGTGACAAGGTTTAATGCCAACTCATTTCCACCTGTATTAAGGGTAATTCACCACATCTTGACAACCATAGTTACCCCTCAAGGTGGTGGGAGGGATAGATTGACAGATATCCAGAGATTCATACTCTATTGCATGGTCAAAGATATCAAGGTCAACCTTCATGTGATTCTTTATCAAATCATTTCTGAAACTACAAGAGCAGACCTCAAGAGATCATTTACCTTATGGAGCACATCTGACCTCAGTGTTCAAGCACTTTGGTGTGCCATTGGAAAATGAAAAATTCCAATCCATTCCCAAGTCAAACATCTACACTTTCAAGAATATCCAGAAGTTTATGGGATTCAGATTGGAGGGAAATCAAATTAGAAGAGGACCAGCTGTGGTTGAGGTTCCTCCAGTTCAAGAGGAACAGCCTCAAGTTCAAGGGGAACAGCCCCAACCTCAGGAGGATCAGCCTCAGGCTCAAGGGGATCAGCCCCAAGTACAAGAGGAACAGCCTCCAGCTGAAGGGGACCAGCCCCTAAGTCAAGAGGATCAGCCTCCTATGCATGAGGATCAGCCTCAAGTTGCTAATGAAGGTGATAGTCCTTTCCATGCTCCTCTCTCACCTCAGCTTCCTCATTTTTCTCCACAACCCTCATTACAACCATCCACATCTTCTGGTGGGCCTCCTGTTCCACCAGAATTGATATCATTCCTCAATGACAAATTTGAATCCTTCAACTCCTCACTTCAATCCATGTCCACATCTTTTGAGCTACGGATTCAAAGACTGGAAAACACAGTATCTGCCAAGTTTATTGAGCAGAAGGCAGCTTCAGATTATGCAGCTCAAAGGTTCAATAGGTTGATTGGCACATTGGCAGATGCCTCTCTACAGCTAAAAGAGCATCAAGACAAGTTGGAGATAGTTATGAAGGGAATATTGGCAAATTCCCAAGCAGATGTCTTCAACACCAACCAAACATTGCATGAGATTTCCAGCACCAGATTGTCATTTGCTCATTTTGTGGATGATTTGGAAAGTATGAGGAATTTCAATGAGCACATAGACAAGCAGCTTACAGCATTGACCATGGAATTCAAGATAATGCAAAGACCTGGTTGGTCAGCTGGCTCATCAAGTTCTCAACCTGTTTCAGATGAACTGAAAAGAACTCAGAGCACCTTGATAGAGCATTCTGATAAAATGGAGCATTATCTTCACACTCGGCTGACAACTATCCATGAAAACATCAAGTCCAGCATGAAGTCAATGGACAAAAGATTGTCAGACATTGAGATGCTTCTAGCTCCAATTCCTCCTCCTCCTCCATCTTCTACCTAATGAACATCTTTTTTTGATAATGTCAAAGGGGGAGAAGAATGAATGAAATGTAATGATCTTTTGAATGAAATGAATGAAATGAAATGGTTGTTTGGCTTCAATACAATTTTTTGTCTTTGTGTGTGAATACTTGTTCAATTGTTGACTTGTGTGCACAAAACTTCTAATTTCAAGTAACATTGTATCTCACAAAAATCATCAATTGTTACTGAACAATATCAAAAGGACATTGACAAGTATGAACAAAAAGAAAAACAAAAACTTAAACAATAAAAATTGCTTAAAAAATCACACTTTATCAAAACCACATTCAAATATGGATTTAATGTTGCCATCATCAAAAAGGGGGAGATTGTTGGATTGAATGCAAATTCATATCATTTCCCTCCTATTTTGATGATGACAAGAAGTGTTCTTAAGCAATTTAATTGAAGCATGTCAAAAACATCATACCTGAAATTCATGTTCAAAAAGTATTTTGCAAATCACACTTATATTTATAGTCATGATAAATCATTTAACTAATGATATATGTGTTTATTTTTCAGGTACAAACATTTTTATGCAAAAGATGTGTCGACACACCCATCAATGGTGTCGACACATCAACACAGATTCAAAGAGAAATTGTGTAAAAATGTCAAGAGTGTGTCGACACGAGTGGCAGTTTTCCAGAGATCAAGGGTACCCAGGTCGACACACTCCCAGGGCAGGTCGACACTAGACCCAGTTCCCAGAACAGCCAGTTTGAGGAATTGGGACAGCAGGTCGACACACTCAAGAGCAGGTCGACACGGGACCTTTCTCCCAGAACAGGTTTTTCTATCTTTGGGACAGTGTGTCGACACAACCACCAGGGTAGGTCGACACACTACGGAAACTTTTCATCCTAAGAGCTGATGGCTGCCACGTGTCCTTCTAGGGCGATCAGAATCTTTCTTGGAAAGCGTGCCCTTGTACCCCAAAAGGGTATCTTTGGAATCCTAAGGGTATAAAAGGTCCTTTTTGGCCTGCCTTCAAAGAGAGAGACCCAACCAACCTCTTAGAGCCTCCTGAAAAATTCCTGGCGGCCATAAGAGTTCGTGTCTCCCTCCTCTGCTTCCTGGAGTTTCCTGAAGACCTCTTCTCACCAATTCAAGGTGTGAGAATTGTGGTTTGATCTTTAAAGAAGCCTCTGAAGCATCTCAAGGAAGCAGATCAAGTAGAAGCCATCGTTGGAGAAGAATTCAAGGAAGGTCCAACCTCCCAGATTGCAGAGCATCGTCTTGGACTTCATGTTTACAAGCTTCTTCCCAATCCAAGCTTCTACAAGGGAGTACACTTGAAGAACGAAGCCATTCAATACATTTTACTTTACTTCTGTTCTTCTGAGATATCTCTTGAGATTATGCAAGTGCTTCTGCATAACTCTCATTAGTGTTCTCAAACTTCGACTAGATCTGTTGCTAGGAGATCTTGTCTTAAGTTGGTGTCTAGCAAGTCTATGTGTGAGCCTTGTGCTCAGGTTGTTGTGAGCCGGTGTGCTCAGTGTTGAGTTGTCAAACTCAAGTGTGGGTTGAGCAGTCTTGCTCAGTTGTTCTAGAGTAGTCTTGCTCTAGAAGTGGTGTGAGTTGTAAGCTCTTCAGTGTTGGAGTTGTCAGGCTCCAGTGGGTGTGTTACCCAGTTGTGTTAGTGAATCCTCACGGGTTGTGAGGGGTGGATGTAGGAATCACATGGGTGATTTCCGAACCACCTAAAAATCCTTGTGCATTTGTTTTCTGTGGTTTGACTGATTCATCCGCTAGATGCTTGCATAGGATTCGTTTTTAATTCACTTAATCAACTTGATTCACATCTAAGTTTTTCAACCCACTCCAATCTAATCAGATCAGTAGCTTTTCACTGATAACATTGCCTCTGATTCTAAATAGTTTTAAAAATTATTTAAGCTTCCGCAAAAGTGGCTAAGATCTATTCATCCCCCCCCTTCTAGATCTTTTCCACACATTTATTTCGATCCTTCACAGAGTTGTTACAGCAGTGTGCAGACACAGTGAGACTAATAAGACAGAGACTTTGTAATGAACCGACCTCCCGGACCCTCGCCACGGGTCTCGAGGGGTCGTACCGCCATCCACGGATCCGAAGATCCAGATGGGTTAGAAGAAATAGTCTAGTGAGATATGTACTGAATTTAAATAACTATGACAATATGTAAAATATACAAAGGTCTGTACAACGTGTCCCAAGCAAAAGCACAGGTACCAGAAGAAAGGTGCAGTCCTTAAGGGGCATACCCTGAGAACTTGCAAAACACAACTCTCTGCTCACTCAGGTACAAGAGCTCACAACGCTCGCTCTTACTGTTGCTGACAACAACACGGCGCCACAACCGCCTCTGCAACCTGTCCCACACCGAGCTCCCGCGACGACGAGCCCCTAGCTGAAGGAAGTAGGGGGGTGAGCCTCACGAACAAGGCCCAGTAGGGATTACCAGTCCCTCACCAGCCAGAGTAGTAGGAACTCTAAAAACAAGAAAGCTACACTAGAAAGCTGTAAAGCAAGAAACACCTACAGCATGATACTACTAAGCAGCGGAAGAGAACAGCGCAACGCCACGATCACCAACCGAGGTTGGGCCACACACACAGGACTCCCGCAGAAACAAACGGAGTCGAGCACAGAGTGGAAGCAACGCTCGGCACATCCGCCAAGACTACGCAACAACCAAGTGAGAACAACGTCTCACCTCAAGCACGACCACCTCAGACCTCCACGAGGTCGACGGCCCACAAGCAGAACCACCCCAGACCCTGGACGCACCACCAGGTCGGGAAACCACACTTGCCGGTGCCACCACGGACTGGCACCCAGAAACGGGACTACGGAACCGAGAGAACACCGAACGGAAAGCACCAGAAGCACAGGTCCGCACAAGGCCAGACCAACGACGCCCATGGGAACTAGGCACGACCAGGCTATAACCACCGTTCAAGCTAGGGCAACGGATAACACTTAGAAATGTCATGAGGGAACGTCGTCACAACAACAACAACCAAGCCACCGCCACTGGCAGCTAAGAAGGGGACGTGCCGTCCGCACCCTCTTCGCTCGCCAGCTGGCTCTCGCCTCTAACCTCCCCGGAAGAGCGAGACAGAACCGCCAAGAACACACAACACATGCAACACCGCAGCCTGGCCAATCTGTGCCCCCACGCCTGACCTCCCTACGCGGCTCCGGAACCAACGTAGAGTGAGGCAGTGAGACAAAGGACTGTCTGGTCCGCACCAGGAAAGCACTCTGAATCCCTCGGCGTCCTAGACCCAGACAAGAGAGCTCTACAAACGACTCAACGCCGCTGTCCAACCTCGTTTTCCCCTCAACTCTAGAGTCCACTCTGTCGGCTGCCAACTCGAGCACGCTCGTAGCCCCGAACACTCCCTCTAAGGCTCACGAGGACGGGGGTCCCAGGAAACGGAGACAACCTCTGAATGGGACAAGCCCTCAAGTGCCAAGCACCGGGCGAAAGGCAGGGCAAGCACAACAGGAACCACGCCGCACTGCTGGCTTGTAACACTGGACGAGCCCAGCAAGCACGAGGCACGCACAGACCCTCAAGAGGGCCGTCGGCCAACCAAACACGCATGAACGGCTAGAACCTCGGAACACTACCGGACAACACGGAAACCCGTCACTCTGCTAATAATCAATTGACCGCCGGTCAATCAATTATTAGACAGACACGACCCTCCTGGCACAACTGCCAGGACACGACCACGAAGGTGTCACCTTCGGTCACTGAACGCAGGGAGGTAACCTGCCGCATTCCCTACCAGAAGGTCCTAAGGGCAAAGCCTGCCCTGGGGCACACGCCGACACACAGCCGGGTCCATGGAAAATGTTGGATCGAAATGGCAAACAAACAGTCCTAGAGGGGGGGGGGGTGAATAGGACTTTTTATCTTTAAAAATTTCTTCTGAAAAATACAACACTAAATGGATATGTTAGTACTTAGTGTGATGTGTGTGATTCAAGTGTAAACTAGGCGGAAACAATCACACAAAGAAATGCACAAGGATTTTATCCTGGTTCGGCCCTTCCCACATGGAAGTCCTACATCCAGTCCTCAAGTTAACCACTTGAGATTTCCACTAACTGCCAACAAATTGGCCTTATCTCACCCTTGAGAGGAATTACAAACTCACTTGCTCCCAAGCAAGTCTTCCCTAATCAGGGGTACAATGACTGCCTTTCACAAGGCCTTCCCTTCATAGGAGGGGCAATGCAGAACTACCTTCTGCAGAGATTACAAAGGAAGAAGAATTAAAACACTTGTGTGTTTGCCTCAAATCTGAGCACAAACACACACTGACTTCAGTAGGATTAAAAGATCAAGAAATGAAACTGAATCCTATCTGAAGCAAAAAGGGTGGTCTTGAAGAAAATATGACAATTACAATTCCCACCCAACACAGAACTTCAGAAGAAAATTTTCTGAAGTGGAGTTCTCTGACTGTTGCTAGCAGGAAGGCTTGAGAGAGAGCTTTGAATGATTCGAATGAAGCTTTTCAGGAGAATTGGCTTCTATGCACTTCTGTGTATCTGGTGTGTATCTCTATTGAGCTTCTTTTATAATATTCAAAATATAGCCGTTTGAAGAAGATAGCCGTTGGAGCTTGGTGACTGTTTGCAATTTAGCCGTTTGAGGAGAGTTTTTGGGATCCTTTGGATCTGGAAGACTTTGTCCAGAAGATTCTAAAACTTGCATCTTTCCAAGGTCTTCAGAAGAGGAGCAGTTGTCCACAGCTAGAAGATAAGCTCTTGTAAATCTAGTCTGAGAGAAAGACATGCTAAACATATGCTCCAATTAATGCCTATTACAAGGACAAGACAAAGAGAAACGTATCTCCATACCTTTGTAGTAGGTAGGTCAGTTTTAGTACGAAAGAAAGTATGGAACCTAGTATCCCACAAAATTATTCAGAAAAGAAAAGCAGATAGACAGATTATGCTGAAAAGGTGAAGCATGGGTCTGTCAGTGGTAGGTGAGACAGTCAGATGCCATGCGCCTGAGATATTCATAAATGCTTTGTGTCTTATGAGTCTAATAAACTGAAGCAAGGACATCAAGACTTATAGAGCTCAGAAAAAAGTATTTAAAAAATTTGCACAGGATGAATACTTTTTAAATATAATATGTCCTGTCAGAGGAATATTAAAATAATAATATTATGAGGTTTCAGTAAGATACAACAAACATCTTACAAAGAAGTTATGTCTAGGATATTTAAGAATCAAAATAGATTGATAGTCTTTTATATTTCAAGACAGAACTGACAATGAGGTAAAAAGTACAAGCACAAAACTGACAGTGAAGTCGAATGTACAAGACCTGATAGTGAAGTCTAATGTACAAGAACTGATAGTGAAGTCGAATGCATAAGAACAGATAATTCGATTGAAGAAATAGGAATGATTCGACTTCAGTAGAGAAAAGATTAAGTGATTCGACTTCTGAGAAAGCAAGGTAATTCGACTACAGCAGTCGAATACTATGTATTGATTTCTAAGATATTCGGTTGTGGCAGTCGAAGATATCAGTCGAATCAAGCGTAAGAAAAACATTCGGATGTATGAGCTGAAGGTAGCAGTCGAATGGAGTGCTAAGGATTTATGAAACATTCGACTGTACCAGTCGGAGTCATCAGTCGAATACAGAGTAAGGAAACATTCGGCTGTATGAGTCGTATGTTATGCAAAGTTGTGGACTTATAAAAATTTCAAGACTTTTGACTGAGTTTCTGAAGGAGTCGGATTTTGCAGTCAAAGGCATCAGTCGAATTCAGTAGGCTATAGAAGTAGTCTGTGGCCTTAGAAATTTTTGAGTGTTCATGAATTTTATCTGTATAGAATTTTGTGGTATATCTACTTTGAAAAAACATATATTTAAAGATTTGTCATAGCAAAAATATTGTTTATAAATATTAAGAAAATCTCTAAATTTCTTAGGGGTAGTTGCTCAACAGAAAACACCCGAGGCAACACAGGTACTGTCGCGACCCCTAAGGCCGTCGCGACACCATCGCGACGGGGAAGGGCACCGCGACAGCCCTTGTTGCGACCGGGCAAGGCGTCGTGACAGCAACCCTGTCGCGACCTGGAAACGCACAGCGATAGCAATCCTGTCGCGACCGAGAAGCGCGGCGCAACAAACTTATCGCGACTGCCAACGGCATTGCGATAAGGTCGCGCCCAACGGGGCCGACGCCTCCTCTGATGTCGCGACGTGCCGAGCCATCGCGACATCAGCAGGGAGGCAGACCAGCGGGATCCTCAATCCCGGGTCGCCCACGAAGATACACACATGCACACACGGGGGAGGGGAGCATGGGGAAAGCTGTAAATCTATCTAGAAAGCACGAGGGGCTCCCAATCCACCCGGATCGAGAAGGGCACAAGAAATCCCTACCTTTCACGAAGAACGAACCCCAATGGGGCCCTTCACGTCGGTTGGCCACCTCCTCCTCGCTCCACGCAAGGTCCACGACGCCACGGCACCACGCACGACCCTCCTCCTCGCCTGAAACACTCAAAGGGGAGAGGGGGAGGCGGAGCACTACCGGAGGGAGAGGGAGAAGGGAAGAAGAAGAGAGAGAGGGGGAAGGGGTAGCCGGCCAGCGGCTTAAGCCCCGGCACCCAGAACGCGACGGACCACCCCGTCGCGTTAACAACCTTAATGCGACAGGTCCACGGACCGCGACAAGAACGCGCCCCCCACGGGCGCCGTGACAACACGACAGGCCGTACTGACACACCTGCCACTCTGACAGGTGTCAGACGACCGAAGCGACATAAAGCAGTCGCGACCCGTTGACCGGGCGTGACACGAAGACGCGACGGAGAGCCAAGGCGCGACCAGAATGCTACCCACAAGCTCACCAAGACACGGATGACTATCGCGTCGGACACCCCCGACGCGACACTAACGCGTCGCCCAGCCTGGACGCGTTAGTGGCCAGTCATCCCACGACACTGGACGGAAGCCGGGAAACCGGGTCTTACAAGCCCAGAAGATCCCGAGGCACGAAACAAAACACAGGGAGCAAACGCAAGACCAATGCGAATAAGCCACTAAGTCTCAACACGACCTTCTCGTGGCGACGATCGCACAGCCAAACACGCACGGCACACGAAGCTGGAAAATTACGGCTCACACCGCGGGCTCCAACACACGGGAGACACAGAATCGAAAATCGGCTCACAACATGCTCAACACTCCGAGAGCACCAAGACGAGAAACCAACGGCTCACTTCAGCCACACGTGGGGCACCCAAACGGAACGACAACCCCACCGGTGCCGAGCAATGCCAAAACAGTCCCGAACAGCAGAAAACACCAGCCGAAAACCGCACGGCTGTAGCTACCAACAGACCTCGCTGTTGGGACCAACCAATCAGCAACCCACTCTGTCGCTGGAAAGGCTCGACAGAGGACGCAGTTGCCAGCAGCAACACGAAAACGCAGGTCAGCAACTCACTCTATCGCCAGAAAAACCCGACAGAGCCCACAGTTGCTGATAACCACATAAGAAACACCTAAGAGTCAAGCACGACACTCAAGGGAATAGCCTCACGCTACTAGCAGCAGCTAGCACCGGTCACCAGCCCAACCAAGAAACCACGCAAGCGACAAGAACCAGAGCAACATCACGCTCGCGGGGGATCCGCAACACACGGAACAACGTCCACTGTCACCACTAGGTCTCACCCAGACCTTCCTCGCGGTCCAACAGGGACAGCAAACGCACACGGAGGAACCCTCAACACGTGAAAACGGCATCTGCTGTCACCACTAGGTCTCACCCAGACCTTCCTCGTGGTCCAACAGGGACACCAAACGCACACGGAGCCACTGAAACTTGGAGTCACACACTCCACAATGTGGCACACCGCGAAGGAAACATGAAAGACGTCTAAGGTTAAGCCAAAATCTGAGCACCTCACAACGTCATCAAACCACGTGGTCGAGTACTAGCAAGCCAATAAGCCTCACTGTCACCGAAAGAACCTACAGGAGACTCCGCCATCGGCTTCCAGACTCACCAACGCCACGCACAACGGAGAACCAACGAAGAGTTGGCAGCACACCTGCCACACGCATACATGGCTTAGCGCGGGTACCAACATGCCAACTGCCAGAAAGGCACACAACCATATGGGAACCGAAACAACCACAGAGGTCGAGAACAACACACCGACCTCAGAGGGACCCAAACCGAAGCAAGGTACCGCAGCCAAACACGATCGCTCCCAGAGCGAGAGGGAAAACCGGGACACCGGCCACGACCAAAGCCTGGTGTACCACCGATAGGGCTACCTAGACAAGGCAAAGCAGCCACCCCACAGCGGTAATGGTACGACCATAGGGCGCAGGCCAACACAAAGTGTCCTAGAGGTGGAACGCTCAACACCTCCAACACCGAGCAAAGTCGTAAAATGACACACAAAGCCCACGATTAGGCACACGGAACAACACAGGGTGCTATCACAAGCACCGGGAGCCACCCAAGGTACAACATAATGCACCAAGGCTCCAGACGGCACAAATCCAAAACACTCAAGCACGAGCACACAGTGCGGCCACAAGCACCAAAACTAAGCGAAGTGCAACACAAGTGCACCAGCGGCCGAAACAACACCACGGCTAAAGGGGAGGGCTCTTCACCAGAGACCCGCTAAAAGCCACACGCCAAAGACCGCAAGCCTGAAAGGCACAACAGGCCATGTCGGCCCTAGCCCTTGAGGCACACAACACGAAGCATCGGAGAAAACACTCAAGGTGCTGCACACACAGTAGCACCAACGGCCCGAAACGGCACAGGGCTCACCGAAGGGGACTCTCCACCAGAGACCCACAAGGGAAGCACTCGGAAAGCAGACGACTTCAAAAGCACAATGACCACGTCGGCTCCAAAAAGCACACCAAAACACGGAGCACCGACTCTGCCGCACAGGGAGCGAAGACCGCAGCAACTCCCTGGCGCGCAAGAGCAGGAAGCACTACCTTTATCGCAACTGATAGAGAGACCAAACACCAAAATGATGACGTGAAAGGCTTCCAAGGCACAAGCCGAGGCACGATTGAGCGCACACTGGAACAACGCTGCACGAGCAAGCCAACCACGGAGAACCAATGCACAACGGAACAACACTCACGTCTGCAACCAAATGAGAAAACGGTACTATCTCGCCCTACACCAATAGGGACCCAATGCCCCAAGTTGTCCAGGCAGGTGTGGATACTGTTTCTGGTCCACAAAGAAGGGGGGGATGAATAGTATTTATGTGTGTGCGTGTGATATAGAGTGGAAAAGACGATAAAAATAAAAAGAAAAAAAGATCGTGATCGCCAGGCACACGAGGGTGCCGAATGGAGATGCACGGCGAGGGGTGCGGGATGGAAGAAGTGATCGCGAGCATACCTTTTTAGCGGGGAGATTGCGCGGGAAGTGTGGGTCCTCTCTTCCTCTACGAGCACGGCCGGCCGTGGTAGAGGGCATTTTCCGAATGATTACCCTGCAAAAAGACAAAGAAAAGGAGAGGGGATTAGCCGAATGTGCAGTATACAAATTATAAAAATAAATGAACGACATGGGGAAGGACACACCTTGGGTGGTGGTTTTTAAACCCCTAAGAATAGGTATGTGTGTGTGTATGCATGCATGTGTGTCTGTGTATAAAAAGTAAAGAAGGGAGAAGAAGGACCATGTGGGGCCCAGAGGAAGTAAATGAAAAGAGAAAGGGGAGGGGGGTACTTCCCTGAGTGGTGTATGACGTGGTGAAGATGCCGATCGAACGGACAAAGGAAGACAAGGACGAAGCTCCCTCTTGCTCCGGCGCGCGTGAGGAAGACGGACGGCTCCGAACACCGGTGGAGGAGTTGGGTCGCCGATCCGGCAGGGCTCTGCCGTGGGGAAGTCGCGAGGAGAATCTGGCAGGGCTCCGCTGGGGTGGAGAGGGTTGATGAAATAGTTACCCTCGGGGGTCTATTTATAGGCACTGGATTCTTGAATCACGTCCACACAGGAAGCCGCATTTATGAATTGAATCGCGTCCGGGCGGCAGGCCACGATTAAGAAAGTCAAACCGATGTGACGGGCGCATGATGGCGTAGCCACAACTACGCTTTTGAATTGCGTCGGGTCAGGTCGCCACGACTTGAATCGCGTCCGCCTTGTCCGCCGCGATTAAAACTCGCATGGTTTCGAGGCAATCGTCTCATAAATGCGCCTGACGCAGCCGTAGGGGTTAGGTGTTGACTTTATAATCACGGCGTCCTTAGAAGACGCGATTTCAAGATTTTGTCATGATTACAGGCGTGCGCGACGTCTTATCGGGTCAGACCTTTTTGACTTTTAAAACGCGTCGTGTCAGGCGGACGCATTTCTGATTAGAACACGTGACGGAAAAGGCTCTTAAACGCGTTGGATTTGACCTCCGCATTAAGGACCTAAACCGCGTCCACCATGACCACCGCATTTAAAAGCGTCCACTGTAGTGGACGCGAATCAATGAAGTTGTGCCTTAATCCGCGACCGAACCACATGGGGAAGCACTGAGAAAGAATGGGTGAGATCCAGAAATATTGGAAAAACACTCATGCGAGGCAAAAAGAGGGCCATTTGTGGCGTTATGGCGCAATATGAAATTTGCCCTCGGTGGAGCCAAATTCGCGTGTCTACAGCAGGTAGCAAGAAACCGTCACGATGACAAATGGCACGAACAGGTCCACCAACCCATGGTGCCATGAGGAAACGATAGCACGAGGGGAGCAACCAGCTCAACCCAAAAACAACTCAAGGAAAGATGACTCCACCAGAAGGTCGCAACGATGCGCACCCTGGCAACACAACACCACAGTGGAGCATCGCCACCCCGAACAACCAACGAAAAGCAAAGGAAGGAGACACGCATCGCAACGAGTCTCTTCCACGCGCGAGAGGGAAAGCCACAATGCAAAATTGACGCTTCCACAAGAAGTACAGCCAGCCAAACACCTACTGCACTCACCAGACCACTATCTGTAAGAGCACGCAGGGTGCAAAAAACGAAGCAAACCACCCGACCACGGGGACACACGAAGTCCCAGCAGCGCAGCCGAGAAACTCAGAATGAACAACGAGGCAAGCTGGCCAACGCAGCAGCCAGACGCACGGCCAAGGGCACAACACCTTGACCAAGAACACCCAAGCAGACTGTAACACAGACAGTCCAACCGGAAATGACGATAGCTCATCTCCACCGAGAGAGAGCAGCGACGACCAAAGCAAACACAAGGCAGCTTTGGGGAGAACCTCTGCCAAAAAGAGCCAAGAGCCGTCCTGGGAGAACCTCACCAGAACGCAGCCCAACCGAACGGCACACTTCAAACCACAGGGGCAACACAACGGTGGCCCAAAACGAACATAGAGCACTCCTGGGAAGAACCTCCGCCAGAAGTGACAAAGTGCGATCCTGGGAAGAACCTTCACCAGAATGCACAACCCAACGACCAAACAACACAAACCATCAGAGAAGATACTGCAGCCAGCAGAACTGTAGAAACAACACAAGCCGGTCCTGAGAGAACCTCCACCAGAACCACCAAAGCACCGTTCTGAGAAAACCCTCCAGAACGCACCAGCCAAACCAACAGAAGCAGCATACCTTAAACCCTGAGGTAGCACAGCACGACAGAAACGAGTACGGAGCAGTCCTGAGAGAAACCCTTACCAGGACAACAACAAACGGTTCTGGGAAACCTCACCAGAACACAGCACAACCAAGCGATGCACCTCAGCCTCGAGGGCAGCACAACAGCAACAAGAAACGGGCACAACACAGTTCTGGGGAAACCTCACTCCCGCCAGAACCAACAGAGAAGAACTCTGGGAGCACCTCACCAGAGCTCACAACCAGCCAGTGCCAGGCTGACAACAACCACAGGCAAGCGTCGCAGCGCTCAACTAGCGATGCAACACGGCACACAGGACATCTGCTTAGCCCAAGCAACAACGCCGACTGAGCAGAGCACAGCGCACAATAGTGCACAGACAGAAGACCACACGCACAACAAACGCAACACACACCCCAACAACAAAGGGGCAGCCAACAAGGCAGAGACACCTTCCACCGACTCCACAGGTAACAACCCTGCACCGGTGAAGGCCACACCACACGCAGGCTCTCTCAGCCTCAACGGCACACACACACTCAAATGCACCGGAGGCGACCAGGAGCACCGCACCTGGACTTGCCTGCAACCTTCCTCCATACGAGGAAGAACACTGCCAACAAGTCCACCGCCAACCGCTCCACCACGGCACGAACACGCCGGGCGACCACACTCGCCACACACGCGATGCAGCAACAACAACAACCTACTGCAGCACGCACACGAAACTTGTAGGGAAACCGCACACCTGCAAAACAATCAAAGGCACAAGTCTAACAATAGTTGGACGGTGTCAGCAGCGCACTAGTACCTTTCTTTGGGACAGCTATAGTTATTAACTCTTTACAAATCTCAGTAGACTCCTCGCTTTGATACCAACTGTAACGACCCGACCTCCCGGACCCTCGCCAGGGGTCCCGAGGGGTCGCACCGCCACCCACGGATCCGAAGATCCGGAAGGGTTAGAAGAAATAGTATAGTGAGATATGTACTGAATTTAAATAACTATGACAATATGTACAATATACAAAGGTCTGTACAATGTGTCCCAAGCAAAAGCACAGGTACCAGAAGAAAGGTGCAGTCCTTAAGGGGCATACCCCGAGAACTTGCAAAACACAACTCTCTACTCACTCAGGTACAAGAGCTCACAACGCTCGCTCTCACTGCTGCTGACAACAACACGGCGCCACAGCCGCCTCTGCAACCCGTCCGACACCGAGCTCCCACGACGAAGAGCCCCTAGCTGAAGGAAGTAGGGGGGTGAGCCTCGCGAACAAGGCCCAGTAGGGATTACCAGTCCCTCACCGGCCAGAGCAGCAGGAACTCCGAAAATAAGAAAGCTACACTAGAAAGCTGTAAAGCGAGAAACACCTACAACATGATACTACTAAGAGCAGAAGAGAACAACACAATGCCACGACCACCAACCGAGGTCAGGCCACACACATAGGACTCCCGCATAAACCAACGAAGTCGAGCACATAGTGGAAGCAACGCTCGGCACACCCGCCGAGACTACGCAACAACCAAGTGAGAATGACGTCTCACCTCAAGCACGGCCACCTCAGACCTCCACGAGGTCGACGACCCACAAGCAGAACCACCTCGAACCCTGGACACACCACCAGGTCGGGAAACCACACTAGCTGGTGCCACCACGGACTGGCACCCAGAAACGGGACTACGGAACCGAGAGAACATCGAACGGAAACCACCAGAAGCACAGGTCCGCACAAGGCCAGACCAACGACGCCCACAAGAACTAGGCACGACTAGGCTATAACCGCCGTGCAAGCAAGGGCAACGGATAACACTCAGAAACATCATGAGGGAACATCGTCACAACAACAACAACCAAGCCACCGCCATTGGTAGCTAAGAAGGGGACGCGCCGTCCGCACCCTCTTCGCTCGCTAGCCGGCTCTCGCCTCTAACCTCCCCGGAAGAGCGAGACAGAACCTCCAAGAACACAACACACGCAACACCGCAGCCTGGCCAAGCTGAGGCCCCACGCCTGACCTCCCTACGCGGCTCCGGAACCAACGTAGAGCGAGGCAGTGAGACAAAGGACATTCTGGTCTGCGCCAGGAAAGAACTCTGAACCCCTCGGCGTCCCAGACCCAGACAAGAGAGCTCTACAAATGACTCAGCGCCGCTGTCCAACCTTGTTTTCCCTCAGCTCCAGAGTTCGCTCTGTCAGCTTCCAACTCGAGCACGCTCGTAGCCCCGAACACTCCCTCTAAGGCTCACGAGGACGGGGGTCCTAGGAAACGGAGACAACCTCTGAACAGGACAAGCCCTCAAGTGCCAAGCACTGGGCGAAAGGCGGGGCAAGCACAACAGGAACCACGCCGCACCGCTGGCTTGTAACACACGACAAGCCCAACAAGCATGAGGCACGCACAGACCCTCAAGAGGGCCGTCGGCCAACCAAACACGCACGAACGGCTAGAACCTCGGAACACTACCGGATAGCATGGAAACCCGTCGCTCTGCTAATAATCGATTGACCGCCGGTCAATCGATTATTAGACAGACACGACCCTCCTGGCACCACTGCCAGGACATGGCCAGGAAGGTGTCACCTTCGGTCACTGAACGCAGGAAGGTAACCTGTCGCGTTCCCTACCAGAAGGTCCTAAGGGCAAAGCCTGCCCTGGGGCACACGCCGACACACAATCGGACCCACGGAAAACACCCGAGGCAACACAGGTACTGTCGCGACCCCCAAGGCTGTCGCGACACCATCGCGACGGGGAAGGGCACCGCGATAGCCCTTGTTGAGACCGGGCAAGGCGTCGCAACAGCAACCCTGTCACGACCCGGAAACGCACCGCGACAGCAATCCTGTCGTGACCAGGAAGTGCGGCACGACAAACTTATCGCGACTGCCAACGACGTCGAGATAAGGTCGCGCCCAACAGGGCCAACGCCTCCTCTGATGTAACGACACACCGAGCCATCGCGACATCAGCGGGAGGCAGACCAGCGGGATCCTCAATCCTGGGTCACCCACGAAGATACACACATGCACACACGGGGGAGGGGAGCATGGGGGAAGCTTTAAATCTATCTAGAAAACACGAGGGGCTCCCAATCCACCCGGATCGAGAAGGGCACAAGTAATCCCTACCTTTCACAAAGAACGAACCCCAATGGGGCCCTTCACGTCGGTTGGCCACCTCCTCCTCGCTCCACGCAAGGTCCACGACGCCACGGTACCACTCACGGCCCTCCTCCTCGCCTGAAACACTCAAAGGGGAGAGGGGGAGGCGGAGCACCGCCAGAGGGAGAGGGAGAAGGGAAGAAGAAGAGAGAGGGGGGGAAGGGGTAGCCGGCCAGCCCCTTAAGCCCCCGGCACCCAGAACGCGACGGACTACCCCGTCGCGTTAACAACCTTAACACGACGGGTCCACGGACCTCGATAAGAACGCGCCCCCCACGGGCGCCATGACAACACAACAGGCCATACTGACACACCTGCCACTTTGACAGGCGTTAGACGACCGAAGCGACATAAAGCAGTCGCGACCCGTTGACCAGGCGCGACAGGAAGACGCGAGGGAGAGCCAGGGTGCGACCAGAATGCGACCCACAAGCTCGCCGCGACACGGATGACTGTCGCGTCGGACACCCCTACGCGACACTAACTCGTCGCCCAACCTGGACGCGTTAGTGGCCAGTCATCCCACGACACCAGACGGAAGCCGGGAAACCGGGTCTTACAACTGCAGACAACATAGAGCGGGTAGAAGAGCTACGCAGATGTTCACGGAGGCCACTTCAGTGTTAGGCAGGTGTAAGGCCCCGACGTGGAATATCAGAGCGAATTACAGTTATTTAAATAGTACAGAGTGATAAATAAATGACAAACCATTGCACAATTGGAGTAATACCAAATGAAATCCAACTTCATTAATAATTCAACATCTAACTATTACATTCACTAATCATAGCCAAAACTAGGGCCCAGAGTACTTTATTCAAATCAAACTAATACACATTAACTAACTCATAACTAAACTATCTAACTAATAACCACAGGTTGACGAAACGGGTCACTCTTGAGCATATCCTCATTCCCCTCCTCATGAGTGTGGTAATCCCCATCGGACTCACCTGAAACACATGAAACAATAACGTAGGATGAGCGAATAACGCCCAGTAGGACTTAATATCTCGTATGAACAAGCATGCTTTAAATGATTAATGTCTTAAAAGGCAGGATATCTAGAGAGCATAGTCATGCAAAGCAAAGTAACGATAGCAAGAGAATGATAGCACTTGTACACGGAAAATAGCACATCAAGTATGATAATGGATTGGCCATGTAACGATATAGCACGTAAAGTTGCACAACGGTGCACTAGTAACGATCACACTTGAATGGATAGCACTTGTATAGATTGCACTGATTGATTGTCATAGATTAAATATTGGTAGTATAATGGCACTGGATGTATGCCAACATCCTGATCATTTTAACTCCCATGGGCTAATGGCACTTTTCGAGCGCTCTCCCCAGAACCAGATCAGGCCCTATTGAACTGGCATAAGTCATGTTTCTTATCTTAGACAATCATATGGATGGCCAAATAGAGTACCAAGAATAGATGAGAATAGTAGAAGAATAGACGAGAGAGTAGAGAGAAAGTGAACAGATGAGAGTATAGAGATAGTAGATAAGAATTGGGACATATTTGTAAAACAACGTTAAACACACGATAGTAACAGTTGCACAGCACCAGGTGAAGTGCCGGCAGTCTGGCAGAAGTCACAACCGCCCACTAGCCATGCTATGAACACAGGCGAGATGGTCTGGCGTGATCCCAAGGTAAGAAGGAAAAACACTAAGGCCATTGGATCATGCTGATCCCTAAGGTGTAAAGGGATTTAAGGGTACAACTAGCTCGTCGGCAATGGACGTGCTCCAAAGCCAAGGAGACTTACAGAGGCCTTGACAAGGAGTCACTGGTCCAGTCAGGAGTATTCCCAACGGAGAGGTGGTCCATGCCAAGAAAAGTGTGTAACGAAACGTTGTTTGTCTTGCCTCGAGTGCTCGAAGGCAGAGGGACGCGATAACGGTGTACAAAGCACGCTAATAAAACGAACACAAGTGTCATTAATTAATTGGGAGGTTTAATAATTAATTTTACTTAATTACCAGATACATTATTGAGTAATTAAATAAGTTTTAATGGCAAACATTTATGTTAAGCGTGTGCAAGTGTAATTAAATCATGAGAGCATGTATGGTTGTGCACATGGCTTTTAAATAATTAATCATGCAATATTACCATTAATGATTAACAGGTCATTACTGTTCACGATAGTGCTTAATTAAGGTTAAACAGGAATTATATGGGGTAAATAACAGGGGCAAAAAGGTAATTTAGAGTTCTGGCCGAATCACTGAAATCGCGACGAGGGTACCCGTCGTATTTCAGAACGCGACGGGCGGTCCAGGCGCGACAGCTGAACCTGCCGGCCTGGCGCAGTTCGGGAGGAAACCGCGACGGCGCGGGCCGTCGCGTTTATAACACGACGGACGGCCTATCGTGACCTCTCTGATATCGTGATGGGTCGGGCCGTCGCGATTTCAGAGAGGCGGCCCGACCCAGAAAAGGGGATCTTCCCTTTTGGGTTTGGTCCTTCCCTCCCTTTCATGATGCAGTACATTTCTAAATTTGATATAAAATCGCACGATGATCCAAAAATTATGAAACCAATTCTAAACGAAAGTAGACACGTAGATCTATCAATAGGCATGAGTAATTAGAAAATAGACAAGGTTTGTGCATGCTTTAACTAGGTACATTTCAGTGACCTAAACATGCACAGATATGGAAAATGATTTAATTATCAAAAGATACATGATGGAAATTAGGGAAAATATGAGCGTTTGAAAGGTAACAACATGTAGTATTTATGAGAATATTTGCATGGCTTGGGATCAAGTACCTGTATGGATTGAAAACAAACATGAAGGTTTGGGTACATGATGATGACAGAGTTTAGGACATTTAATATTCCTTCATGGAGCAACGAAAAACAGGCAAACCATAGGGCTTTGATAGATGGATGTATGGGCTACCTATGGCTGAAGTTAATCGATTTGTGTTTGAGAGATTGCCTACCTTTTCGTGGTGTAAAGAAGATCTAGGGTTAATGACGAAGATGAAGAAGAAATCCCTCCTTTCCAAGCTTCTCCTTCTTGCTCCTCACGTCCACAGCTCCTCTCCTCGTCCTCCAAGGCTCCCAGCAACGAAATGAAAGTTGGTAGGGACGAATTAGGGGTGTATAGGGTGGTTAAGAGTCCTTACTTTCTAAAACTCCTCATTTCCTTTAAAACTCCAAATTTCCCTATTTATCTCTCTATTTCTCTCATTTATCTATCTAATAGGATTGGGGAGAGAGTTAATTTCATGGGTAATGGGTTAAGGTAAGTCTAGGACTCCTTTTTAGGATATATATGGGTCATTTACTATTATCTTAACCATTTTACTAATTATTACTATTTTTAGTACAAATTCACTTAATTAGCTCCCATCACATGATGGGCTCTTCACATTTGGGCCCATTCTTTTATATTTAGACCACTAGTACAACCCATTCCTAATTTAGCTTAATGGGTTTTGATTTAATTCAATTATTTCTCTTAATCTAATTTAAATATATTTATCACATTTATTTAATTAAATTTTTATTTATTTATGATTTAAAAATTAGAGTTGCTACAGCAGGTGATAGTGTGTTTTTGCGGATCTTGCCCATCAAGGGCGTTCTCAGGTTTGGGAAGAGGGGCAAGCTCAGCCCGAGATTTGTTGGTCCCTTTCCCATCCTGGAGCGGGTTGGCGAGGTCACTTACAGGTTGGCTCTTCCGTCCGAGTTGGCAGGTGTTCACGATGTCTTCCACGTCTCGCTGCTGAGGAAATACATGTAGATTCGTCGCACGTGTTAGACTACTCACAGTTAGAGGTTGCTCCAGATCTGTCAGTGCCGGAGTACCCGGTCAGTGTTGTGGACCGCAAAGTGCAACAACTATGCAGGAGGCAGATCCCGCTCATCAAGGTAGTTTAGGAGAAATGTGTCGGTGGCGAGGCCACCTGAGAGCGCGAGGACGAGATGCAGGAGCATTTTCCTTACTTGTTCAAGTGACTGATATGTTTGCTTGCCTTCTTTTTCCGGGTTTCGCCCTTAATTTCGAGGATGAAATGTTTTTTTTTTTTTTTGGTTAGATTGTAACATCCCCTCTTGTTGGTCAGCCACTTCTGCTGAAGGCCGCAACACATCGGGCCGTCGCCTTCTGAAGGCAACAAGGTGGCTGTCGCATTCTTGTTGTGAACGCGACAGGCATGTTGTCGCGTTCAGCCTCTGACTGCAGCATGCACTTTTGTCGTCTTACTGTCAGGATAGACCGGCCAAGTGTTAACCCCTGACAACGTGAAGGCAACATGTCAGGTGTCGTGTTCAGGTTTTCAGGTCTGTGAGCTTGACACGTGGTGTAAGACCCGGCCCTCTTGGGCCCTTGGCCCAGTCCTCAGGGTCGCGACAGACACCCTGGTTGCGACATGGTCGCGCCAGGGGAGCCCGTTGCGACAGGCTTCGGGACGCGATGCACCTGGCCGTCGCGACATGGTCGCGACGGGGGTGGGCATCGCATTCTTGTCGCAGCATCTGGTGGTGTCGCGATTGCTTTTCTGACCGATCTGACTACTGTCCTTCCTGTCAGAATGGCCTTGTCGAGTGTCAGGTGTAGACGTGTTTTTTCCAAAACACCTCCACAAAGAGGATGATTAAAAAGAGAGAGATTTTTTTTATAAAAGAAAAGAAAAGAAAAGAAGAAGAATGGCGAGTAGGATGGAAAAGAAAAGGAGAAGTGCGTATGTGCACAAATATGGAGTGTGATCGTCAGACACGTGAGGGTGTTGAAGGAGACGAGCGAAGAAGAAAAGTGGTACTTACCTTCACCCAAAGATCGCGGGAGAGTGTGTGTGGGCTCTTCTTACTTCTTCCACCGGCCGGCCGATGAAGAAGATCTAGCTCCAATGGGGTTACCTTGCAAAGAGTAGACAACAAGAAACAAGTGACAAAGGGATTAGACTTGAGAGTGTAGTGGAAAACTCAAAGGAGATGAAATAAAAAAAAAGCATAGAAATAGGCATTAACACACCTCGTGGGGTGGTGTTAAACCCCTAAAAGTGTAGGTAGGGAGAAAAATGTGTATGTGTGTGTGTGAATTGTGTGATGCATGCACTAAGTAAAAATGGAGAAAAATAAAAATAAAGGAGAAGAAGAGGGCGATTGGGGCCGCTGCGGTTGTGATGGACGAAGTGGGGAAGAGAGCTCCTCCCGTCTCGCGCCAATGGGATGAAGAGGACGGAGGCTCCGAACTCAACAAATTGGGCGTAGGAAATGGCTTGAGGGAGAAGTACTCCTCCTTGGTTCGCAGCTAAGTCTCCAATCCGATAGGGCTTCACCGTAGTGTTGGGTTGATGCTCAAAACAATGGCATCGGGGGTCTATTTATAGGGAAGAATTCCTTAAATCGTGTCCAATACAGTGGATGTCTATATCATGAATCGCGTTCGCAAAGAGCACCGCGATTTGCAAGATTTACTTGCTCCGATTAAGCGCTTCCAAAAATCAATTATAGCCTTCTTTAGAATCGCGTCGACCAATACCGCCGCGTTTCTAAACCTTCCGATTTGTAACGATTCTTTCCAAATATTCAAAAATGAAATATTTAAGCGCGTCGACAAGAGCCGCCGCGTATTTTATAGAATCGTTCTTTGAGGGGAAATCGATCTTTGTAACAGGGAAGGTCAGAAACGCATCGACACTAGCGAATGCAATTCTATTTAGCAACAAAATCCTTCCAAAAAATGAATTCGGAAATTGTCATAATTCGAAAATGTAAACTTTGAATCGTGGCGCCTTGGTTGGACGCGAATCAAAACAGGGTAAGCACTAGAAAAGGAAGTGTGAGACGCGTCGGTTTACCCGCCTTGTATCATACCTCCTAAACAGCGTCCACTGTGTTGGACGCGAATCATATAGGCTTGACAGACCCCCTTTAGACCTCCGAGAAAAACTCCTAAAAATCCTAAAAAAAATTCAGAAAAATAGGAAAATCACTCAAGAGGTTAATTAAAGAGAGCCACTTCGAGGCATTACAGTCTAACATAAAATTTGCTCAATATGTTGTCAAAATGGTGTGTCTACCGCTGCCTCGCCTTGGCGTCTGCTTTGCAAGGAAGTGGAGCGAAGTGACACGAAATGAAAGCAATGGAATGGCGTGAATTGAGGTGGAGTGAAGTGGAGTGACTGAAAAGTAGACGCCAAGGTGTGATGAGACGCGCCTCAACAACATATGACAGGAGCTGTTCGTCAGTTCAAAGTGAAGCGGTTGCAGAAGATCTCAAGAAGAAGCTCAATGCTGAAGGGAGAAGGGTGTGCATGTGGGCACGGAAGGGAGAAAGATCAAACTCCAACGTCAGAGAAGTACCTAAGGACACAATCCGTTAGGTTTCACCTTTGGGGGCGTCTGCCACTGCCTCTGGTGGATCTTGGGGGAAATAAGGATGAACTGAAATAGGAATCCAAAGCAAGGAGTTTCTCAAAAGATGATCTTCAAACATCAACCAATGAACTGAGTACTTGACTCGGAGTGTAATATTTCATGTTAATTGGCATTGAGGAACAAGTGGTTCTCTTCAGTTAAAAACGGAGTGATTTTCCGAAATTATGCTCAAAATACTACATGATGCATGCTGGGCTAAAAGAAAAAAAATTAAAACAAAAGAAAATATAAAATAATCAAGGATATATTGCTACGGTGCCGAAGTCAAGAGACGGATGGAATCCGTCATTCTTCTACCACGCAACGGCCTATCCTCAAGTCATAAGAATCCTCTGGAATCGTCATCGTTTTTGGCGGTGGGGGGGAACTCAAATTCCAGATTCATCAGAGCCTCAAGGTCCTTGATGTGCTCTAATAGAGTATACCATAGTAGAATGCAATATATACAATACCGAAAGTTGGGTCTCCGAAGATGAGCATGAATTGTACGACGAGAAAAATGTCTAGAACATGCGCTCACAGTTTCATCAGTATTGACAAGCAACAGATAATATAGCAAAAACATGAAATAAAGTTGCTTGAAAATCACGGCGGGTATACCAGACACTTTTTATCGACATAAATCGCGTCGCTTTATCCAGACGCGTTTACCTGTCGTGATTGAAGTCGGATACGGAGCTTTGAATCGCATCCACTGCGTCGAACGCGATTCACACCTTCCTCCAAGACTCGATTTCCTGCTCTGTTTTCATCCTTTATTTATTTTGGTGCATGACTCCGAGCTAATACGAGTTGGGTGGTTATAAAGCACCCCCAAGCAACTCTCTTCATACTCTTACCCTCCCCAAAGCTCAAAGTTCAAGTGATTGAAGCAAGAAGAGAAGGAGAGAGAAGGAGAAGAAGCTTTGAAGCCATGGATCAGGGTGGTGCTCCCTCATCCAAGAAGCTAAGAGTTGAGAGATTCCAAAGGCTTAGTTAAGTGGATGGTCATATTTGCAAGCTTGTTCAAGCAAAATTGGTATGTATACTTTGATTTTAAGCATTGATTTGATGTGTTTTGTTGTGTTCTTAATGTTCTTCTCTCTGCTCTTCTTGTTTCTCCCTCTATTTTCTTTTCTTTTCCCTCTTTCTCTTCCATGGCCAATCTCCTCATCCCTATGACCATGCACACACCTCCATACGCCTCTCTCTCATGCTTACACCTCCATGTGCAACCCATGCACTCATGCCAATGCACCTATACCATGCGCCCCTCCCCATGCACTCAACCTATGTGCCAACCCCACTTATCAACCATGCACTCATGACTATGCCATGCGCCATATCCATCCATGCCACAGGACTACCCACTATTCCTGGGCAACTGGCGCTATATGCGCCTCCCCTGGCTCCAAAAAATGACCGCCTCCATCAGCCTTGACATGACCAACATCCTTAAGCGGTGGGGGATCAACAACCTTGCTGTCCATGCCAAGAGATATCATGAGATCCACCTTGACTGGACGGCTCTGGGGTCATTAATAGAACTCTGGCATCCTCAAACCATACCTTCCTCTTCAAGACATTTGAGGCCATTATCCTACTGGAAGAGGTTGAGATCTTATTAGGTTTGAAGTGGATGAAGCAAGGCGAAGAAGATGAGATGGCACTCATGCCAAGGTGCTACTCAAGCAAGGCGGTGCTGGAAAGCTTTATGGACGCAAGGTCGGCCCAAGATCTCAGGACCGAGAAAGGAATCAACCTGCAACGATTGGAGGCCTGGACCATGAAAGAGATACCCAAGGCGGAAGACAACGAGACGCTGGAGAAAGTGATGAGGGGATTCACCATCTGCGTGGCGGGCGCACTTCTCTTCCCCTTGATTGACAATGTTTTGGAGGAGGATCAGCTGAGCGTGTGTGTGCGGCCTGGGAGGGCGAGAGATTGGGACCGGCGGTGCTAGCCTTCCTCTACAGCGGACTGACGGCTGCGAGCTTGGGTAGGCCTCCCTATGGTTCAATGTTATTGCTTACTTGTTGAACTGACCTACACTTTAAGTTTGATTTGAGCAATGAGGTTTCTAGTTCGTCCCGCATTTTCTCCAAGAGTCCGCTCAAGCACTTGGATAACTTAGTTGGTCTAGAAGGGCGCGTGGCTAACCGAGTGCCACAACTCAAGACACGAGCTGATTAGCGTGACCACCTCCGAAGCATGCCCAGGAACGTCTTCACTTGTACCCCGGCGCCACTTCTTACCAGGGACCTACGGACTCGGCTAGCACCCGGTGTGGACCTGCGACTGATTGGGGCATCCGAGTTTGTGCTTTACAATCCACACCGCTGCCTTCCTCAGCTCGGGCTTCCACGGTGCAGCTTTGAAGGGCCGTCACACTCTCGCCAATCAAAAGGTGGGACATCGGGACAAACAATGACGGAGAGGAGGCGGACACTATAAAGGCCTTGTGGAAGGTCTGCTCCTACAGGCGGCCGGTCTCAAATGTGGAGGAGATTGAAGATGATTGGATGGCTTATGTAAGGGAGCTCGGGAAACTCTGGCCCAAGGTGGCCATTTGTAAGCGCCGTAATTAAATCCTCAATAAGAAATATATCATGTCCTTTACACGGCCAAATTGCACCTTTAGACATGATTGTATCATCCAAACACTTTGATTTTTTTCCTCAAATTGAGCCTCGGGTGAACACTTTGAATCGCGTCCACAGACACCGCAGATCTTTAACTGATCCACGTCCAACATACATGACTCTATTTTCATTAATCGCGTCCATCTACCCCGACGCATTTAAATTGTACTTCAAAATTTTGAAATTCGCGTGCCCCAGAGTCAGCGCCAGGGTAATGATGACTCTCTGAATCGCGTCGACGGCCTCCGACGCAATTAAAATAGACGGTTCAAATTCGCGTCCATTGTAGCGGACGCGATTTCTGATCTTGCCGGAGGCTACAAAACGCCCGAGGGTGCCTCCATTCCACTCTTTTCGCCTCCCTCTTCCTCAAGCTTTCTCTCCCTCGACTCTCTTGTTCTCTCACCCTCGACTCTCTCTCTCTCTTGCCCGATGACGAAATGATCGGCTTCCAAGCGGCAGCGGGGCGAGAGTTCGTCGGTGACGGAGGGCACTGCGACGCCGGAAATGGCGGACACCCTGGGAACGGATGCGAGAGCGATGGTGGCCGAACTTCTGGCCGCCCCTGGAGAGCTTACCATCGTAATGGAGGAAGAAACGGCACCGGCGACGGAGGAAGGTGGCAGCGCGGCGGCGATGGAAGAGGAAAGGAGGCGGCGGACGTGGGGGAAGAGGCGAGGAGATGGCGGTGCGGTCGCCTTGGCCGTGAGGCTCCCCCTCGGCCAGATTTGGTAAGTGCCCGAACCTTAAGCTTGTGGTTTGAGAGGAGGAGGTGGAGGAGAAGGGCCGTCGGCCGAAGGAAGAAGAAGGTGATGAATCGTGTCCACTCCAGTCGACGTGGTTCATTAGGATGAATCGCGTCAGCCTGTGTCGACGCGTTTCATTAGGATGAATCGCGTCGGCCTGTGTCGACGCATTTTAGAACTTCGAACCGCGTCACTGTGTTGGACGCGTTCAAGGGGCTGCCCGAGGAAGGAGATTGAGGATGATTTGCACAATTTTTTTTATATCTTTTAATCATGTGCTGACTTGCGTGTGCGTTGTGCAGGGAATAATGAAGCCAAGGACACAATGGCCACTAGTCCTAGCGGCGTATCAGGGGCTCCCGGACTTCCAGAGGGAGAGAGTCCGGGAGATGGGGTTCGGGCCGATCTTGGAGATCGAGCCCTTTTACGTTGACAGCCCCCTGATTCAGGCCCTTAGAGAGAGACGGGATCGTGTTGGCCGAGCATTCCTCTTCCGTGGGGGCACATGGTGCCCAGTTTAGAGGATGTGACATGGATCACGGGGTTGAGAGTGGATGAAGAGGCAGTGACGGGGGCCACTTATGCTGATTATACTGAGTTCGCACAGGATTTGTTGGGACTGGAGCCCAAGGGTGACGAGCTCGGCGATCGGAGGATGGTCGACTGAGTGGAGCTGTTAGAGAGTCTGGGCCTCTGGGGCGTGAGGCAGAGAGGAGAGGAGACGCTGCAGGAGTTTGTGCAGCGGCAGCGGGGCTGGCCGGAGCAGTGTACGGCCAGGACCCCGAGGACCAGGAGCGGTGGATCGAGACTTGAGGCGATTCTTAGTATTTTTCCTCGGCAAGATGCTGCTGACCACCAAGGGAGACGGCATCCATTGCCAATTTCTGGAGATTTTAGAGGACCTGGAGAGGGTAGGTCAGTATGCATGGGGTGCGGCCTTCTTGGTGCACACCTTTGCAGACCTCTCCAGTGGCACGGGGAGGGAGACGACGGTGTGGGTGGATTTGCGCCCTTTCTTCAGGTACACTTCTTTGCCTTTGCACTCCTTTTCAATTCCTGCACTTAAAATTGTTAGTTAAACTAATCAGTGTGTGTATGTATGCAGGTGTGGAGTTACTATTACATTCCCTTGAGGAGAGAGACCGAGGTGCGCCCCGACACGCTGCCCCTCGCCCGGAGGTGGTTACCGGTCGTGACATCGGCTACCTTCTCGCTCCAGCTTGACACCCTCCGCCGAGATATCCGGGATTTCCCGGAACTCCTGGTATGTGCTCACTTTTATTTCATGCATTTGATATGAATGATTATATGTGACTAACCCATGCATGTGTGCAGGTCGTGTGGCAGCCCTACGTGGGCATGGGTGATGACGGTCAGCCGTGGGTGGGGAGCGGCCGGCCTCGGTATAGGCGTGACCTTTGGGTTCACTGCCTGAACGAGATCAGCCATTCTGCCTCCGGCTTGCCACCCGCACCCTAAGGCTGCACTAGGAGTGGCATGACGAGATAGAGCCCAGGGGATGGGCGGAGGACGCGAGGAAAGGCGAAGCGGGTGGACTGGCGTCTCTCCACTTCCCCGAGTAGTACGCTGACTGGCAGTGCGGTGGTCAGTTGGTGGAGTCGGCTACTGCCGACAGCCTCGCATACTTCCAGCACTTTCAGGAGGAATATGGAGGCAGGGACTTCATGAGGCCGGCGAGGGTATGCACTTCTAACCTTGACCTTTCCCATATGATATGCATGATATTCCAACTAACATGTGCATGTGCAGGATGTTCGGGACGACCTCATTGACAAGCTGCGGGCCCAGCTGGCGGGCACGGAGGCACAGCTAGCGCAGGTGCGCGAGGCCTTGGATGCTCTGGTAAGTTTTTTTTTGAAAAATCATACCTTTGCTTTATTTTACCTTACCATGTGCTGACTGGTTTTCTGAATTGTACAGCGGTCGTGCAGATGACGGTGGAGCGCACCGACACGGCAGGTGCCTCCACTAGCGGTGGTGTTCCAGACCCAGAGATGACCTCACTCTGGGAGCAGCTAGCGGCGGGGTGGCTAGAGTGGAGGCGGCGGAGCGTGACCTTACTGCACGGTAAGTAACTTAATCAGATATATATGGGAATTGAACTGTTTTATACTTAACTGTGATTGTTGTTTGCAATCGGCTGAGCTCCACAATGCGCTCACGCGAGAGACGCGCACCAGCGCTGAGATGACTGAGTTGTCGCGGTAGTTGGCTGAGCTGCGGACTCAGGTCTCCGCAGGACTCAGACCTGCCCCGGGAGGCGGTGGAGCTGCGCATGTCGCTCTCCCTGGAGCGTAGGGACTGCGAGAGGGAGCAGGCCCGTGGGGGAGCAGGAGCGCAGCGCTGGGATCAAGAGCGGGAGCGGCTGACTCAGCAAGCCGTGGATGCCCGTACGAGTTTGGGCGTCTCCGAGCGGATGTTGAGGGAGTCAAAAGACCGGTACCGGCGCGGGCGTGAGCACGCAGTGCGGGAGGGGCGAGCCAGCGCCTACTCCGGGAGCTACTTGGTGACTTCCTCTCAGCACCAGAGGAATGTCCAGGAGGCACGCGCCACCCATGGGTCGACCGGATCTCACGCCTCCATGAGGCCTCCTGCCTCACGTTCGACTGCAGACCCCGATGAGGCCGAGAGCAGCCGCCAGCACCGACCGGCAGAGAGTGGTGGCGAGAGCTAGGCCACCTATCATGGCTTGTACTTTTTCTTTTCTTTTGATGATGTGTGTGTCCGGTTGGGCACTTCATGATGTACTTGGGGTTGGCCCCCATTTTGGCCACATATATATACATGTGGATCTTTGCCTTCTTCCTTCCTCGTGCCTGAAATTCACTTGAACAAACAAGTTAAATGTCCGTTCTGGCTCAGCGCCCTACACACCGACAGTATTTGGCTTCATGATTTTGTCAAGGGGTTGAACCTTTATTAAATAAGGCGAAGAATAAAAGAACACATAATTTAAAATGCGACATGCAGGCAAGCAAAAATGCTAACAGGAAATTAAATGGTGATCATGCAGTTGATGCATTCAAGCAAATAGATTGCGATTTTTTTGGATTTTTAAGATTTGTTTTTGAAAATATTCAATTTTTTGGGTTTTGAAATAGTCAGTTTTTTTAATATTCAAAAAGTTGTTTTTTTATTTTGAAATATTCAAAAAAATTGAAAAATATTCAATTTTTTTACTTTTGAAAATATTCAATTTTTTGGGTTTTTGAAAATATTCAATTTTTTGGGTTTTTGAAAATATTCAAATTTTTTGGCTTTTGAAAATATTCAATTTTTTTTTGCTTTTGAAAATATTCAATTTTTTTAAATTTTGAAATAAGGGCCGCAACCCGACATAGTCTCTCCTAAGAAGACGCGCGGAAGGAAGGGGATCCGCTCTTATTTGGAAAAACATGGTACTCTGACCTTTCAATTACTCGGTTGTCATTAAGAGTTCATAATAATTCTTGAGTGTGTCAGACAGAGGTTGGACGTGCTTAGTTGGTGCCTTCACCAAGGTGACCTTTGGTGACATCCTCCTTAGTTGATCGTTGCCTTACCTTGACCCTAAGACATACACGTGGGTAAGAAGGGAAGAAGATTTAGGAAGTCTACCAACAGTTAGGGCAATCGGGGAGACACTCACTCCTCTATCCTACACTCAATGAGGTTCAGTCTTTTGGGCTTTTGGGGTTTTGGCACGCTTACGACCAGGTCCATTTGGATCTCTGCGGGGACTTTGCCACTCTTGACGTGCTTTTATATTTGATTTGCCTGGTTTTGGCTCTTTTTGCTTTAATTTGACATTATTTTTCTTGCTTTTCCCTTATTATGCCTTGACCTATACCCATTTGAGCTTCAGACAGATTCAAGAGGTTAATCCCTCAGGTTTCCCTTGTCTATTGGCAGACCGAGTGGGAGAGAAACGAGTAATGTTCTAGACTCTTGGTTAGGCATTGATCCTCCTTAGATTATGTACCTCCAGCTTCCAAGGGTGGGCGTGTGAGTGTGTGAATATCAGCACCTTAGGCTAACTTACCAAAAATAGGAAATGAATTAAAAATGACATCCTTTCATTTTAAGGTCCTCGTACCATGTAAACCAAAACACCTAACTAAGGGTAGTACTTTTTCAAGTGAAGCCCATTCCAAGGATGAGAGAGCTCCTCGCCCTCCGCGTTCACTAGCCTGTACGCATTGCCGGGATATGCTTCTTGGATTACGTACGGCCCTTCCCAATTTGGTTGGAGTTTAGATCGGGGACCACTGGGTTTTACAAAGATTCTTTTTATTACCATTTCACCGACTTTGAATTTTCTCTCAATTACCTTCTTTTGATGAAAACGGGTGAGTCTATTTTGGTATGCTCTCGTGTGTTCTGCGGCGGCCAGATGCTTCTCATCTAGGAGTTCCAGTTGTACTAGGAGCGATTCACGCCGCTCATCGATTGACAAGTCCTTGTCAATCTAGATCCTTAACGAGGGAATAAGAATCTCATATGGTACTACTGCCTCCATTCCATAAGTGAGGGCAAACGACGTCTGCCCTGTGGGAGTACGGATTGAAGTGCGGTAGGCCCATAGAGCTTCTACAAGCTTCTCTGGCCAGTCTAAGAACTTGTTAGCCTCACAGGTTTTTTAACAATTTTAATTAAGGTCTTATTGGTGGCCTCTGCTTGGCCATTGCCTTGCGGATAGTAAGGAGATGAATGATGCAATGCAATTTTATACCTGTTGTAGAGGTCACGCAGTTCTTGAGAGATGAACTGAGGTCCATTGTCGGTGATGATGTTACTTGGGATGCCGAACCTGGTGATGATGTTTCTCATGATGAACTTGCAGACGGTTGTTGCCTTGATTTTCGCATATGCTTCGGCTTCCTCCCACTTGGTGAAGTACTCCATTGCCGTGAGGATGTATGACTTAGTTTTGTTTTGGGAGTTGGGATCACCAAGGGGACCAATGATGTCGAAAGCCCACACAGCGAAAGGCCATGGGGAGGATATTGGGTGAAGTGTAGAGGATGGGGAATGAATTTTGTCGGCGTGCAGTTGGCACTTAACGCACCGACGGACAAAGATAGAACAGTCCTCCTCTAAAGTAGGCCAATAGAAACCCTGCCTAAGAATCTTCTTAGCAAGCATCTGGCTATTCACATGACCTTCACACACACCTGAATGGGCCTCCTCAACAACCTTCCATACTTCATCATTGTCCAAGCATCTGAGCAAAACTCCGGTGAGTCCCCTTCTGTAAAAAGTATTACCAACCACTGTGTACTTCTGGGACAATCTCCTTATGGCTCTCTTTTCCTCAGTTGTGGCTTCCTCAGGGTACGTTTGGTTCTTGCAATACTTAGCTATTTCATAATACCAGGGCTTCTCCTCGTTTTCCAATTCCTCTTCTAGCTCCACTAGCATGATCTTAGTTTTACTCCTCCTCTTAGCATTCTTCAACAACTTATCCTTAGCCCAGAGGAAAGTGGGGTCTAGAGTGACAGGAACATTGCGGCGTTCAATTTGAATGTTGTCAAAGTCCCCAAGGTAGTTCATGTTCAAGGTTGCGCCGATTGTTGCGAGGGCGTCTGCTAGAAGATTTTGATGACGAGGGATATGGACAAAGATGAGCTTAGTGAATAGCTTGGCAAAGGCTGAGGCCAGTTCTTGGTAAGGCTTGAGCTTAGGATCACGAGTTTCGTACTTGGTGAGCACTTGGCACAAAATCAGCTGACTATCACCTATAATCCGTAGATGGGTGACACCATTGAAGTGGGCATACTCGAGGCCAGCCAACAAAGCCTCATACTCGGCTATGTTATTGGTGGCGGGAAAATCTAGTTTGTAAGCCCGTGGGAAGGTGACACCCTCAGGTGATAGTAGAGCAATCCCGATACCCTTTCCTTGAGAATTCAAAGCTCCATCAAAATACAGTGTCCACATAGATCAGATTGGCTAAGGGACATCAATTCCTCATCTGGGAACTCCGAACGAACTAGATCGAATTGAGGAATAGGGTGATGAGCGAGATGTTCTACTATGGCATAACCTTTGATGGATTTCTTCTGAATATAGGTGATTTCGAATTGAGAGAGGAAGCTTTGCCAACGTGCTAGCCTATCAGTAAGAACATATTTCTCAAGGAGGAATTTGATAGGATTCATACGGGCAATGAGATGGACCTCATAAGCAAGAAAGTAGTGCTTCAATTTTTGCACTACCCATACGAGCGCGGCACACGTCTTCTCCATTGACGTGTACTTCTGCTCGCAGGGGTTAAGAAGTTTTGACAGGTAGTACGCTGCCTCTCCTTGCCTTGTTCATCCAATAGCGTAAGGATAACTCCTACCGAGTCCTCCAGGATAGATACATAGAGAATGAATGGTTTGCCTGGAGTCGGCGGCCTTAGGACAAGGGGATTAGCTAGGAATTCCTTAAGTCCGTCAAAAGCCGCCTGACACTTCTTGTCCCAATTAAATTCGACTCCCGGCTTGGTAAGGTCGTAGAAGGGTCTACACCTCTGCGAATGTTGGGAGACGAACCGGCGAATAAATTGAAGCCTCCGATTAATCCTCAAACTTCCTTCAAATTCTTGGGAGGGGGCATCTCTCTTATTGCCTTCGCCTTGTTGGGATCTATTTCTATACCCCTCTTGCTCACAATGAACCCTAACAGTTTACCCGATGAAACACCAAACACACACTTCTTGGGGTTCATTTTCAATTGATATTCTCTTGACCTCTGCAAGACCTTAGTTAGAACCCCAAGATGCTCAGCCATTGTTCTTGATTTTACTACCAAATCATCCACGTACACTTCAATGAAAATATGGATCATGTTATGAAAGATAGCCATCATAGCTCTTTGATAAGTAGCTCCAGCATTCTTAAGTTCAAATGGCATGACCACATAGCAATAGGTTCCCCATGGTGTAGTGAATGAGGTTTTCTTCTGGTCTTCCTCAGCCAGCTTGATTTGATTGTACCCTGAGAAGCCATCCATAAAGGAGAGGGTTTTAAACCCAGCCGTATTATCTATGAGCACAGCAAGGTGAGGCAATGGGAAATCATCTTTAGGACACGCACGGTTAAGGTCCCAGAAATCGATGTAGATCCTTACTCTTCCTTCTTTCTTCATAACCGAGACGATGTTCGCCACCCAATTCGGATAAAGTACGACTCTTATGAATTTGGCTTTGTGGAGCTTGTCGACCTCATCTTTCATTTTCAAAGCCATCTGTGGGTGGAAATGCCTCAATGCTGCTTAATGGCAATGGACCCGGCTTAAGTGTAAGTCGATGTTCAACAAGCGCGGTGTCCAAGCCTGGCATATCCTCATATATAGCTCCATGCGAATGTGTCCTTATACTCCTTGAGAACCTCGATAATTGCCTCCTCTTCAGCTGGTGACAAGTTACTGCTTATGAGGACGGTCCTAGGGTTTTCTTCGGTTCCCATGTTGATTTCCTTGGTAGTTTCTTCTACGGCAGCTGATGGTTCGTCAAATCTCTTCAATCCACTCGCGAACGCGTCAGCCTCGTCCTCGAATTCTTCATCACCTTCCTCAAAAGGGTCGTCATCGTCCATAATCTCATAGACTCCGAACCCATCATCAATTAAGCACACTGACTGCTCATATTCCATATCCGGCCATTGCAATGGCTCCTCCACAAATTCTGGGATTGCTAAGCATGCCTTACACCTATGGGCCAGATCAGCTAGGAATCGATGTGGAACCCTCCTATCCTTGGATTTTTTTTGAGAGACTGCCCCTAGTTTATTGCTACCATGACCTAGACTCGCACTACGACTACTGGAATCTACAGCAGGGGGTGAGGAGAAGGAAAAGCAGTAAAAGCAGAATCCCGCATGGGGGAAGATGGAGAATTATTTAAAGCAATAAAGAACTTCCCTGTGTGGGGGAAGAAGAGGGAGAAGGAAAAGCAGTAAAAGTCCCCTGCGTGGAGGGGAATGGAGGTCCCTGCATGGAGGGAGACAGGAGGCTGGTCAGAGGACCGGGGAGGAGTGGCACGTAGGTCGGGGCACACTCTGAGGTGAGGAAGGAGGTCTCCTCGATTGTGACGATGGAATCCGCCATTAGACAGCTGGCGTTTTTGGGGCCCCTCAGTGCTTAGCGCACACAGAGAGCGCGGGCAAGGTGAGATCGCCAACCCGAGCAAATGGGAAATGAGTGCAAGTTCGAGGGAAGGGGGGTCCAAGCAGAGACGTCGGAGAGTGAACATCTGCTTGGAAGAATGCATGGCAATGGCCAGGTGGGGCGTCGGCGCCCGAGGAATGCTCAGAGAGAGGAAGGAGGGCCACGTGGTGGCCTGCAGTAAAGAAAGCGCGATGCTTGGAGAGGGGAGGAAGGTGGGCGCGTTGCCCGGAGCGAGAGGGAGATTGAGCGCGTTGCTCGGGGAGGAAAGGGAAGCAGGCGCGTTGCCTGGAGGGGAGAATGGAATAGGCGCGTTGCCTAGTGAGGAAGGGAGATCGAGCGCGTTGCTCGAAGGAGGAGGGAGGGTGAACACGTTGCTCGAGGTGGAGAGGAGAGTGGGCACATTGCCCGGAAAGGGGAAGGGAATAGGCGCGTTGCCTAGGGGAAGAGCGGGTGCGTTGCCCAAAAAGGAGAGGGGAGTAGGCGCGTTGCCTAGAGAAGAAAGAGGAGTAGGCACGTTGCCTGAGGGGGAAAGGGGAAGCGGGTGCAATGCCCAGAGAGGAGGGGCTCGCTCTGAGCCTAACTGTTGCAAGAGCTTCTTTTGCCTGTGTGCTCTGCTCTGCCTTGTCTGCCTGCTGCTTCTTGCTCGTGGCCACTGCTAGCTGCTCAGTCTCTGTTGGTGCAAAGAGTTGGTCCAGGGAGGCTGTGATGTCACTCATATCGAACCACTGACTCCATTCTACTTCAGTCCCGCCCCTCTTCACTTGCTTGGATGCCCTATGGTTGTCTACCACTTTGTATACGCTTAGGGGTGAACAATGAACAGGTTCAATAGTGATAATGGATGTCTGTTCACTCCCTGGCTGCAGCAGTCCTCTCTTGAAATGCTAGTACAGAGTCCATGTGAGCGGCTGTCCTGATTGGTGATTTATCATGCCTGGCTTATAACCCAATCCTGCCTTGGGTCTCATCCTGCTGTCTTTTACCACTTCAGTCCTTCCCTGCAGCTGCGCGCCCAGCCCCTTGCCTGGCTGGTACCCCATTTGCAACATGATGTGCCAGCCTTTCTCGGTTATGATCTTGCTTCTTTTGGCAGCACTAACAAACGAACTACCTAGGCCCGGATACATGTTGACTGTGTCTAACACGGACATTAATGGTTTGTTGCTTGGCCAGATGGAAGGGACTGAGTTGTTAGTCATGGTGTCCACTTCCAAGGTAGTAGGTTTACTGGCAACCTTGACGAATCGCCCCTTGTAAGGAAACTTGAGGCATTGATGGACAGTCGATATAACTGCGCCAAGTGCTTGTATGAAAGGCCTGCCCAAAATCATGCAGAAACTTGGGTCCATGTCCAAGATGTGAAAATCCATTTCGTGACGGATGGACCCAACCCCACCTTCAATGTGACGACCCCCTTTGGTGGCCTGCTAGTGTTGTCGTAGGCCGTGACAGTGATAGCAGAGGGGCGTACTGACTGCAATGTGACTCCGTAAAAGTTTAACGTGTCTAAGGACACAACATTGATTGATGCCCCGGAGTCCACTAAACACTGAGACATGTGGACCCCATTAATGTTAACAATCAAGCATAGGGTGTACCGCTGAAATTTCGCTGGTGCAAGCTTAGACTCATGAAACTCGATGGCAGGGTGCTGACTAGTGGGAGCGAGGACCACACTGATCTGATTTACTGACAGATCTTCGTTGACCATGACCTTCTGTAAGTACTGCATGAGGGCTTCCTGGTGTACCACTAACCTCTTGATCAATTCTAGGATGGATATCCTGGCCGGAGTCTTGTCCAGGTGCTTAAGCAAATCATATTGAGTCCCTAGTATGGACTCTTCAGCTGTAGTTTCCTTTTCCTGGGGCAGTGACACTTGCTCTTGCTGCTGTGGAAAGACCTGGTTGAAGATGCGACCACTACGGAGCACCAATTTTCCTCGGAATTCTCTCCCACTATGGCTGCCGCGGTCGGCGGAACGGAAGATGGGTGGGAGGTAGAAGGCTGGGAGTTGAACATTTGATGCGGCAATTGGATACTTGCCACACTCGGAGGTGGGATGGTAGTACGGAGGAAGGGAGCTTGGTGGTTGGGTGGAATGAGGGATGCAGTTGGTGGAGTGCATAGGAGAGGTGGGTTAGCTGATGTAGGCTGTGGTGAAGTGGTGGTAGGCGGTTGGCGTATGAGAGAGTGATTAGGTGGGGGTGCTATGGTGGAGTGGTTGCGTAGGAAGGGAGCTTGTGGGTTTGGATGAGGTGATGTTGTAGAGGTGATGGGGTTTGGCGTATAAGTGGAGGATTGGACGTTTGGTTAGTGGGTGTTGGTTGATGGGTAGCGGTTGCAGGAGGAACACGTAGGAAGGAGGGTAATGGGTTAGAAGGGGTAGGTGTACGAATGAAGGGGGGTAGGGTGAAGGAGGATTAGGAAGTGGAGGTGGAGGCTACTTCCATAGCCGGCCGGGCGTGTCATTAACGCAGTGGGATGTTGTGAGGGCATTCACTTGCTGATTTGGAGCATGGTGCTCCAGGAGGGGATCTGAACAATGCCCATGTTGGGCTGCTGCGGGGGTGCATGAACCTGCTGTTGCTGCTGATCCTGCCTAGTCGGTCTCCTCGCCTTCATCTTGGCGATGTATTTCTTCATCTCCTCCCAGTCTATCCCTCCATTATCGTTCAAATCATAAATGTAATCTTTGAAATGGAGAGCAGGCTTCTAAAGTATGGCCCGGTCCCCGATGGAATGCACAATAACGTGAGGTGTCAACATTGGGAGCCATTGTAGCTTTTCCTCGGCAGAGTGAGTGCATTGGCGGCCATGAGAGCGTTGAAGATATCGGTCAAGGTCTCCGGAAGTGGAGGATATTGGGCTCTTCTTAGGCCAGGGGGACGTCTAGGCTGTTGGGGTTCGTAATTGCCTGGGGGAGGAACTTGGTTGTATTGTGGGGGAGGTGCAGAAGCAGCTAGCTGGGGATTATGAGGGCCAGGTGGGTGGTAATGAGGCAGCTGGGTCTGGCGATATGGAGGAGGCTGCAATGGAGCTTGGTAATGTTGATTAGCGGGAGGTTGCTGGTATTGGTGATTTGCTGGAATTGAGGCTGCTGAGGTTGCTGGTATTGAGACTGCGGAGGTGGTGTCCTAATCATGGGAGAGTTGTTTGGCCTAGACTGGGATCGTTGTGACTGTTGGTTCTTGGGATTGGTGTTAGGTCGATAGGTGGAGGTACTGGGGTTGCCCATGGCACTCACCTGCTCATTTTGTATGACTCCTTCAGACGTAGGACCACCAGTAGGGGCACCACCACTCTTCTTGAATGTCCATGCCTTCGGTTCAAACATGGCCATGATCGGAGAGTCCTTTAGCTGAGTCTGGATATATCGGGCTCTCTCATATAACTCCTCCATCATGGTCAACTTATTCATTGCCAGAATATGCCTGAATTGGGGAGTGGCATTTGCTGTAATCATTTTTTTTTTGCTCTGGCTCGAACAATGGGTCTCTCAACCTCTCAGCCATAGCTCTCCATCTATCGACATAGTGTACAAATCCTCCTCAACCTTCATTCTTTCGGCCATTAGGTCGGTAATTGATAATGCCGGACCGACTCTATCCCTGTACCTTTGTAAAAAATTTCTCTGCACTGCCTCAAAATCTTCAGAATCTGAGGGCTCCAGAGAATAGAACCACTCAAGGGCGGGCCCGTCCAAAGACCGACAGAAAAGGAAAGCAAGGGCACGGTTATCATTCTGCCAGAATGAGGATTCGTACATGAATTCTTTGATATGTACGAATGGATTACCGTTGCCGTTGTAACGGCGGTAGACCGACAGCTCAGAGGGGGGAAGGTGAAAGACAAACATAGAAGGAGTGCCAGTTCAAATGAATCCTTGGGTGCGGACACCCTCTTCAAGTCTTGCTCCAATCGGCTTACCTTCACCAGGAGTGCTTGGGTGAGCTGATCGGAGGGTGGTTTGTGGGGCACCCCGGAATAAAGGTGATGGGGTATTCTCACCTGGGTAGAGTAATGAAGGGGAGGGGCACCAGCGGGCGCGGAAGCATGGGCCGGTGCCGAGGAAGATAAATGGGCCTTGCCGCGTTGGGGCTTGGCCGGACATGAGGAGGTTCCCCAGTCGGGCTGTGGGGGCGAGAATCAATGACGGAATTAGCCTGCGAGGGGGCAGGAGAGGCTCGGACCGTCGGGTCACGAGCAGGTTGAGTGTGAACACCCGCGTTTGGGTGGAGAGTTTGGATGGGTTCGGGGATCGATTTCCCTTTAAGGGCAGCTTGAACCTCTTGAAGCTGAGAAGCTTGGAGGCTTTGAAGAATGTCCACAAGTTGGGACAGATCAATAGAGGTGGAGGCATTTGCAGTGTAATGCCTCGGGGAGAGTTGGGGAAGTTGGGAGTCCATCGCATGAATATGCGAAGTGGATGGATCAATGTGAGGTTGGTTGTGAATTTGGGCGAGTTGTTGATTAGTTTCATACACCTCATCATACGTGTCATCATAGCCCATGTCTTCGTATTCGGCCATTGGGAGAGATCGGCCTGAACGAAGCTGCATAAAACTTTAACAAACAATTGTGATTTATCAAGCACTTACCAAACAACTACTCAAACAAGTTTGAGAGAAGAGGTTAATGACTTTAATTCACACACTTGGATATGCTTACGTCCACTTAAATGTTGATATGATTCATTATGGATTTTAATTGCAGCGTGTCACTCCAAATGGGTATGGGCCTAAATAGGTGAGATGACAACTTCGTGCCTTTAAGCAAACTCCCTCTCACACGCAACTAGTACTCTAACACGGGTCTCCGGAATGGTAAAACCTGCTCGGTCCACTATGAGGGAATCCACGGGGTACGGAGACTTACAGAGGTCCCGATGAGGATTCTCTAGCCCATGAGACGGAATGTCCAATGGGGAGATAGCCCTCACTGAGAGAGGTGTGTGGATCCTAGGAACAGGAGGGAAAGAGGTCCCTCGGCCGAAGATATGCCCTGCAAATGCAAGTGATGCAAAATGATGGCAAAAACCGAGCTCTCTATGGCAGACTGAATCGCGTCCAGTACAGTAGACGCGCTTAATTAAATCACGTACGTTCAGTCGGCTGCGAATCTGACAGCTCACAGAAGCTGTAAGAGCCGAGGCGACTCCCTCGGAGTCTGTTACAGAGATGCGTTGGGTATGTCCGCCGCACAAAACAACCATAAAATGCGTCGTCTGTACTCGACGCGAATCAAAGAGGCCACTAAAAGCAATTATAAAAGTAGTAGATCAGTACATCATGCTATCAACCACTAAAGTAGAACAAAATATGAGGCAAACCCAGATGATTTCTTCAGGTGAAGGTGAGTAAAAAGGGAGGGGAACAAGATGGTGATTTTTTTTAAAAAAATCAAACTTTTAATAAAAGATGTAGAGAAAATAACACAACTAAAAATTGGTAATGACGATGGGACACCTCAAGAAACCGCGTGGAGTGCGAAAAGGGGAGGAGTGTACCGTGTGGAGTACAAAGGGAGGGACACGCGTGGGTGTCGAAGGAGGGGCACATGTGGGTACCAAAGGAAAGGTAACTCGAAGCTAAAAAGAAAAGAGTCACACCGTGATCGCTAATTTGTAGACGTATTTTTTCAAAACACCTCCCACAAAGAGGATGATTTAAAAAGAGAGAGATTTTTTTTTGTAAAATAAAAGAAAATAAAAGAAGAAGAATGGCGAGTGGGATGGAAAATAAAGGAGAGAGTGCGTGTGTGCACAAATATGGAGTGTGATCGCCAGACACGCGAGGGTGTCGAAGGAGACGGGCGAAGAAGAAAAGTGGTACTTACCTTCACCCAAAGATCGCGGGAGAGTGTGTGTGGGCTCTTCTTACTTCTTCCACCGGCTGACGATGAAGAAGATTTAGCTCCAATGGGGGTTACCTTGCAAAGAGTAGACAACAAGAAACAAGTGACAAAGGGATTAGACTGAGAGTGTAGTGGAAAACTCAAAGGAGATGAAATAAAAAAAAGCATAGAAATAGGCATTAACACACCTCGTGGGGTGGGTTAAACCCCTAAAAGTGTAGGTAGGAGAAAAATGTGTAGGTGTGTGTGAATTGTGTGATGCATGCACTAAGTAAAAATGGAGAAAAATAAAAATAAAGGAGAAGAAGAGGGCGATTGGGGCCGCTGCGGTTATGATGGACGAAGTGGGGAAGAGAGCTCCTCCCATCTCGCGCCAATGGGATGAAGAGGACGGAGGCACCGAACCCCAAATTGGGCGTAGGAAATGGCTTGAGGTGAGAAGTACTCCTCCTGGTTCGCAGCTAACTCTCAATCCGACAGGGCTTCGCCGTAGTGTGGGTTGATGCTCAAAACAATGGCCTCGGGAGTCTATTTATAGGGAAGAATTCATTAAATTGCGTCCGATACAGTGGACGCCTATATCATGAATCGCATCCGCCAAGAGCGCCGTGATTTGCAAGATTTACTTGCTCCGATTAAGCGCTTCCAAAAATCGATTATAGCCTTCTTAGAATCGCGGACCAGTACTGCCGTGTTTCTAAACCTTCCGATTTGCAACGATTCTTTCCAAATATTCAAACATGAAAATATTGAAGCGCGTCGACAAGAGCCGCCGCGTATTTTATAGAATCGTTCTTTGAGGGGAAATCGATCTTTGTAACAGGGAAGGTCAGAAACGCATCGACACTAGAGGACACAATTCTATTTAGCAACAAAATCCTTCCAAACAATGAATTCAAAAATTGCCATAATTCAAAAATGGAAACTTTAAATCGCGGCGCCTTGGTTGGACACGAATCAAAACAAGGTAAGCGCCAGAAAAGGAAGTGTGAGACACGTCAATTTTACCCGCTGCGTATCATACCTCCTAAACGGCGTCCACTATGTCAGACACGAATCATATAGGCTTGACAGACCCCCTTTAGACCTCCTAGAAAAATTCCTAACATCCTAGAAAAATCTGGAAAAATAGGAAAATCACTCAAGCGGTTAATTGAAGAGAGCCACTTCGAGGCATTACAGTGTAACATGAAATTTGCTCAATATATTGTCAAAATAGCATGTCTACATCAGGTGCATATAGTGTTGACGCGACCTGGCAGACCGTCGCATTCTGGTTTCTCAGTCTTCAAGGTTTGACCGTCGTTCGGTGTCACGCCGGGGGTGGCTGTCGCGACATGCTTGTTGTCGCGCCAGGCTGACCTGTCGCGTCTCGAGGCCCATCGGTTTAAAACCGAGGCCGGCACCCCATTTTCCCCTCTCTCCCTTTCCTTCTTCTTCTTCTTCCTTCTTCCTCTCCCGAGCTCTCTCGTGTTCTCTGGCGATTCTTGGCATTCGTGGTGCTCGCAGTGGGGAGGTGACGTCTCCTTCATGTAGGGGACGTGCTCGTGGTGCTTGGAGTGAGGAGGAGGTGGTCATTCCGACGTGAAGGCCCCAACAGGTCGGCTCTACTCTTGGAGGTAGGGACCCCTTGTCTCCTCTCGTCCTAGCATGCTCCCTTCCCCTTGAGAATCCTTGCTTCTCCGTAGTTTTTGGGGTTGTGGGAGTGAGATTCATGCTCCGTGTTGTGAGGTTTTCCCCTTTGAGAGTATATCTCCATGTTATCATGTGATTTGTGGGGTTGAGGGTGGTTTGCATGTTTATAAGCATTGCTATGTGTTTCCCATGTTTCCCCTCCCCCTATGGATGGTTTGTATCAGTTTTGGGGTGGTCCTTGGGAGGACTGTACTGGGACCCCTCTCGGCTGAGATCGCGATCGCTATAGAGGTCGCGATGATGTCGCGACTGGCAAGGCCGCCGCGACATCATCGCGACGCTCTAAGGCATCGCGACATGGTTGCGATGGCCTTGGGCATCGCAACAGTGTCGCGACGGCCCGATGCGTCATGACAGCATCAAAGATAGGTAAGTCTTGCAGAGTTCCATTTTCTGTGGAGTCTTCGCCGTTTCCGGTTCTTGCTGTACCCATGACACCAGTGCTAGTTTCCTAGTACGGTCCTACACTAGTCGTTCTCCCGGTGCTTGGCACTTGAGGGCTTGTCCCGTGAAAGAAGTTGTTACCGTTGCCTGGGACCCCCGTCCCCGCGAGTTTGTTGAGGGAGTACTTCGGGTGGAGGGCGTGCTCGAGTCGCAGACTCTGGAGCGGAGGGGAAAATGGTGGTTAGGACAGCGACGTTGAGTCGTTTGCAGAGCTCTCTTGGTTGTTCTGGGACGCCGAGGTCGTTTGGAGTCCTTCCCAATGCAGGCCAGTCAGTCCTTTTCTCACTTCCTCGCTCTTTGTGGCCCCAAACCACTTAGAGAGGCCAGGCGTGGGACCGTAGTCCGGCCAGACTACGGAGGTTACTGTTGTGTTACTCATGTTCCTGCCCCACTCTGACGAGACGTGGAGGTTTGGTCCTGGGTCAAGGATAAGACGTCAGTGGACGCACCTGACTGGTTGACTAGTGGTAGTGTTTTTCATAGCTAGTGTCTCTTGTCTAGGCGGGGTTCGCTCTGTCTGTGTTGCCAGCCGTGTGGTGGTCACGACGTGCAGTTCTACGGAGTTTTTCGACCGTGGTGTCCTTCAGTATCGATGCTAGTAAGTAGCTTTGCTTCCACACTTTCCCTTATAGAGTAGAAGATATAATTGTTGTTATTTATTTGTTTATATATATTCTTCTGCCTGTTAGAGCCATTAGGATATTGGTAGTCCCTACTGAGTTTTTGTTGTGAAGCTCATCCCTTCCTTTTCCAAGTGAGACTTCTCAGCAACGGCAGGGTGCGCGTCGGGCGGAGGAGGCGGGGCGGTAGTCGTTGTCCCCGCAGCTAGCAGTGTTCTCCCCCTTCAGTTGTACGTCACCCTCGGGGTATGCCCCTAAGGGCTCTATCCTTCTCTTTTTACTTGTACTAGTGTGCGTGTGTTGGGACTGTACCTAGAGCGATACGCTGCGGTCTCGCTCTCCTTTCTGCTTCTACGTGTGTGCTTCTAGTTTAGTAGTTGACATTTATTTCCCTTACATATTCTGTTAGACTTGTGTTAGAGCCCTTCCGAGTCTCCAGATCCGTGGGCGGCGACCGCGAAAATCGGGTCCTCGGCTTGGGCCGAGGGTCGGGTTCTCGGTGTCGTTACACGTGGCGTTCCCATTGGTCAGGTTGACTAGGACTTTGAGATAGCGACAGGTTGGCCATCGTGTTCAGTTAAGTGAACGTGACAGGTTCTCAACTCCGAGGCTTAAAAGTGCACAGGCCGCAGAACTCTTCTCCTTCTTCCCCAATTCGACTGCTCCTCTTCTCTTCCAACCCCCTCTGTGCTGTCTTCACTGTGGGGAGTGTTTGAGGGAGAGTGTGAGATGAGGGAGTCCTTGTGTAGGGTGTTTTGCCCCTTGAGGGGTGTTGGGTGTTGGTGTACTTGGAGGTTTCTCCTTTCCGGTGTGGTGATCTTCTCGGCGTGCTCGCCTCGTAGTGGTGACGCTCTTCTCCGGCTTGTAGGAGGTCGCGGCTTGCTCATGGACGGTGTCCCCGTGGAGCTGGAGCGAGGAGGAGGGGTGCATGCCTACGAGAAGACCCCATTGGGGTGGTTCTTCGCTTTGAGGTAGGGACTCCTTGCCTTTCCCCTAGTTCTACCATGCTAGGGCCTCCAATCCCCTTCTCCAAGCCTTAGAAACTCATGCTAGGGTGTGCATGTGTGATTGTGGTTCCTATGGAATGCATGTTTGACTTGGTTGTGCTTGGAATGGGGGTGGGGTTTAAGTGACCTTCATGCTTGCATGTGAGGTTTTTGAGTGTAGAATCACTTCCTTGGCATGCATGGGTTTGGATGAGGGTGGTTTGAGCCCTTTTTACCATTTACATCGTTCTCCATTCTCCCCTCCCCTTGTAGTTTCCGGATTTGAGGTGCATGGTATTGAAGGGATGCTCTCGGGTGTGTAAGTCTGTGGTCGCGACGCGTTTGGTGTCCCGACCCAGATCGTGACAGCCCGATACGTCGCCTTCTGGTGGAGAAAGCGACGCCCACCCTGTCGCGTTCTGGTCGCGACAGCGTGGCTGTCGCCTTCTTACATGTTGTCACCGTGTGTTGTGGGAGGTCTCAGGTGGTCACCTGGACCTATGGTTGTGGTCGCGACAAGGGACCTATGGTTGTGGTCGCGACAATGCCCTTGTCGTGACCTGATCGCGACAGGTTACCTGTCACCTTCTGACCCAGGTCACGACATCCCTTGTGTTGCCTTCTCAGACAGAGAGTGACTTGGTGACCTGTTCGGAGTTTTCCTTCCGCTGCGACTCTATTTTCTTGGCACCTGTGTTGTTTCCTAGCACGGTGCTACCCTAGTCTTTCGCCCAGTGCTAGGCACTTGAGGGCTTGTCCGCAAGAGAGGTTGTTACCTTTACCTAGACCCCCGATCCCCACGCGCCCGTTTGAGGGAGTTCTCCGGGCGGCAGGCGAGCTCGAGTCACGGACTCTGGTAGCAAAGGGGAAAACGGTGGGGACAACGGTGTAGAGTCGTTTGTAGAGCTCTCTTAGTTGAGTCTGGGACACCGAGGTGGTTTGGTGTTCTTCCGACGCAGATCAGCTAGTCCTTTTCTCACTGCCTCACTTTACGTGGTTCTGGTACCACTTAGAGGGGCCAGGCGTGGGACCATAGTCCGGCCAGAGTACAGCAGTTGTGGTTACTTTAGTTCCACGTCTCACTCCGACGGGAGGTACTAGACATGGACTGGAGGTCGAGGGTAAGGCGCGTGGCGCACCTGACCGGTCGACTAGTGTAGTGTTTCTGTGGCTAGTGTCTTTGTCCAGGCAGTTGTTTACTGTCTGTGTTTGCAGTCTTGGGTTCTTCCCAGTGCCGTGGTTTACACGGACTCTCCGGTCCCCGATGTTTAGACTTGACCGTTGATTGTGTAGTTACTTTACGCTTCCACACTTACTCTATTAGTAGAATAGATTTACTTACTTTATTTAAATTATGTGCATATAAACCTATTCTGTTGTTAGAACCAGTGGGAGATTGGTAGTCCCTACTGGGCTTCTTCGTGAAGCTCATTCCCTCCCTTACAGGTGAGACTTCACAGCAGCACCCTCCGCGGCGAACTGAGGAGACAGGGCTGAAGTAGATGGCGTCTTCCATGAGCAGTGTTCCCCTGTACTTGTTTTCTTCACCCTCAGGGTATTCCCCTAAGGGACCTGTTATCCCCTTTACTTCCATACATGTACTTTGCTTACTTTGGGACTGTACTAGACTTGTACTCTGTGTTCGACACTTTTCCTTCACGTGTTGATACCTTTTAGTGCGTGTAGTTGTTACTTACACCCGTTACATATCTTGTTAGACTGGTCTGTTAGCCCTTCCGAGTCTTCGGGCTCGTGGGCGGTGGCTCCGATAGTCGGATTCTCGATGGGAGCTGGGGGTCTGGGTGTCGGGGTCGTTATATTGTGGGCCTGTAGATTGGGCCCAAAGCACCCATTGGTTCACTGTTTGTGAACGCGATAGAGCCGGACGTCGTGTTCTGAACGCGACAGTCCAGGGCGTCGCGTTCATGAAACCGCCGCTTGAGGGTCTTCGTCTGCATGTCCGCCGCGTGGCGCACGCTCGGTGGCTTGCTTGCATCAGCGATGAGAAGGCGACATCGTCACCCATCACGTTCTGGTCACGATGTCAGGGTGCGTCACGTTCTCAACTCCAAGCTATTTTTAACCTAGGTCGGCCAAACAGAGCTCAGCAAGCTCTGTTCGGCAAAGGAGAGGAGGTTTCGTTGTGCTTTTGGGCGATTTGGAGTTTTGGAACCGGATTTGGCGTGGTCTCACCGCAAGGACATGGTACGGAGTGGGGGAAATGCCGGGTTATCGTCGTTCTTCACAAATCTCACAAAGGTATGGAGATTCCACCATGTTTCTCGTTGTGGTGGTTCTATTAAGCATGTATAGCTTGTTATTTGCGTTGTAGATGCTAGATACCATGCTAGTGTAATGGTTAGAGCATGAATAACTGCTTGCTGTAGTGTTTTACGTGGTCTGCATGGGGATTCCAGAGATGGAACCCCGGATTGGGGTCACTGTCTGTGAAGGCGATGGACCAGGGTGTCGCGTTCAGAACGCGACAGCCCGACCCGTCGCGTTCTTCTTCAGAACGCACCGTATGGTCTGCAGGAGTGGTGTTGGTTGGTCTCCACAGTTTCATGGCTTGTTGTGGTGGAGCGGCAGCTGGACCTTTCGTCCGTGGCTGCGAGGCTGAGAGGTAGTCCTGTGTGGTTTGTCTGGGTTAGTTGCTGGTGTCGCGAACTAGTCTTCGTGACCCGAGTGTGGCATTTTCTACTCTAGCTCGTACACTTGGACGAGGTTTTTCGTTTGTTTATTAAAGGTTGTTTTCAGTTAATAGCTTGTGATAATTGTTATTTATAGCTTTAATACCATGCGTAGATAGTTCTATAAATTGCCTAGTGTAGCTTCTTGTTACTGCACTTGTGAGACTGGTTTTGTGCGGCTTTTAGGGGAGTTTCCCTACTGAGCCAGTGACTTGCGAGGCTCACCCTTACCCTTTTCAGGTGAGGGAGAGCAGGAAGCTTCCCATCCTTCATCCAGTTCAGAGCTGCACCGCAGCGGAGTTGGGTCTGCACCACCAGCAGTGTAATCTTTACTTTCTGTTCACCTCGGGGTATACCCCAGGTTGTTGTACTTTGAGTTTGACTTCAGTTGAGAAATGGCTATACATATTTCATGTAAATATTTGTGAGATGTGACATCTTATATATATTTGAGTTGTTTCATTTATATTTCTGCGGACATGTGAAGTCAAATCTATGTAATCTGAAGCAAACATTGATCATACTTGTGTAACTAACCATATTTGTGTAATTTTGAACCAAATTTGTGTAATGTAGGCCAAAATTATATAATTTGGACCAACTTTATGTAACACCCCAAAATTTATACCAATTAATAATATGATATAAAAAATTAGAGAAGATTCTAATTTTCATAAAAGACATAAATACTTACTGGAAACCTGATTATCTTTACTGTAGAGATATTTCTACATTATTAAAGTAATCTCGGTATTGTCTTCAAATGTGCGCACTCCGACAGGGCGCCACCAGAATTCGGTAACGGAATTGAAATCTGAAAACACCATAATTCTCAGAAAAATGTGTTGATTCTAGAAATGTAAATATCTTGAATTATTGACGCCCGGATATCAAGATTAAGTCGGCACAATGATTTTTGGGGTAAGTTTTGCTGGATGAAAAATTAATTCCAAAATTAACTAAAATCACCATAATTTGTAAAACCTTAAAATTAGCCTATGTTTGAAATTTCAACTTGGTTGCACATCATTTAGATACAAAAATGTAGGGGAAAATAGGCCAGCTGATTTATCTCCTATTTACGTCAACCACTTTTTAGGAATAATTGATTACGTAGCTTTGGCTACGTAAGACCCATCTCACTTGGAGTATGTGGGTTACAAGTAGCTTGATACGTGTGAGTGGGGTAAAACCCCATGGTAAAATGTGGCTTTGTGATGGAAAGATGGGTTTTTACGGCTACACATGTATGGCTACGTGCCATATATGCATGCAAACCCGGATGTTTATATAAACCCCTCTCTAACCATCCGTGTGGGCTTTTACCCACTTGCTCAACCTTTCACTGCTACTGTCGTTGCTCCTACTGAAGCTGTCGTGGCTCCTGCTGAAGTTGTTGTCGTTCCTATTGTTGCTGTTGCTGTAGCTACTACTGCTACGACTCATGTAGTTGCAACTCTTGCAGTTGCTACTGCTACAACTGCTACTGCCGTAGCTCCTGCTGAGCTACCACTGCTATCCTTGCATCTTTTACCTGGAGTAGAGGAGGATTTGCATTCTTCTTTGGCTAAGTAGGTTCCTCCCTACGACTCTTCTTCCATTTCCTATTTTCATACTTATGCTCTTCATTTGTATAACCCATATTTCTTTTGTTCCATATTCTGTAGGATTTCTTTCCTTCTTGTCTCTTTCTTTCGTTAAGAACCTTGTGTCTAATGTCTTACCATGTTCCTATCTTGACTTGTGTTCAGTAGAAACCAATAGGAATAGCTTTCTTTTCTATTATCATGTTTCTTTTAGTTATGTCCATGTTTATAGTCGAAGTTCATGTGCTCTTGACATGGACTTTCCACTAGATGCAAGGAAGAAGCTCTTAGAAGAGTTATATATACGATAACTTTCCTTTCATAAGTTTTCATGCCACCCATGTTGTAAAGACTTTCTCCCATTGTTCTATCTTCATCTTCATGTAGGATGTGTAGGGAATGTATTTAAGACTTACAAACTATTGTTAGATCCTTCATAGAATAGTAAGAACTCTTAGAATGATCTCCTAAGTTAATGTTAAACCATTTCTGGAAGATCACCTGCAGCTGTCAACAGACAGATCCCAGCTGTCGACAGGTATCATGCTTCCAGAACCCAGAATTCTATAAGAACCAGTAGATGTCGACAGATAGAACCCGCCTGTCGCTACCTATGGCCTGTTGACAGATAGGGACCAGATTCCAGAATCTGGTTCTAGATGGGTCAGTAGTTGTCAACAGCCACCTTATGACTGTCGGCAGTTGCTGCTTGAATTCTTCCAGAGGTGTCAGTAGGAACCCTGTAAAACTGAAACTCATACCTTATTACATGTAAATGTTATAATTTGATGTTTCATTTACTTAAGATATTACATGTAAATAAGGAAGTACCCCCCATTTGAATCTAATAAAAATATTAGAAAAATTTATATCTCTTACCAATAAAAAGTCAACTCTCCCACTGAAGAAGAAAAATGTGATTTTGGAGATTCCATCAAAATAGTGTCTTTCTAATCTCTCACAAATTGGCCTACTTGAAAGTCTCATAATTCAAATAAATCTAGTAGAATGCTAAAAAAATCCAAGGTCCGGTGAAACCACCAGTTTATGTTGACAAATAGAACCATTTCATCTTCAATCAAAGTTGACACACTCTTGTATTGTCCAAACAAGTTGTCTTTCCCATTTTCTTGGATTCTAAACTATTATACCACTGAGATGAATCATTTAATCATCATCTACATCTATCTTTGGATTATTCTTGGACATCCTAAATTACCTTGATTCTTATACCTTCTGGATATCTTTAAGCATTAACTTCTATAACTCTGCTTCCTGTGATATTGTTTTACTCCTGATGTGTGCCCAAGTACCACGCATGTATGTATATCAGAAATGAAAATGGGATGACGTACTTTTGGGTCTTCGGACCCTCTCTTAATTTAATGCCAGTGAAAATGGGGCAGATCCAGTCCCGGGAGGAGCACCCGAATTTGTTTAATCTGCGCAGAGCGGTATGGATCTCTAGGGTGTTTGGCATGACACCACCACATGCTAGATTGGTCGACATTTCCATGAACTATGTTGAAACACGAATGTTTATTGCTTGCTTGAGGAGTGGACAGGGCATCTCTACATGTAGCCTTTCTTAATTTCTTCTGAACTATTGTTCATACACTCATGCTTTGCTATTTCCATGATAGACACTTTATATCGGTTCATTGGCATATTATTACATCCTTGTTACTGATTGATAATCATGGTTCACTTCAACTATAATCTGATTTGTACCGTTTTCCATTACTTGTACTCAGTGCTTAATACATTCTGGTACCTCAATTATCCTTGACTCATGTAAACTTGTGTATTTCTTGATTTTGGAGGATAAATCCTACTGGGCAAGAGTTCTCATACCTACTTTTTCTTAGGTAATCTACAGTTCTAGAAGGCGGGACATCGGGTTTTGTGTGCTGAGAGATCAACCTTTGCGGTGTTTACCTTTGAGTTGTAAATTGAGAATCATGTAATACATGTAGAATGACAGTTAATAAATTTTTATTTAGAGAAGCCCCAAGTAATTTTCTGCTCAAATAGTTCAAACTTTACTTTTGATTTATTATTTGTTCACGTTTCGGCATTTATAGATATATTAAATGTCGAGACGTGACACTTTATGTCACATAGACCATATTTGTGTACTTTGAACCAAATTTGTGCAATTTAGATAATATTTGTGTAATTTGAATTGTATTTATATAATATGGATCAACTTTATGTAAGTTGGACCATATTTATATAATCTTAACTATATTTATGTAACTTGGACCACTAGCCGCATCCTCTCTCTCTATCATGCACTCTCTCTTATGTATCTCTCTCTCTCTCTTTGCCTCTCCCTCTCATACTCTCTTTCTTTTGTACATCTTTCTCATTCCCCCCTTCTCTCTCTCTTGTGAATCTACCCCCGCGTGGATGCTCTCTCCCCCAATGCCCTCTCTCTTCCTCTCACGCATTCACTACTAGATCTCTCTCCTTCTCTCCCACATTTCTCTCTCTTTCTCCCAATATTGTTGCTCTCCCTCACCGGCCCTGGATATTTATACCCAATAAGGGTCCATATCCAGATCCGTCTCCCACGAACGGACCGAAGTCTCGCAAGGGATAGCTCGTACACATGTCTAGGAAGAATATAAAAGACAAACCACAACAGTAAGAGACACAAGAAAGGATATGTGCTCATACCTGCATAAACAATTTACATCTATCCCATTACATTATTACATGTCCAAATTAAAAAGAGTACAACCACCTGCGGCATACCCCGAGGGAGCACAATCTCGCACAACTCTACTAACACTACTGCTGGTGGTACAAGTCTGTCACAACACCTCCTCAAGCTACACCAACGGTAAACCGTGAAAAGAACTATAAGGGAGTGAGCCTCAACAAGTCACTGGCTCAGTAGGGAACCACCCAAAACCATACACAACGCAGAAGAACCTCAACCCCAACGGGTCTCACTAGCAACACCGGAAGCCAAACCTTTCATGCTCACAATCAAGGCATACTTAATAGTTACTAACACAATTAACTCAATTACTGCAAATCTCGGAAAGACGAAGAGACAACAGTACCATTAGTCCACTCAATAACTAAAAAGCCTAGGCCACAAGTCTCACAGGCACACCACCTCAACAACTGGTCGCCTAAACTGTAAGCCACATAGGCAAAGTATTGCCTAAGCTACTAGCTTCACTGGCAAGCCTCTACACATATGGGTAACAGGATTGCTAACCAAGAGCTAATCCTTTACACCCTTAAATCACGATATATCGAATGTCATACTAAAGAAACAGGACTGGCTACCACGATGTCAATCCATCGCACATATTAAACTGTATTCGGAAACTTACCCAAGGAAGGGTAAAACACAACAAGTGGAAGATCTCACCGCATGACCTCCACCTCACCACCTGAAAACAGCTAGTACTCAGCGTACTACAAGAAACCAGTACCCACACAGAGTACAGGTACCTACCACCACTGAAACACAAACACAACTATGCCACCACTAGGGCACACCACAACTAGTCAAACCACAACTAGTGAGTCTCCGCTCACCAATCTCAACAACAACTATGCCAACACCATGGCACACCTCAACGTGTAAAACCACAACTGACACACGCTACAATTGATAGCAAAGCACGAGTCGGAAAGCACGACGCCACCACACGGGACAGACTACTGGTTCATGACGCCAGTATCCAACCCGGACAACACAACACAAGAACAACCTCTCAGTCTCGCAGTCACGGACGAAAGGTCCAACTGCAGCTCCACAACACAAGTAAAGCCAAAGAACTGTGGAGTCCAACCAAACCACCAAAACCTACAGGTCACACACCCTGCAGGCCCATGCCTGGCACCTTTAGAGACTCTGGCCCGAGCTCTCTAAAGTGAGGCACTGGTAAACAGGACTAGCCAGGGCCCAGTACGTCTACTGGTGTCTGTAACCCCCAGCTATGAGCGCGCTACAAGTGACTAAACACAAACTCTCACAAGTCACTATCCCACAGTCGTCTTTCCCTCAGCCGGACGACAACTCTCCCCGAGAGTGAGGGTGTCCAGGAAGACGACAAGACCTCGAAGGTACCACTGCACCGGGACAAGCCCCGAGCACACTCACGTGCCTGGATCACACAAAACCTGGGGCTCCCAACTGAAGAGGCATTTCGGAATAGGCGCCGGACCACCAAACTCAGCAATGCACAAACCACGATATATACTTATATATTCTTTACTACAAACCACAGTACAAACGTAAGGACTAGCTTGACCTGGTCATTCCATGACTCACAAGCTATCCTACACAAGCATACACATAGATCCCGATAGTCAACCACAATTGGCTTATCATTGGTCACCATGTGACCTCCAAACCATCTCACACTAATACATACGTATATCACAACAATACACGCAACCTTGCCTGTCATTGGTCACCTTGTGACCTCTACGACAATACACATTACTTAACATGTATAACATTGTAATACTCCTTAAAAGACAACCATAGACTAGGGCTAGGTTCATATCCGACCTTCATTGCCCCGTCACCTCATACTAGCTATACCAGTTATACTTCAATAATCACAATATCGACCACTAGCCATGCATACTCATGCACAACACTTAAACTATATAAACATCACGTAAAAGCATGCTCACTTCGTGAGCTCCACCCTTAACACTTAAACCACACACAAACGACACATTAACCACGCTCACTGAGCGCTACAAGTGCCAAGGCATCATTAGCATTGCCATGCACAATAATTAAACTATAATCGAATAACCAAAACACCAACAGCATGAAAAACAGAACCTTCGGTTGCTATCGCGACAGAGGCTATGACCGCCTTCTGATCGCGACACTACGATATGGCACGACAAGAAATACTATCGTGACGGGTCGGCCTGTCGCGACCTGGTCGCGACAGCCTAGACCACTGCCTTCTCAGGCACAAACCTACCGGGAACCATCTTCGGATTTCCATGCAAACCACATTCAATTTCCGATCTTCATGCTTTAATGAATAACCTAGCATGCTCTTTATTGTTCATAAAGCATTAAACCTATCGAATACACATCACATGCCATCCATGCAACAAATCAAGGTAGAACTCCCTACCTTCACGAAGAACACACAATCCAAGCATGGCGCGGCGTTTCCCCCACTCCTCGCGATGTCCTCGCGTCGAGAGCGCGACGAGAACCTCGCCAAAATGCCAAATCGCCCAACAGAGCCGCAACAGCTCCTTCCCTGGGTCGAGCCGAGCTTGCAGAAGCTCTGTTCGACCAAGCCTTTTTTAAAAACCACACAGCGGTTACTAACGCGACACACCTAACCGTCGCGACATGATCGCGACAGCTTCAAGCGTCGCCTTAACACTTCAGACGTCAGCAGCCCCGCCCCGTGCATGACACGCGGCGCGCCTGCAGGCGTCGACTCCAAACACGGCAACCTTAACGCGACCCCCGCTACCGACGCGTTCATAACGCGGCCTACACCACCATCGCGTTCATACTCAGTGAACCAATGGGCACTACGGACCTAACCTGCCGGCCCACTAAGCTCCACACAATGCGCGGAAACCACTACCAAGGCCCATTGACCCCATATTGGCCATGAGCACCACACCAAAACTAATAAACACAGATCCGAACTACCACTAATCCACGATCCGCGAAGATCCGAAAAACGCGCTACGTTACATTACTATCACCTAAAAAGGAATGTCGTCCTCGACATTCAAAACGAGCGACAATAAACCACACTATCACCTAAAAAGAAACAAAGCCATATGCAAAGTTTCCTCTGCATCTTTCTTTCCAACTATTTACTCATTCTCATACTTGATCTTCCTTCCCTTTCGATTTAATATTCATGATTATCTTAAGTTTAAGTAATTAAAAGAGAATTTAAAGATTTGGATGCAATTGAGCCAAATGATGGTTAGTGTGATAAATAATTAGTGAAATAACATCTGGAAATTTGAAATTTTAAATAATGTAAAGTGAAAGGATTTAAGCAAGAAAGTGGCCAAGAAAGTGGTCCAGAAAGAAATGTTGTAATCACAACCAGGAAAATGTGGAAACAGATTCAGTCCAAGGAGATAAAGCGCTAATAGTAAGGTAGAATTGTTTATGGTTGAAAGGTAAAGAATGGCAGAATAAATCCAGAAAAATAAAGTAATTGCAGAATAATTAAAGAGAAAGGGAAGGCAGAGCAAGTATGAGAATGAGTAAATAGTTGGAAGAAAGATGCAGAGGAAGCTTTGCATATGGCTTTGTTTCTTTTAGGTGATAGTGTGGTTTATTGTCGCTCGTTTTGAATGTCGAGGATGACATTTCTTTTTAGGTGATAGTAATGTAACATAGCGCGTTTTTCGGATCTTCGCGGATCGTGGATTAGTGGTAGTTCGGATCTGTGTTTATCGGTTTTGGTGTGGTGCTCATGGCCAATATGGGGTCATTGGGCCTTGTTTGTGGTTTCCGCGTGTTGTGTGGAGCTTAGTGGGCCAGAAGGTTAGGTCCATAGTGCGCGTTGGTTCACTGAGTGTGAACGTGACGGTGGTGAAGGTCGTGTTCTGAAAGCGTCGGTAGCGGGGGTCGCGTTAAGGTTGCCGCTGTTTGGAGTCGACGCCTGCCAGCGCGCCGCATGTCGTGCACGGGGCGGGGCTGCTAACGTCTGGAGTGGTAAGGCGACACCTGAAGCTGTCGCGATCAGGTCGCGACGGTTAGGTGTGTCGCGTTAGTAACCGCTGTGTGGTTTTTAAAAAGGGTTTGGCCGAACATAGTTCCCCAAGCTCTGCTCGACCCTGGGGAGGAGCTGTTGCGGCTCTGTTGGGTGTTTTGGCGTTTTGGCGAGGTTCTCGTCGCGCTCTCGACGCGAGGACGTCGCGAGGAGTGGGGGAAACGCCACGCCATGCTTGGATTGTGTGTTCTTCGTGAAGGTAGGGAGTTCTACCTTGATTTGTTGCGTGGATGGCATGTGATGTGTATTCGATAGGTTTAATGCTTTATGAACAATAGAGAGCATGCTAGGTTATTCATTAAAGCATAAAAATCGGAAATTGAATGTGGTTTGCATGGAAATTCGAAGATGGTTCCCGGTTTAGGTTTGTGCCTGAGAAGGCGGCGGTCTAGGCTGTCGCGACCGGGTCGCGACAGGCAGACCCGTTGTGACAGTATTTCTTGTCGCGCCATATCGTAGTGTCGCGATCAGAAGGCGGTCATAGCCTCTGTCGCGATAGCAACCGAAGGTTCTGTTTTTCATGCTGTTGGTGTTTTGGTTATTCGATTATAGTTTAATTATTGTGTATGGCAATGCTAATGATGCCTTGGCACTTGTAGCGCTCAGTGAGCGTGGTTAGTGTGACTTTGTGTGTGATTTACGTGTTAAGGGTGGTGCTCACGAAGTGAGCATGCTTTTACGTAATGTTTATATAGTTTAAGTGTTGTGCATGAGATGCATGGCTAGTGGTCGTTATTGTGATTATTATAGTATAGCTGGTATAGCTAGTATGAGGTGACGGGGCAATGAAGGTCGGATATGAACCTAGCCCTAGTCTATGGTTGTCTTTTAAAGAGTATTATAATGTTATACATGTTAAGTAATGTGTATTGCCGTAGAGGTCACAGGGTGACCAATGACCGGCAAGGTTGTGTGTATTGTTGTGATATACATATGTATTAGTGTGAGATGGTTTGGAGGTCACATGGTGACCAATGATAAGCCAATTGTGGTTGACTATCGGGATCTATGTGTATGCTTGTGTAGGATAGCTTGTGAGTCATGAAATGACCAGGTCAAGCTAGTCCTTACGATTGTACTGTGGTTTGTAGTAAAGAATATATAAGTATATGTCGTGGTTTGTGCATTGCTGAGTTTGGTGGTCCGGCGCCTATTCCGGAATGCCTCTTCAGTTGGGAGCCCCAGGTTTTGTGTGAGCCAGGCACGTGAGTGTGCTCGGGGCTTGTCCCGGTGCAGTGGTACCGTCGAGTTCTTGTCGTCTTCTTGGACACCCTCACTCTCGGGGAGAGTTGTCGTCTGGCTGAGGGAAAGACGGCTGTGGGACAGTGACTTGTGAGAGTTTGTGTTTAGTCACTAGTAGCGCGCTCGTAGCTGGGGGTTACGGACACCAGTAGACGTACTGGGCCCTAGCTAGTCCTGTTTACTAGTGCCTCACTTTAGAGAGCTCGGACCAGAGTTTCTAAAGGTTCCAGGCATGGGCTTGCAGGGTGTGTGACCTGTAGGTTGTGGTGGTTTGGTTGGTCTCCACAGTTCTTTGGCTTTACTTGTGTTGTGGAGCTGCAGTTGGACCTTTCATCCGTGACTGCGAGACTGAGAGGTTGTTCTTGTGTTGTGTTGTCCGGGTTGGATACTGGTGTCATGAACCAGTAGTCTGTCCCGTGTGGTGGCGTCGTACTTTCCGGCTCGTGCTTTGCTATTGGCTATAGTGTGTGTTAGTTGTGGTTTTACGCGTTGAGGTGTGCCATGGTGTTGGCACAGTTGTTGTTGAGATTGGTGAGCGGAGACTCACTAGTTGTTGTTTGACTAGTTGTGGTGTGCCCTAGTGGTGGCACAGTTGTGTTTGTGTTTCAGTGGTGGTACCTCGACTCTTGCGGGAATGCTCTCTCTCTTTCTCTCTCTCTCTCAGTTCTCTCTCTCTCTCTCTCTCTTGTGTAGTGTCACCGTTGCAGTAGCACGGTGTGAGAGGTCGACATTACGGGGGGCACGATGGTTGGCTCCGTCTCTCTCTTTCTCTCTCTTATGAGCTAAAAAATTATAAGAGATTGACATGACATAAATAAAACAAAAAAATAAATAAGATGTGAGAAGTTTGCTCACTTGGCACGAAAAGATAATTTTATTTTTACAGTCGACATATTTGTACATATTTATTAAAATAAAATTATTTTAATAAAATCCCTTTTTAAAATTCTTTCTTGAAGTGTTTATGTGGAAGGTGAGTGGAGATGCTGTTTTGGGAAGGCGGTGTCTAACTTGATTGTTTTTGTCTTAAAATCAATGAGCTTAATTTTACTTGAAAAGTAGATTGTTTTTAGGGAGTAAAAGCTAATCGTAAATATTAATGAAAGGATATATTTCTAGGATGAATTAAATTTCTTATGCTTCTAGGGGCTAAAATTTACTTGTAAAAAATATAGTTTTATATAAACACTTACTTATACAAATTTGTTAAAAGCAAGGGTCTTTATGTCATAAGCCGATATACTTAGCTAATCTATTCCATTCCCACCCCGTACTTTCGCCCTTAGATAAAGGAAGGGTAGAGAGAAAGCAAAAGATAACAGTAACGTGGGAAGAAGAGGAATTATTGAAAATAGAAAATTACTTTTTACTTGACGATCGAATAGAAAAATACATGTGAATTGTTGCGCACACCTTATTGATTGGGGTGTCAGAATGTTTTTACCCGGTGACTGGATAGAAAAATATATGTGAATTGCTCAGACCCCCACTCCATTGGTTCGACATCCGACCAATAAAGTGGGCACCCGAGTAATCCAACTCGACTTTAATATTTGGTCGATTTGACATTAAATATTTCTCTTGGAAACATAGAGTGGCCCCGAGTCAACAAATGGTGCTCACACTTAAAGCAATTGGAAGCCGCGTGAGTTGACATGAGTCAACAAGGGTGTTCATGTTGACTCGTGTTGACACAACACTATGAAAGTGATTGGCGACTGAGTTGACGTAAGTCAACACTGATGTTCATGTTGACTGGCATTTTTACAACACTAGGAAAATGACAGGTGAACAAGGGTGTTTCTGTTGACCGGAATTGACATGACTCTAAAGAATTAAATGATGGGAAGCTCAATTAACATAAAGTCGACATGGGTATTCATGTTGACTCACGTTGACGCAACATTAACAAAATCAAGGGTGGCTGAGTTAATTAACAAGAGTTGACAAGGTTGTCTATGTTGACTCGTGTAGATCCACCGTTAGGAAAAGAGAGGAGATCCTCTCAGTATCAAGTTGGAAGGAACCGGTAAGCATTAGAGGGGTTTATTGTAAAAAAAAACCTCAACCTCTAGGTATTGGTATAGCGACCTGGATATTTATACTTAATAAGGCTCCATATCCAAACCTGCCTCCCGCGAATAGACCAAAGTCTCGCTAGGGATAGCTCACACATGTGCTCAGTAAGAATATAAAAGACAACCACAAGAGTATAATATACAAGAATACTCATGCATTCATACTCATTCGCAACAAATTACACTATCCCAATATATTATGACATGTCCAAGAAAAGGTACAACTACCTGAGGCATACCTCGAGGGAGCAAAAGCTCATACAACAACAATTACAACTACAACTTCTGGTGGTACAAGTCGGCCACAATACCTCTACAAACTAAGCATGCTGTTAACACCTGAAAAAGGCTGTAAGGGAGTGAGCCTCAAAAAGCGCGCTCCAAGGTGTGTTATTAGGGTTCCCATATAGGGGCAAATTGCCCTTAGAATCCTAGGTAGTTGAGTTGAAAATTTTGCAATTGAGACCTAAAGCAAAGTGCTTGAGCAAAGCAAAGTACCTACTATCTATCCACCCGACTGAATTCCCTTAGGTACACCGAGCGAGCATAGCAATTACAGGCCACCAGAGAAAGTATCTCTCCCGATGATCCATCACCTGCCTGCCATATCTGCATCAACTATTTTAAATGAGCTGTCTGCACTGCAGAGGGCGAGAGAAAGACAATCGAAACCAATGCCATGGGGCGCTCCGTGCCGTTGTCACAGGCTTAGCAGGGATCTCTCAAAAGAAAAAACAACAAACATAAACTATTCAGAGGAACAACCACCTCTAACCCACAGGGTCTCACTAGTAACACCGATAGTTAGGGGTGTTCATAATTTGGTCCAACCCAAAAAATTGAACCGAACCGGCCAGTTCGGTTCGGTTTGGTTCGGGTTGGACATCCAACTGGTTCGGTTCAATTTCACATTGTGGAACCGAAGTGAACCGAATATATATATAATATGTGCTTTATTTACTCAAATGTTAAGTAGGTCAGTTGGCTACTGTAAGGTCTCAGTCAACTGCGCCTTCTGCAGTGGGAGGAGTTCGATTCCTCCCTCCGCCATCAGGTTATTTTTATCAAAAACATGTGCCAAAAGTGAGTTTTTTTTGTCCAAAAGGTGCCAAGCTCGGATTCGAACCCCCAACCAATGAGTTGAAGAGCCGACGCCTTAACCACCAAGCCAAGCATATAGTTGTGTATCATATGGCATTAGACTTAGGTTTAAACCAAACCGAACCAGTTCGGTTTGGTTCACATGATATTCGGTTCGGTTTCGGTTCACCCAAAAAATGTGGTGAACCGAACCGAACCGAACCGAACCATGTTCACCCCTACCGATAGTAGAACTATGACATACTTACAATAAACATAATTAAACATAACACACTAGCTAACACAACTCACAAAAAATAAAGGAAACAACAGTACTGGTGCAGAAACACCAGTCCACCACAGTAACCAAAATGAGTAAACCATAAGCCACATAGGCCAACCACCAACGAAAGGTAATGAGACTGACAACAAGGAGTCAGTCCACCACACATTAGAATTATAAAACACACAGAAAGACTACCCACCGAAGGGTAAGAACACGACAAATGGAAGATCATACAACACAACCTCCATGGAGCACAACTCCACAACAACACCTAAAACCGGCACACGACATGCCACAACAACCAGCTACCCAAGAAGGGTACAGGGACATGAAACCAAAAGGTACCACAACAGAACCACAATCGCACAACTGTGTCACTAGCACAATTACACAACTAACGAATAGAAACTATAGCCGATGAGTCACAACTCACAACCACAACTACTAGAAACCCGAGTCAGAAGGAACGATGCTACCACACGGGTAAAGACTACTGGTTCATGACGCTAGTATCCAACCCGGACAACACAACACTAGAACCACCTCTCAATCTCGCAGTCAAGGTCAAAAGGTCAAACTGCAGCTCCACAACCACACTGCGTAACCAAAGAACTGTGGAAACTAACAAACACCACTCTGTAGCAAAACGAGCTACAGACCCACGTCTGACACACCTCTACGAGTTTCAGGGCCCGCAGAGTGAGGCAAGTGGAAACACGAGACTAGCTAGGGACCAATACGTCTACTGGTGTCCGTCCCCCAATCACGAGTGTGCTACAAGCGACCGAATAGAGAACACTAGCACACCACAAGTCGTTGCCCCACTGTCGTCTTTCTCTCAACCAGACGGGCTACTCAACAAACAAATAAGTGTGGGTGTCCAGGAAGACGACACAGACTCTACAGTACACACAGTACCGGGAAAAACCCCGAGCACAACGTGCCTGGCTCACAAAAAACCTGGGGTACCCGACTAGAGAGACATTGCAGAATAGGTGCCGGACCACCAAACTCAGCAATCCACACAAACCACACTACATCCGGGACACACATTCACACCTAAACCTTTTATTCATAAATCACAATGTGCCATAATTGTTCATCACGAGTCACTATACAAATCTTAATACGATTACATACAGACAGTTAAACCCATAAACTACATAACATTTACATGCTTACTATAATGAACATGACTAACAAGACTCAATAACTAAACATACTCTCAACTACTAACTCTAATTTATACTCTACTAACATTAAACCAGCTTAAACATTCTTAACGCATCACCAAATAACCAAGGCTAGGTCCATACAGGACCTTCACTGCCCAACACAACAATACACACTTTAGAAGGCAGAACGCAACGGGGGCAACCGTCACTTTAAAGGACGCGACGACCTGACCGGTTGCGACCATAATAGAACGCAACAAGGCCTAGTGTCGCGACATGAACGTGATGGCCCGACATGTCGCCATCCCGCCAATCGGTAAACATAACACCAATCGATATACACCAATCGGTACACCTAAATGCAACAGACGAAAGCGACGCATTCACAATGAGAACGTGACGCGTTCAAAATGTGATGGTTCGACCCATCGCCTTATCAGGCAGACGGCCGAACCCATCCTCTTCCTCCAGAAAACCATTCACACACTATTTAAACTAAAATTTAAATCTCTAAAACAAAAGATATACCACGACACACCACCATAGCATGATTTACAAGCTTTAAACCAATCAAACAATACAAAACAAAAGGGAAGTATCCCTACCAACACGAAGAACATGAAGACATCACATTGCCAGCGTTTCCACGCTCCGAACGCCCTCCTCGCATGAAAAAACGCGTCAAACAGCCACCTGAAAGCCGAAATCGTCAAAATCACCAGAAAAACCTCCTCCTCTAGCCGGACAAAGCTCTCCCCTATGTCTAGCCACCAAACTACCATTTAACCAATCGGAAATGAAACGCGGCGTAGGTAACTGTCGCCTTCAAAATGCGACAGACCTGACTGTCGCCTTCAAAACGCAACGCTCCACCCTGTCGCGTTCACAACCAATGAACTTGTGGGCTATTTGGGTCCAAATTTTCGGCCCACAACACCCACGCCATGCACAAGAATCACAACCAAGCCTCAATGACCACATAGTTGCAAAGAGCACCACAACCATTAAACTCGAATCCGAATAGTCATAATGCTACAGTTGGGGTGGGGGTTGAGTGTGAGAGGGCTTTTCTAAATAAAAAAAAACCCTCTCACATTTATCAGGTTCCCTCCAACTCGACAGTGGCGGACGTACAAATTTTCTTCAATGATAACACTCTATTCATTTAGTAGGGTCATTTTTTAGATGTTTTTAACTAAAACAATTTAATAGAAAATTTTAAACTACTTAATAAGATTTTAAAAATTCAGTGAGATCTCAGGACCCCACTAATTATACTCTAGATCTGTCTATGCAACCCAGTACTGAGAGTGTAGTACATGTGTACATGCGATGAGTAACCAAGAGGGGAGGGGTGAATTGGTTATCACCTAATTTAAAATTATTTTAAACAAAATAGATTAAACTCAATTAAGACAATCTGTAAAATGATGTGCACAGTGGAATATGACAATAGAAATTGCGAAACCAACTATCCTACCATGTATAGAACGAAGGTAGAAGATATGGATCAAACCATAAGACACACAAGATTTATAGTGGTTCAGAAAACACAACTCTGTGTGCGCCTACGTCCACTACCTCACACACCCATGAGGATTTTCCACTAACCTATTTTCTAGGTACAAGCCGATAAAACCCTCACATACAATTGTTTCCAGAGACAACAAAAACCCCACCTCATTTCCGGGGACGAGACAACCCAGTGTGTATGCGCGTACTCACTACACACCACCAACGTGCTCACAACCCGAGCACACACACAATGATGTTCAGTATGAAATTGACAAGTCCCAATAGGCATATGACAGTGGGAAAAGAGTAAAACTGAAAGCACAAATATTCCCCCGTCTGAAATAAGGAGAGCCGATGTAGAAGCAAGATCGCCGATGTAGAACTCTCCAGGTGAAGAACCACGATCTGATCACCCAAGCCCACGTCCTTTTGATGAAGATCAGCTCCCTGGAATGTTTGGAAGTCTTATGGATCAATAAGAACTCGTCTTCCAGCCTTCTGGATATTCAGGGCTTCATGTAGATCTCTCCAAGGTAAGAAACCCTTGTTCTAAACTCTAGGGCACAAGATGAGATCTTGGGTGCATGGAGAACTCTCCCACATTATGAGAACATGTTGTATTTATAATCCCAAATGATTCCTTAAAGTTTGGAAAGAGTTGGATCTTCGTAGGACTCTTGTTTAGGAAATCCGTATACAGAAATGTTGGAATCGGTCGACCAAAATCTTCAGATCAGTGGTCCATTTCTGCCTTAACTTCAACTGATGCTTCTCCTAGCAAATCGACTAGCCAATCGGTCGTCCGATTCTGGAGATTCGGTCGTCTGATTTCTTGACTGTCCCAGTGCCAATCTGTATTGGTTAGGTCAGTCGTCCGACTTTGCCAAATCGATCATCTGATCTTTTCTTCACCAATCAAAACCTTGGTCATCAATCAATTGGCCTTTTCACCATCAATCGATTGTATTGAACATCAATCGATTGGTCCATAATCGGTCGATCGAAATCCCCAAATCGGTCATCCTATTTTCTACTTGACTATCAATCGATTGGGCCTTGCTCTTCAATCGATTGGAGCTTCACATAATCGGTCGACCAATTTATCTGAGTCGGTCATCCGATCTCCTAATCTGTCAACACCTTCAGAATATGTGTCGACACCTCTTGATAATCGGTTGACCGATTTAGTAAAGTCAGTCGTCCGATTGTGTTAGTTTCGCAGTTCTTCTTCCAGTCTTATCTTTTCTTTTTATCCAAGTCTTGGGCTTTGTAATGTCCACTTCAAGTGCGACTTGCGGACACTTTTACTGCACACTTAACACACAAATTAGACGCTCAAATCACATATAAATAATTCAAAAACTTGGGTTAAGAACATGAATTATACTTAGTATTTTTGTGATTTTCTCAACATGAGTTAAACTTCGTGTTTTTGTGATCATCAAAATCTACAGAGTATAACAATCTCCCTCTTTTTTATGATGACAAAACACTTATATATTTTTCACACAAAACACAACATTCACATTCATATGTCAAATTCATATGCCAATTTGATTGATATTTTTTTATATACATATGTATGCAAGCATCCAGTCATGCAACATGACTCCCCCTCTCAAGGATACTTCTAACTCTCCCTCTTTTTTTTAACAAACTATCCCCCAAACTAAAAAAATATAAAATCTACATATTCTCTCCCCCTTTTTTGACAACATCAAAAAGTGGGTGGTATTAGGGATAAGAAATGCTAATGGCATAAATACGGAGTAAGTGAAGAGTTCACCAAGGGGATGAGGATGGAAGTGCACGCTCTAAGAGATATCTATTTTATAGTCCATGTATTTAATCAAGTTCTCAACACACATGCAGAAATTATCCATTAGATGTGATGTGTGAGACATGATTAAAAGACATCACGCATGATGATAAGCAGAATTTCTAATTAGCACTAACAGATACTCTAAATCTTACTCATGCATGATAGACCATCGATTTTTGGTAGCTATCACTTTACCCCCTTTTGTTGTTTTAAAACAAATCATATCATTCCATTTTTTTGTTTCTTTTCTTTCAATTTTGAGGAAAGTATTGTCGTTTGACGCGAGGCTTCTCATGTCACGTCCCGTCATTTCATATTTCCATAAATGTCGAGACGCAACCGAACAGGAATTAATCGAGAACAAGTTTAAAATTTTTCGAGTAGGAATTGCTCAGGGTCATGACTTAACATAAAGATATAGATTTAATAGTTATTCCTCAAAGTGGAGGTATTTACATGATTCCCAACCGTAATTTAAAGGTCAGACATGACAAGTGTTGATCTATCAACACACAATTCCCATTGCCCCGCCTTCTAGAACTGATGAATACCTGAAAAAATAGTATGTATGAGCAGTCTTGCCCAGTAGGATTTTTCCTTTAATAACAAAGAAATCGATATTGAAATCAAGGAAAATTTGTTGCACACGATGTAGCAACCTTGATTTTAAAATCCTAAATAAAATAAAATTTTAATTAAATAAATATGATAAATAATTAAATTAGAATAAAGAGGGAATAAATGAGAATTAAATCAAAACCCATTAAGCTAAATTAGGAATGGGCCCAAATGTGAAGAGCCCATCATGGGATGGGAGCTAATTAAGTGAAATTCGTACTAAAAATAGTAATAATTGGTAAAAGATTTAAGATAAATATTAAATGACCCATATATATCCTAAAAAAAAGTCTTAGACTTACCCTAACCTTTTCCCACGAAATTAACTCTCTCCCCAATCCTATTAGATAGATAAAGGAGAGAAATAGGGAGATAAATAGGGAAATTCTGAGTTTTAAAGGAAAGGAGGAGTTTTGGAAAGTAAGGACTCTTATAGCTAGCTAATACACCCTAATTCGTCTCTACCAAGCCATAACTCATTGTTGGGACTTTGGAGGATGAGAAGAGAAGGCTGAGGACGAAGGAGCAAGGAGGAGAAGGCTTGGAACAAGGGGGATTTCTTCTTCTTCTTTGTCATCAACCCTAGGTTTTCATTACAGCAAGAAAAGGTAGGCAATCTCTCAAGCACAAATCACCTAACTTCGGCCATAGGTAGCCCACACATCCCTCTTTGAAAGCCCTATGATTTCCCTAATTTTTTTGGCTCCATGAAGGAGTATTAAATGTTCTAAACTCAGTCCTTACCATGCACCCGAACATACAAGTTTGCTTTCAATCCATATATGTACTTGATCTCATGCCCTATGAATATTCTCATAAATACTACATGATGTTAGGCATCAAACGCCTCTAATTTCCCAAATTTGCATCATGTATCCCTTGCGAATTAAATCGTTTTCCCTGACCATGCATGTTTTAGGTCACCAAAAAGTAACCTAATCAAAGCATGCCCCATTCGTGTCTATTTTCTAATTACTCATGCCTAGTGATAGATCTACATGTCTAGTTTCGTTTAAAACTGATTTCATGATTTTTAGAACTTCTTGCGATTTTATATGGATTTTAGAGTAGCCCTATATCATGTATGGAGGGAGGGACCCCACCTGGAAAAGGCCCGAATTCCCCTTTCTGGGATCGAGCCACCTTCTGAAGTCGCGACGGCCCGACCCGTCGCGATCTCAGAAGGGGTCGCGACAGGAGAACCGTCGCATTCTGAACGCGACGGGTCGACCCATCGTGATTCTCCCCGGTTCAACTCTAACGGCCGATTCAGTAGAACGCGACCGGACCGTGTGTCGCGATCTGAAACGCGACGAGAACCCCCGTCGCGATTTCAGTTGAGCGGCCAGAAAACCCTAATTGCTTATATACCATGTTACAATTGCCATTGAAATCATGTTTAACCCAAATTAAGTACTGTTATGAAGAGTAACGATTTGTTAAATATTAATGGATATATTCACATGATATTATTTAATTTAAAAGCCATGTGCACAATCTTCCATACTCTCATGATTTCTTAACACTTGCACACATTAAATGTTATCAATTGTAATAAGGCCTATTAAAATACTCAATAATATATCTGGTAATTAAGTGTAATTATTTCACTTAAATTTTCCCATTATTTAAATGACACTTATCTTCATTTTATTCGCGTGCTATATACACCGACATCGCGTCCCTCTGCCATCGAGCACTCGAGGCAAGATGGACAACGTTTCGTTACACACTTTTCTTGGCATGGACCACCTCTCCATTGGGAATACTCTTGATAGGACCAGGGACTCCTTGTCAATGCCTTCGTAAGTCTCCTTAGCTTGGCGCACATCTATTGCCGATGAGCTGGTTTTACTTTTTAAACCCTTTACACCTTTAGGGATCAGTACGATCCAAACGGTCTTAGTGTGTTCCTTCTTACCTTGGGATCACGCGAACCATCTAGCATGTGTTCATAGCACGGCTAATGGGCGGTTGTGACTTCTACTTGATTGTCGGCACCCGACCTAGTGCTGTGCAACTGTTACTATCGACTGTTTAACATTGTTTTACGATTATACCCATATCTCATCTATTATCTTTCCTCTCATCTGTTCACTTTCTCTCTACACTCTCGTCTATTCATCTACTATTCTCATCTATTCTTGGTACTCTATTTGGCCATCCGTATGATTGTCTAAGATAAGAAACGTGACTATGCCAGTGCAATAGGGCCCGATCAGGTCCTGGGAGTAGCTCCCGAAAAGTGTCATTTGCCTATGGGAGTTAAAATGATCAGGATGTCGGCATATATCCAGTGCCTTATACTATCAAGATTTAATCTATGACAATCAATCAGTGCTATTTATACAAGTGCTATCGTTACTAGTGCACCGTTGTGCAACTTTACGTGCTATATCGTTACATGGCCAATCCATTATTGTACTTGATGTGCTATTTTCCATGTACAAGTGCTATCATTCTCTTACTATCGTTACTTTGCTCTACATGACTATGCTCTCTAGTACTTGTCTTTTAAGACATAATCATTTAAAGCATGCTTGTTCATACGATATTAAGTCCTATTGGGCGTTATTCGCTCATCCTGCGCTATTATTTCATGTGTTTCAGGTGAGTCTGATGGAGATTACCACACTCAAGAGGATGGGAATGAGGATGATCAATCAAGAGTGACCGTTCGTCAACCCGTGCTTTAGTAGTTAGTTAGTCAGTCTTTAGTTAGTCGTTATGTAGTAGTTTAGATTTGAATAAAGTACTATGGGCCCTAGTTTTGGCTCTGATTAGTGGTTGTAATAGTTAGTGGATGAATTATTAATGAAGTTTGGATTTTATTTGGAATTATTCAATTGTGCAATGGTTTGATGTTTATTTATCGCTCGATACTATTTAATAACTGTAATTCCGCTCCGATATTCCGCGTCGGGGCGTTGCAATTTTGTGGTATCAGAGGCTAGGTTATTCTTAAGTATAGGATGATCTAGGTTTAACATGCCTCGACTCAGAGTCTAATTCCATACCTATGTGAGATGGGTAGAACCATGGGTAATGAGATAAAATAAACTCACACACGCACACAACTTAGTGCAATTACATTATCTTTATTAAAATTCTCTTTGAAGGAACTTAGGACACTAGCAATGGCAGCGGAGCGTGCACAACTCCATGACATGCAGCTGACTATTCAGAAGCTCTCTCAAGCATTACTTCAAGCTGTTGGAGCTGGCGGTGGAAACCGAGGAGCCGGAGATCTGCACAGAAATTTCCGCAATCTGAACCCGCCTCGTTTCAGTGGGACCAGATCCTGATGAGGCAAAGAATTGGCTTAAGGAGATAGAGTGTATTTCCGCGTTATGCAATGCGCGGATGGAGACAAATTACTGTTAGCAACATTCCAGCTAGAAAGGGACGCCCGTGCGTGGTGGGAGTCCGTTGAAGCAACCAGGGCTGATGCACAATTTACATGGAATGAGTTTAAGGAGCACTTCAACTCCAAGTACTTTTATGAAAGAGTCCAAGCGAGAAAGGCTTCTGAGTTTGCTGCATTGAAACAGAGGAACCTTACTGTTGCTGAGTATGAAGCTCAGTTCTCCAGGTTGGCACGATATGCCAATCACCTGGTAGGCACTGAGAGAATGAAGGCAAAGCACTTTCTTAATGGGTTCAGGCCTGCATATATCACCCAACTGGCACCATTGGATATCCAGACCTATCCAGAAATGGTCAAGAAAGCTCAGTTATTGGAGGATGCGACCGACCTCACCGATCGCATCAAGGGTAGAATGGTCAAGAAGGAGCAGACATCTTGAGCACCAAGCAAGCCCACGAACGGCAAGAAAAGGCCGTTTAGCATCACTGACGGGCCAAGCCAAGAGCGGAAGCCCAAGGTCTTCACCCCTACTGCACCTAACAAGCTCAGATGCAAGCACTGTGACAAGCTAGGCCACACTGCGGAAGAATGCTGGAGAAAGGTAGGCACATGCCTACGCTGCGGGAGTCGAAAGCATCATATTCCCAAATGCCCCCTGCTTAAAGAGAATGAGAAGCATCCAGTTGGACAAAAGAAGCCTGGCCGACTATAGGCCTGCAAGAAGTGGAGACACTGAGGAGGGCGAAGTTGTGGAAGGTACTTTACCAGTTCTCCCAGTCGGTTTTGTTTTATTTGATACTGGCGCAACATTCGTTCATATCACAAGCATTTGCTGATACATCAAATGAAAAACCTGCATCCATGGAATTTGAATTGTCTGTCACTACACTGTGGACGGTCCATTTCCGCATAGGCCGGCTGACTGTGGATCCTCCGTGAGCTCGCGGGCGTCGCTGGTCTCTCGTTGGCGATGATGGGTCACTGGTTGACCTCGTTGACTCCTGGTTGACTAGGTTGACTGAGGAGTAAACAAAGAAAACCATAAAAGAAGAGGGAGTTTGTGATCGCTAGGGCCTTACCTGTGCCCAAGGAATGTTGTGACCACGTCGGTGCAGCAGCCTCACACAGCGGATGGAGATGGGGGCTTCAACTTCTCCTCCTTCGGCCGGCCAAAGAAGAAGAGCTCCGCGGTCTTCTACAGATTGTTCCTGCCCAAAAAGAAGCTCTATTAGTCTAAAGGAAGTGTAGTGAATGCTCAGGAACGAAAAGAAACAGCCCAAAAGGAGAGTCCGTACCGGTTGCGGACTTGAGAAGAGGGGTGGCCAAGTGCTATGACCACCCTTCTTCCCTCCATTTTGGTTGGGAACCCCTTTCTAGTGTGTAGGAAGGTGCCCTATGTGCCTAGGATGTTTGGGAAGGTGTGTGCAACATGCAAGTATTAAAAGAAGAAGAAGGGCAAGAGAGGAAGAGGAGGGAGTTGATCCTCGTTTGTGGCGTTGTAGACTCCTTGCAGGGCTCCTCTAGCTCGGGATGATGAAGCCTTCTGAACGTCCCAAATGAAGAGAGAAAGAAGAGGATGAGTGGTGGAAGGTAGGGTGTAACTTTCTCTCTCTTCTCTCAAAATGGCAGCATGTGGACGTCCAGCCTCTCCCCCCATTACTTAGAAGGCCAGAGAGGGAGTTAAATAGGTAGTCAGGTCGGAGTTCAGAAGCCTTGGATGCTTAAGTGTCAAGAAACACACTTGTACACTTGGCAATCCATGCATAAAGGCTCCAACCAATGGGGAGAGGCCAAGTAGGATTTTTACGGGTCAAGGGGGTGCCAAGGTGGCCCATTTTCCCGTTGGGAAGGCCCCATGCGCTGTATGGGCGAGGAATGGCGCAAGTGGGCAAGTGGGCTAGATTCTCGGGGTAGTTGCGCAGACCAAGTAAATCAGTTTGACGTCAACCGATCCTGCCGCCAACCGCATGCAGACGTCCAGCGTTGTGGACACCAACATGAGTACACGTCCAGGGGACTTGCCGTCAACCAGTAGTCAGCGGCAATCGATGCTGCCGTCTACATGGCATCGAGGCAAGTCAACAAACGGTCAAACGGGTCTTCTTGGGCCATAGAACCATGCGGGGATGGGCCAAATCTCGCGTCTACAAATGCCCCTCCGAGACGTCCGGTCTTGCAGGGGAGTCGAGCGGACTGAAAGGTTGGTGTCTCGGTAAACAAAGGACGCGGAGATTTTGATGAAGGGCCATCTCCGAGAATAGGAATTCTAGCAAGCCAAACGAACGAGTTAGGTTAGAAACGAGTGACAAATCGTCTGAGAGACAAATGTGGATAAGAGGAAGAGTGATCTACCCGTGTAACTACAACTGCAACCCAACGGTAGGGTCCCTGGCATTGTGTGTTGGACTTTGACTAGTTCTGGTGTGTCTGAGTCAAAGGAGTTGTAACATGACGGTTGAATCAAGAGAGTCTCATAACCGGAGCTCGTGGGCTCGCTGGCCTAATTAGGGCGTCTGTCCCAAATTTAGGGGGTTATGGAGACAAGGAGTTGGTTGATCTCTCAAAGGACTATCAAAAGATTCTAACTAGAATCAATGTTTGGAAAGCCTGAAGTCCGGAATTAAGCTCGCGACTGGCGAAGGTTCAAATGAACTCAACAAGACTGCTGATTATTTGTGATAAGCACGGTGGGACAAGTTCTCGAAAGGGGGACAACAAATGCCCGATATCAACTTGGATATTCAAGGAGGGACTGACCTGGTAGGCCACCTGAGCTGGGGGAGCCATTGAGCAAACGAATGATCGAGGAAAATCACCATTTTTTTTTGAGTCAGTGAGAGAATGTTAGTAGTGAAGGCCTAAATGCATGCTGGTGTGGGTTGCCTATCTAAAATGCAAATTAGAACCAGAGGAAAATTCTAAAGGCCAATAAATAACTGAGAGATCGCAAACCCGTCATGGTTTTGGTTAAAGGGGAACTCGGGGTTCACGGTCTCCAAGTTATTCGCCTCTGGTGGGGTCCTATGTTAGACATACCTGTAACACTCAAGGTCGCATGAGTGTTCCGAATCTGAAGCGCAGCTTGTGCTTAAAATATCTGCAAAACAGCTTGAAGCACAAGATAGAATATAATGGCCATATGAATAATAAAGCTTTGAAAATTTTGGATAGTAAACGTCCACCCGATTGCCGTCAACATAAAGTTAACGTCAACAGATGATGTCGTTGACTGGACACTAACGTCAACCGATCTGGATGTCTACGGGCCAGCGGATCAGGCCGAAATTATAGGTGATGGGAGTCCATAGGGACTCTTCCTTCTTCTTCCTCCATCCCTCCTGCGAACCAGAGAGTTTGGAGACAACGTGAAGCAGCGAAATGGCCTCTTCATCGACCGTAAAGTCTACTAGCATGAATCCGGGGATCTTGAGCGAGGTTCCGGGGCATCTAAGCACTCGACTGGCCAACGGGGAGGTAAGTAATGCTCACTTCTGCTTCTTCTTCAGCTGAAAATGCCCCGAACCTTTCTTACAGCACTCCTTCATGCAGGAGGTGCTTGCCTTCCGAGCCAAGTCCAGGTACGGGCCTTCTCCTGGCTCGTGAACCTGATGAACACCATCACGCTGGACATGAGAAGCTACATCGGAATGTGGGAATTTGAGCTTCATGGTGGTGCTGGCGAAAAACATGAAGGATATGTGGGGGTCTTCGACGCCCTGGGAGCGCTGGTGGAGCGGTGGCATCCGCACATGCATACGTTCATGTTCCAGGCCTTCGAAGCAAGCGTGCTGCTGGAGGAGGTGGAACTATTCTTGGGGTGGAAGCGATGTTTGGAGTACGATGTGATGACTCCTCTCCTCCCGTGGGAAGAGATCCTCGCGGACATCGTACAGGACAAGAAGGAAGTGCTAAGGATGATGAACAAGCATGGGATCTTCCTAGACCGACCGGCCTGGTGGCTGATCCAGCATGCGAAGGAGATGGAGAGCGAGCGACTCGAGGACTAACACTCTGCCTAGCTGGAGTTTTCTTGTTCCCACGAGTGGTGACTTCATTCTTTAGGAGCATGTGGGAATCCTATCTCTGCTATGGCGCGGGCAGTCACTTGCCCCTGCAGTGCTGGCACAGTCTACACCTATACAGTCGCTCACCACAATGAGCCTAGGCGGACGCACATGCGGGAGCTTGTTCCTGCTTCAGGTATGGATGGAGGCTCATTTGAAGTTTGATTTGCTGACAAACAAACCTACCCCCTCCAGAATCTTCCTTCAGAGTTCGGTGCACTGCAGCAGGGCATGGTATGAGCCAGAGGACGAGATCAAGTGTGTGACAGCACACCTGAAGAGCATAGATGCTTGGAGGGATCATTTGACTTATCTGGTGATGGAGGATTTCATAGTGAGGCCACTATTCATGAGGACTATTGAATTCAGGGTTCGAACCTGGGAGGATAGATATTTGTGGTTGATCGGGTCTGATCGGATGGTGGTATACCAGCCACATCGGTGTCATTGTCAGCTCGAAATTCCACGGGGAATTCCAATTTCACCCAACTGCACTGATATGATTGTTACGGGAGGAATGAGAAACTAATGAAGAAAGCCAGGAAGACTTGGGCAAGGTACACAGTGAGCAAGAAGGTGGGACTGGCAGTACAGGAAAACCGGGAAGACACCTGGAAGTACGAAGAGTTTAATGACACTATTCACCCCATTTCTTGTGATTTTACATGGCCCGTAGGGCAAAGTGATGTACTTTCCTCATTTCCAATAAGTGTAACACAATTTGGAGAGTAAAGAATAATTTGCATTGTGTTTGATGGTATTGAATTGCTTGAATTGTGGAATGATGTTCAAATGGGCGCCAAATGAGTGTTCTGTGAGGACTGGATGCGCCAAGGTCGTCCGCACAGCCGGTGAGAGGGGACCTAGCGGTCCGCCTGCAGGAGGCCCTAGACCGGGCACAGGAGCGGATTCAGGAGCTCGAGGCAAAGGTAAGACACCAACACCTTTTTACTTATGATTTGACTTGACATATTTGCTCCTTTGCTCCAGCGGCAGGGAGGAGGAGTGGCGACTCTTCAGGCGCAGATGGATGGTCTGCGGCTGGAGTTGGTGAGGACAGAGGGTCGCCTGCTCGAGGCGAGAGAGAGAGAGAGCAGGCAGAGGCGACCGGGCGCGGGCGATAGAGGAGCGGGCGGGGCTGCGCAGATTTAGAGTTCTGAAGGACCGTGTCACGTCCTAATAAAAGGCTATTTATCGGGAGTGACAGAAAAACAGGTACAAAAGTAATAATTCTTTATCCATTCATAACGTCATAACGCGGAAGTTTAATTACATAGATACTCCTCATAACAACTAAGTGAGGAGTAGATCAAAACAAACTTAATTTACATATCTCATTTCACACTACTAAACAAAGTAGAAACTAGTTGGCTTTGCTTGTCATGTCGGTCCACTCAGCACTCAGACCCTTAAATGTCATCCCCATCTGTATTACCTGAAAATGGTAGGAAATAATGAGCTAACTAGCCCAGTAGAATTCAAATTCCATAGTTCAGTTGATAGTTCAAGAATGTATACATGATAACTAAGACAAGGGCAGAATATCAAAGAGAGTCACACTAGATTTCAGGACAGTAAGCTTGATGCAATGACAGTAAAACTCAGATCATGCTCAGATATATAGCTCGAGAATTGATTCATATATCATCTACATAGTACTGGAATTATGATGACCATATTCAGAAAATAGTTGATGCAATGCCAGACATCCAGACATCCTTATCATTCCACGTGGTCCGAAAATGAATTCGGGTGCTCCTCCCAGGACTGGACTAGCCCTATTTGCACAGGCATAAAAATCACAGGGGGTACAAAGACCCACAATGTCATCTCCATTTATTCACATCTCATAAGGTGTTCAAGCATATGAACTCTCAGGTGTTCAGATTTTATAGACCCAATTACCGAATACCGAAGAATAGACTCAATCGGAGTGCTATTCGTAATTGACAACTTTAAGAATAATTCAAGGGGAGTAAGGGTACACAAAGTGGGTGAACTTAGCAGTAGTATGACAGTAAATATCAAGGTAAATGAGAGGGTAACTTCCTTGGCTTTTAGGATGAAGTTTTGGCATGGATTCGGACATGAAAGAGTGCAGAAATCCGAATCAGCATGGTACCTGTCGACAGCCAAGAAGGGGCTGTCGACAGATGAGAGCAGACAGAGTTCAGGTTGTCTGGCTCTGTGTGTATCTGTCGACAGATGCAAGGGATCTGTCGACAGATCCACACAGTCCAGCAACCTGAAGTTCTGTCAGACGTGCGCCTGTCGACAGATTTTGGCGGCTGTCGACAGGTGGCTGCAGAACTTTTAAAAATGGCTTCAAATCTATCCTAAACAACCTAACTATAGAACTTATGAACCTAAACATGTTTGATATCAAATAGAAGAGTCTAATTAGAGTTCTCATAGGGATTTATAAACCGAACAAACAAGATAAAAGAAGGGGTTTACAATTCAAACTTGACTTGCTTGAAACTAAACATAGTTTAGTACTAGAAGTAGAACCTTGATAGAAATGGTTGGATGGAAGGTTCCTACATGATGGACACTAAACCACAACATGTTTTATGGATCTAAATCAAACTTGAAGTATCAACCATCGAAACCGAAGTCTTCATATTATCCTACAAAGATAGTTGAAACTTCTACAACTTTATAACATGTTCAAAGATCAAAGGTGGATGAAGGGAATAGGAGTTAATTTCTAAAATGGAACGAGGTTGTTCCTCTCCAACAAGAGTGTTTCTATCATGATTGGAAAGGGAAAAACAGAGGATCACAAGTACAGTCACTTATTCGTTCATACGAATTCCTTGTGACATATGAACAAAACCCGAACTGAACCATAGAGAGATGAATCCTACCTAGTTGAGGAAATGAAGAAGGACCACAAGTGAAGGAATAAACAAGTGGAGCTTGATGTTGTAGCAGCAACAGCCTCCAAGATGGCTCCACAACTACTTCTCAGCAACAGCTCCAACAAGAGTTTGACCAGGAACAAGATGTAAGAAGAACCAGCAGTTCAAGCAGCAGCAGCAACCTCTTCACAGTGCTTGCAACCAGGAACTCCTTCCCAAACAAGATGTTATCCAGAGAAATGGCAGCAGCATAACAGTAGGAAAGGGTGCAGAAGGGTTCGAACTAAGGAGAGGGAGTGGCTTTTATAGCCCAGTCAAGTTCCCTGGTGAAGACACCTCCATGCACAGGTGTAAACGGTAAAAACCCTTGGTTTTTACTGTTTACACATGTCCCATGCATCCAACCTCACACCTACACCTCATCCACCATCATGAAGAATTTAACCCCAGTTCTATCTTATCCTAATGTGTGCTGGCCTCCTCAAGGCTTCACACGTAAGCTCCCGTAAATATCCCAGAAAATGGTTACCGTAAATAATCATAATTCAACTGATCCAATCTTCACTATGTAAACCCATCCAAATGGTGTCCATTTGTAATGAAATTTTAACCATAGACTAATATGATGGTTTTACAATTATGGTGATTTTAGTTTAATTTTTAGAATTATTTTACAGTAGGTGAAAAATCACCCGAAAAATGGTCGCTCGACTTAATCTCGAAATCCGTACGTCAAAAAATTTGGATAATTACATATTTGACTTCTCCACATTTTCTGGAAATTATGATGTTCTCAGATTTTTATTTCGTTGTCGTTTTCCAGTGTCGCCCTGTGGGAGCGCGCATTTCGATGTACGACACTAGGGTAATGTCATTACCACTAATTATATCTATCCTAATTATCACAATTTAATAACATTACTAAGGTATTTTAACCAATTTATGTCTATTTCTTAACACCTTGAATTTCTAGGGCGTTACAGACCGGGTGCTGAAGAAGCGCGGGAGCAGCAGCGAAGGCCCAGCAGGAGGCAGGGGGAGGATGGGGTCCGTGTTCGGATCTCCGATGACATTGTGTCACTGGGAGATCGTCGTAGGACGAGGAGGAGCACAACCAGAGGCCCCTACCGCGACGAGACCTCCTGTCCCGGACCGACGTCGGGAGAGGGAGAGGAGGAGGTGAGTAGCATGTAGTACCAGGGGTATGCCCTTGTCATGATATGTACAGAACTTATCCTTATAGGGATTTTTGTGGACTTCATCATTTGTGTGCTTGAATGGTTTACTTTGTATTTTGGTTCCTACATCCACAACACTTAAAGGAAAAAAGTTAGTGTATATCTGTCTTTAGCCCTTGCCTAAGCGATGTACCTTTCTTGAGATCTGGTCAAGGGACTAATGTCTAATCAAAGATATAAACACAAGTAAAATAATGAAAGGGAAATATGCACATGCATTTTTTTTGTTTTCGGATAAGAAAATAAGGGGAATGTTAGTGTATATACATGGTACCACTATTTTTTTTTTGAATCAAAATAAGAGGAAAATATGTACATGGAGAAAATATATACATTAAGAGACTTCTTTTGTTCTTTTCTCATTTTCTATTTTTTTTTAGATTTTGGACTCTAAGACACATATTCATCACACGTCAAAGCATGGAGTCCGTGTGATCTGCTCAACCACGGAGGTCATGGATAAGGAGGATCGTGCATGAAATCCTTGACGTTGGAAACTGCCCCTAGCCTTCTTAATATTTTCCACCACGGATGGTCTATAAGGTCAATTTTCCCCTAGAGGGAGAGTTGGAAGAAATAAGTAGGAAGTCATGAACGGATTTGGTTCAAAACACTTTCTATTTCCAAACCACATCTCACACTAAAAGACTTGGTCAACAATTATTTCCAGGGGAATTCATTTTATTTGATTTCAGGGGTGGAGGCACGTACTTTTTGCTACCTCTTGAGTTGGTCAGCCTTTTTCTGGATACGTACTTTTTGCTACCTTTTTTGACCTTTTTGCTTTTCTTTCTTTTCCCCCTTTAGGCTTGATTTAGCATTCTGCCCTTGCTCTTTTTTTTTATTATTGCCCCTGTTTATGGTGACCTTGTCCTTTAGATGGAGTGGATGGTCCCTACTCGTAGTTTGTTCCACTTCCAGACGCAACCGAGTGGGAAGAGAATAGGGGAAACACATTGACGGATTAGACTGCTCGAGTGTACTTATGATTTTCCATCTAAAGGACAGTATTTCAACATCGTGTGTGGTGTGTGAATAAATCCTACCTTACTAATGACCAAGTGGGAAAGTAGAGACTTAAACCCACACCGTTGACAAGTGACGAATGACAGACTTGACTGACTGACTGACTAAGGGTATAATTTCTTGAGGTAGACTGCGTTCACGGATGTGACAACTCAACTCCCTCGGCATCTACCAATCTATAAGCATTCCTTGAGTATGCCTCTTTAACAACGAACGGACTTCCCAATTTTCTTGCATTTGCTCCTAGGACCTGGTGCCTTTATGATTTTATGCTTAGGACCATACACCCACTTCGAATTTCTCTCAAGCACTCTTTTGGCGTAAAAACGTGCAATTCTATGGCGATAGACTTGAGCATGGTCAGCCGCTATCGTTCGCCTTTCATCTAAGAGTTCAAGTTGTGCCAACAAGGCCTCCCGACGTTGACCAGGGTCAAGTTCGGAGTCCAATTGAACTCTAAGTGAAGGGACGAAGATCTCATATGGGAGTATCGCATCTGATCCGTATGTTAAAGCATAGGGGGTTTGCCCCGTAGGAGTTCGGACCGAGGTGCGATAAGCCCAAAGAACCTCAACCAAGCGATCTGGCCAGTCAGCATTGTTATGAGATTTGCATATTTCTTTATGATTTTGATGAGAGTTTTATTAGTAGCTTTTGCTGTCCATTACCTTGTGGATAATATGGGGATGAATGATGCAAATTAATACCATATTTACCACACATGTCGCGGAGCTCTGTGAAGTGAATTGAGGTCCATTGTCAGTGACGATGTCCCGAGGCACGCCGAACTTTGCAAGGATGTTGCGCTTGATGAACTTGACAACTGTTGAAGCTTTGACCTCTATGAACGCTTCTGCTTCAGCCCTCTTTGTGAAGTACTCCGTGGCGGTCAGAATGAAGGACTTCTTACAGATTTCTCCGGTTCTGTCTGCTAGTGGACCGACCACGTCGAATGCCCACATGGCGAAAGGCCATGGAGCAATGAGAGGGTGAAGAGAAGAGGAAGGAGCATGGATTTTGTCACCGTGCAATGGCATTTAGCACAATGACGGACAAAGTGACGGCAATCTTCTTCATGGTAGGCCAGTAATAGTGTCTTAGCAACTTTTGAGTGATTGCTCTACCATTGACATGGCCACCACATTCACTAGAGTGAGCGGCTTCAACAACACTTTGAGATTCGATTTCATCAAGGCAACGAAGATAGATCCCACTGAGAGATTTTTGTAAAGAACACCACCTATGATCTTGTAACACTCCGAGACACGACGGATGGCCCGTCTATCGGCAGAGGTGGCATAATCGCGGAAAGATCCATCTTTGAGAAAGTTCTCGATGTCAAAGTACCAAGGATGGCCATCTTTGAGGTCGAATTCTGGCTCTTTTGAGAGCGCATGGACCCGAAGGGATGGAGACGGAGAAGTGAGTTGAATGAACCAAGGATCGACATGAGAAGGGACTCTTAACCTTTGGCGGAGACGGTTTCAGAAGGTTTCCCAAAGGGATGGGAATGGAAGAAGCTAGGGAAGCGAGTGAATCTGCTAGAATGTTCTGAGCCCTAGGAGTGTGGACTAGAGTGAGCTTCCTAAATTGCCGGACTACCTTTTCTACCAACTCTTGGTATGATTTCAACTGGGATCCGGGTATGGTACTTGCTAAGAGACTGCCGGAGTATTAACTACGAATCACCAATTATCCTTAACTCCTTGACTCCGAGCAACAAAGCCATTTTCAGCCCCACTAAAAGTGCCTCATACTCGGCCATATTGTTCGTGGCGCGGAAGGTTAACTGGTAAGCTTGTGGAATGACTACCCCTTCCAGTGAGAGGAGGACTGCCCCTATTCCACACCCTTTGGAATTGAGAGCCCCGTCGAAGTAAAGTATCCATGAAGGTTCACCATTGATAATGGCTCCTAACTCTTCATCGGGAAAGCTTTCATCAACGGGAGAGCATGAAGGTAAGGGGTGGTGGGCAAAATGCTCAGCAATAGCGTGCCCTTGATTGACTTTGGTTGACATAGGTGATATCAAATGATTGAGGAAACTTTGCCACCTCATCAACCGATCAGTCAGGACAGGCTTCTCAAGCAAGTACCGAATTGGGTCCATACGCGCCAGAAATTTGACCTCATGAGTAGGAAATAGTGTTTCAACTTCTGGGAAACCAGACGACGGCTGCACACATTCTTTCCATGGCAGTATACTTCTTTTCGGCCTCATTGAACAACTTTGATAGATAGTACACCGCTCTCTCCTTCTTCTCGTCATCATATTGGGCCAAGACTGCTCCAGTTGAATCTTCAGTGGTTGACACATAGAGCAGTAAAGGCCGCCCCGGGACCGGAGGAGCAAGAACAGGGGGATTGAACAGATAACTCTTTAACTCATCAAAGGCCTTTTGACATTTATCGTTCCAATCAAACTTAGCCTCTCCTCTAAGCATCTCATAGAAGGGCTTACAACGGATTGAATGCTGGGAAATAAACCTCCTAATGAACTACAGTCTGCCAATTAGCCTCTAACTTCTCTGATATCCTAGGAGGAGGCATGTCGATTATTGCTTGGCCTATTGGGGTCAATCTCAATTCCCCGCTTGCTAACTATGAACCCAAGCAACTTCCCTAGGAGACATCAAACACACACTTCTTGGGGTTCATTTTAAGCTTGTGTTCTCTAGACCGTTGGAGAACTTCCCGGAGGACCTCTGCATGGCCATGTCGAGTCTTTGATTTAACCAAGACATCGTCCACATAGACCTCCATGTGCACATGCATCATGTCATGAAAAATTGCCATCATTGCCCTTTGATAAGTTGCTCCAGCATTCTTTAATCTAAAGGGCATGACAACATAACAGTAGGTCCCCTAGGGCATTGTGAAAGAAGTTTTCTCCTGGTCTTCTCTGCCAGACGGATCTGGTTATACCCAGAGAAACCATCCATGAAAGATAACATCTCGAAGCCGGCAGTGTTGTCCACTGGGACATCTATGTGTGGGAGAGGGAAAATCGTCCTTTGAGCAAGCACGATTAAGGTCGCAGAAATCTATACAGATCCTAACCTTATCGTCCTTCTTCATCCATAGATGATATTAGCTACCCATTGTGGATAAAGCACAACCCTAATGAACTTGGCCTTATGCAACTTGTCAACTCCTCTTTGATCTTGAGTGCAAGCTTGGATGTAGCCTCCTCAGTTTTTGTTTGACGGCTTTCGCGTCGACTTTTAGGACCAACCGGTGCTCGACCAAAGAGGTGTCAACTCCCAGCATATCCTCGTAAGACCAAGCAAAAACCGTCGGAGAATTCTTTGAGAATAGCTACAAGGGCTTCTTCTTCTTCAACACTCAGTTGGCACTAATTAACACCATCTTCGGGGATTCCTCAGTGCCAAAGTTGACCTCTGTTGGGTTGAGTGTGTTTTGGAATTTCCTAAAGTTGCATTTTAATGATGACCAATGAACATCACTCATACTTTGATTTTGATGATGACATATTGTGATTTTAATGATGAGATATTATGATTTTAATGATGACATGTTGTGATTTTAATGATGACATGTTGTGATTTTAATGATGACATATTGTGATTTTGATGATGATATGTTGAACATGTTATACATTTTATACATCTCACAATAATGCTTAGACAACATGCTTTTGATGTTTAATATCTCATATTTTAATGATAATATCTTGTACTAATTATTTACACTTTATATTTTCAGGTTCACACATTTTTGTCTTGGTAGTGTCGACACTAGATCAAGTCAGGTCGACACTAGTTCCAAATTCCAGAAGGTCAGGTCGACACTAGATCAAGTCAGGTCGACACTAGTTCCAGATTCCAGAAGGTCAGGTCGACACTAGCCCAAGCCAGGTCGACACTAGAGACAGCTCCCAGAGAATCATGTCAACAGGCTTCTACAGCAGGTCAACACTGAACTATCTCAGGTCGACACTAGATGCCTCTCCCAGGGAACTGTTTTGCCCAGTCTGGGACAGTGTGTCGACACACCCCATAGGCAGGTCTACACACTCCGGCTGAAAGTCAAAAACGTGAATCTCTCTGTACACATGGCTGCTTGGGATTTAGGGGATTTGACCTAGGGTTCCGTGCCCATGCACCCCAAGGCACTTTATGGACATATGGGGCTATAAATACCCATGTTCCTTGTACCCTAAAGGTAAGAGAGCCCATACACTTCCAGAAGAAGCCTTTTGGCGGCCAAAGGGGGTTTTCCATATCTGTCTCCATCTCCAGAAGCTACAAGCCATCCTTTCAAGAGGAAGGACAAGGGAATCAAGGGGAATCCCTGGAGAGAAGCTTGCTGTGCAAGGCAAGGGAGCAGAACCAACTGAAGAGGCGCATGAGAAGAAGGATTTCTGGCATTTCAGATGCCGTCAAAGTAGAGCATCGCCAATTGAGGAGAATCTCCATCGATTTCCATCAAGGCTCCTCAATTGAAGCGCCTGCAAGGCCTCTTCATCGAAGAACACTCTTTCTACATCTATTTGCCTTATTTCTGAGTTTGTTCTTCCTTATTTCGTCAATGAGATTTGTGCATGAAGTTCTGTGCAAATTTCTGTGTACGAAACTGTCTTGAATCAGATCATTGCTAGAGGATCTGATCTCTTTTGTGTTTGATCTAGCTTTTGTATTGTGAGCCGTCGAGCTCTGGTTTGTGACTCGTCGCCCTCACTATGTGGTTTGAGCCGTCGTGCTCAATTTGGAGTCGTCGTACTCCAGTTGTTGTTTTGAGCCGTCGTGCTCAGTTTGGAGTCGTCGTGCTCCAGGTGTTTCTTGAGTCGTCGTGCTCAAGGGTGTTTGGAGTCATCGTGCTCCTGTGTGAGTTGTACTCAAGGTTTTGAATAGTGTGGCCTCACTGTGTGAGGGGTGGACGTAGGAGTCACTGGAGGTGATTTTCGAACCACCTAAAATCCTCTGTGCAGTGGTTTGAATTGTGGTTTGCCTTTGTATCTCGCTAGATGCATGCATAGGGATTTCGTTCACACTACTAATTGATTTGCTCACACACTCTAATCACTTCAGATCGTTAAATTGTTTGGGTGATTTGATCTCTGATTCGAAGTAATTTTAAATTGCTTAAGCTTCCGCGTTAATTAGTGTTAGATCTATTCAACCCCCCCTTCTAGATCTGATCCATCCACCCATCCGATCCTAACAACCTCCTTGGTGGGTTCATCCGCAGCCATGGTTGGCTCGTCGAACCTCTTTGTGCCATCCACATAGGAGCTCACTGGGTCCTCTTCTTCCGACCCAAGATCTCCCGGCTCACCCTTCTCATCAAAATCAAGCAGATAGACTCCTAAACCATCGTCTACAGAGTCTCCTCCTTCAAAATCAGATTTAACTAGGGCAGGATCCTCAAGAAACTCTGGGACTTGACTTAACTTGGCACACCTCTCAGCCAAGGCCATGACAAAGTGGGCGGGAACTTGCTTACCCTTCTCCTTGCGAACACATGACTGAGGGGATCTAGACTCTTCTAATCCTAGACTAGACTCTAAACCCGACTCTAAACTAGAATCTAGGACACTATGTACAGGACTGCTATGTACAAAACTATGTACAGGGGAAGTGCCCCTAGAGGGGCGAGAATGGGAGTCTAAGCTGGAAAGTGTCGGCCCCTGCCGAGCGGAAGAGACTCCAGAGCGGAAGGGTGCTCAATGGAGACCTGGCATTCCCACCTTTGAGAATTGGCATTTTTTTTTTGGAGTCAAGGCTCAAAACCATGAGTTGCTGACTCAAGGTAGCCTCGACTGGACAAGTGAGGGATGGAGAAAGGACAGGTGGAAAAGAAGGGAGAAAGAAGTGGTTGAAGGAGGAAGGGAGTCAGGTGCCGGCACACCTCAGCAGGGAGAAATTGTGATGAAGAAGATGGAGATGGTGGAGATGGAGTGTTAGAACCAAAGAGCGAGAGAAGGCCGAAATCTTCAGAGATTTCTTCAAATTTGGCATCCTCTTCTTCTTCTTCTTCGCTCTCTGAGTCGGACAGCTCTTCAATCACCGGTTCCCGAGTTCCGGTTGGAGGGGCCCCTGAATGAAGTGGTCACTCAGGGTCCAAGTAAGAGGCTGATAGGGGATGAAAGGATCCAGATGAAAGCCTAGGCCAGCCGTATCTAACAATCTTCTTGTCGATATGCTCCAAATAGGACCCTGCTGGTTCCTACCCAACCCTCGGCCATGTATATAGCCGATCCTAGCCATTACTTCCCAACCTTTCCCTTGTGGACATGGGATGTGCTCAAATTCTTCAGCTGACGGGGGAGGTTGGCTCAGATCACAGGGCAAGGGGAAGTCAAAGATTGACATGACTGGCTTCTTCCCCTTGTCTGGAATGAACAAGTGAGGCATCTGCTCCGAAGTGATAGAGTTGAGAGTTTCCACGGTAGGAATGCTCTTAATCTTGATGACTCGCCCATTGAAAGGAAATTTGAAACATTGGTGGGCGGTGGAAGGGACCCCTAAGGTTTGTTCCAGCCAGGGACGACCGAGAATGGCCTTATAGACTGGATCGACGTCGAGGACTAGAAACTCAGAAGACATGGTGACGGGTCCGATCTCGAGTTGGAGAGCAATCTTACCTTTGGCAACCCTCTTGGAGTTGTCATAGGCGGCAATTGTGGAGCAGATTTTCTCCAGATTATCCTCCCCCAAACCCAATTGCTTGAGGGTCTTCATCGGACAAACGTTGATGGATGCCCCAGTGTCAATAAGGGTGGAGTCTACTGAAACCCCATTGAGGTTAATGGTAAGACAAAGAGGAAGTGAACGACACTCGAGAGCAGCAAGATCCTTGTCCGAGAAGGAGATTGAAGGTCCTGGGTGAGAGAGAGGATGGCACTAGTGACCCCACTGGGAGGAAGGTCATCATTGACCATGATCTTCTGGAGAAATTGGAGGAGGGTAGACTGATGAGACGGCGACCTCCGAATCAATTCTAAAATAGACACCATCGCGGGCGTCTTATCTAAGTGTTGCAGAATGTCATATTCGGTGTCAGCGGGGGGTGGAGGTCCACTATGTCACGCCCCGATATTTAGCAGCGGAATAAATACCGGGGGACGTGAACGATACAAACAACGTATCACAGTTGAATAGCGCAGAGTCACAATTGAATATAATAACACTTTTCAAATCATAATAATATCCTCAAAGTTACTCTTTATTTCATTTCATTCAACTAGATACAACCTTACAAGAAAGAATTAACCAAAGGGTCCATTATTCAAATAACTTCCAGAAAAGGTTCACTATTACATAGACTACTCAATTTCTATTTCTAAACTGTCATCTATTCTAGGACGGGTGCTCGTCACTCTTGTCCAGTCCCATCCGACTCCACCGGTCTTCATCACTACCTGAAAAGGGTAGGATGATAGGGGTGAGCAAACTAGCTCAGTAGGATTTACATCTCAATAACGTGCGGGCACTAGTATACATGATTAACATTTTAAGTAGGTAGATATGCATATGAATATGATGACAATGTATGTAATACTAACAGATTGAATAGCAGAATAGAACGGATATCGTATCAGATCAAAATGTCGAATTGCATATACAATGAACAGATGTTTCAAGAATAGAATCATGTCAGAAGAGATTGGCCATATTCAAGCAGAACTCATGTGTTCACAAGAACAAACGTATCATATCATGTCAAGTCAAACTTATCATGTCAAACAGAAGGCACATTTTCACAATCTTGCATGTCAGTGTGCTATGCCAAGCACCAAGAGTCCATACTCCCGCGGTTAACAAGTACGTTGGGGCGCTCCTCCCCAGGACCGGACAGGGCCCCTATTGCACAAGCATTGGATCAAGTTTTGGACCGGAGTCCCACGTTGTGCCGAACAAACAGATTCATATTATGGCCACAGAGTTTCAATGACAAGCTCATAGTAAAAGAAACATGATCATTCATAGAGTCAAGGAATGACAAACAACTCAAAAGAACAAGGCAGGATAACGACGTATCTTATGTTTCATAATTCTTTAATGTCTTGACATGAGGGTGTTTCAAAAGACGGATCGTATGTAGAACATGTGCTTTCAATTTCCCAGAAGGGTGTGCCTATTCGTGCAAAAGTGTAAGTGATGAATCACGGATCTTTCCTAGCATGTATGCGTATGACAAATAATTAATTGAACACCGAAAAACATGTAACTATTGGAACTCATATGCAAATCATGACATTAACGCCACTAACATGTCCATACTAACATGTATTTATTCCCACATTCATATCATATCCTTATCTTATCAATTGACAATAAGCAAGATCACAAGATAATCCAATGAACATAAGGATAATCAAAATTACACATTAGAATCATATTCGTATCATTACCATTTTCTTCAATGGATTGATTTATTTTAGGTCCATGCATACTATATGACATCATGCACAAGTTAGTAGACATCATGAGATGATTAGACCAAAATTATGCAAATTTCTTGTAAGGTGGTGTCGACACTAGATCAAGTAGTGTCGACACCATGCTCCAAACACAAGACAAAATCAGGCAAAACTGGTCAGGTAGTGTCGACACTAGTTCAGGTAGTATCGACACAGTGCATCAAATACAAGGCAAAAAGGTCAAGTAGTGTCGACACTAGTTCAAGTAGTGTCGACACTAGAGACAGCTTCCAGAAAACCTTCTGGCCAATATGGGACAGTGTGTCGACACTAGGTTAGGTAGTGTCGACACTAGATCAGCTCCCAGAAGCTTTCTGGGTCAAACTGGGGGAGTGTGTCGACACTAGATAGGGTGGTGTCGACACTAGAGGGCTTCCCAGAACACTTTCTGGGCTGTTTTGGGACAGCAGGTCGACACTAGCACAGGTAGTGTCGACACTAGTGGCCCTTCCAGAACAAAACACATGGTCAGGTGTAACCAGAAAAACATGTCTCATGCAGCGATTCACTTCTAACTCTTATAACTCTCTAACGAATGACATTTGGACAAAACATTCAACACAAAAGATGAATAGGACAACTAGTCGAAGAACTTTGATGTTGAGGGTTTGATCTAATTCGGTCTCTAATCCTGAGAAAACATATGAAGAACAAAAAGTCAATAGTAGCCCGAAATCGCAGTATCATGCAGAGACTCTCTTATCATACTCCTAACTCTGTAACGAAAGATTTTTGGACAAAACGTCTAACATAGAAGATGATCTTGACTTCAATTGGAAGAACTTTCATGAAGAAAGTTTAGTCAAATTCGGTCTTGAATCATGTGCACAATATGACGAACGAGAAAAGTCCTAACTGTGCAAGACTTCGGGAAAATCACCAATACACGATGAATACTCCATGAAAATTGGGAAAATCAAGTGCAAATGATCCTAGACTCAAGAAACTACATGTTGGCATTGGTTTTCTTTAATCTTGGCCCGAGAACACCTACCTTTAGGAAGATCTAAAACCCGTTGATGTTCTGGATGCAACAGAAGATGCAGGGGATGAGGCTACGGACTCACAGCCTTTCTCCTGCTCCTCAGAAGTTCTTGCTTGCCTCCAAACGACCCAAACTTCGTTGTTAAACCTTCCCCAAGAGTTTAGGGACGAGTTCTTATAGGTTTAGGATGTTTTTAAGAGTCCTAACGATACTAGGAAAGGGGCTACGAGCGCTGTTTCCTAGTTTCCAGGAAATCTGGGATTCTCTTACCCAAAAGAGGTAGCAAAGGTTTAGGAAACCACCAATTGGGATTGAGTTCGGTTTTGGCTTACCTTACATGACTAATCAACCATCTTTTAACTCTAAATTGCCCTTGCTAATTATGGTATAATTACCTACACGAATTTCTGGGTAATTCCCTGTCCAGTTCATTCATATCCTTGGGCCAAATGTGTTCTATAGGCCCATTCTTGTTGATGGTTCATAATTACATGGTGTTGGAAGTCTCCAATACGATTATTTATTTTTATCCCTCTATATTTCTGAAAATTTTAAATTACTAAATTTCCGGGGTGTTACACACTATCCTCCTCATCTTGAGATGGCCGCTGTTGGGTTCTCATTCTAATGTTTATAACAACATGTTTTTGATGATGACAATCTTAATTGAGGTTTGATACATGACAATAACTTGATGCAATATTTGGTTATTTATGTATTCAAAATATCTGATTATACATGTTTAATCATGTACGTGTGAGTGCATGCAACAAAGATATACCAAAACAAGAGAAAAAGATCAGATACATTCATGAAGACAGTCACCTGTCGACAGCCCTTCAGGTCCTGTCGACAGATGTGAACAGATAGACAAGACAAAGCTCAGGAAACAACTACCTGTCGACAGACCCCATGTGCCTGTCGACAGCCACCTACAGACAGAGCTCAGGAATGTGCAATTCTATTGCTACCTATCGACAAATGCAAGTCGACTGTCGACAGGTAAGTATAGAAATCTGTTACCCGTAAAACCTGACTTCTGGCATTTGCAAAACTGTTGCTGCCTGTCGACAGATGCACCAGACCTGTCGACAGATGAAGGAGATCTTCAAATACGGAAAGTTTCTAAGTTGCCGTAGATGGTGTTTCTCTCCACCACGACTCTCCATATGTAAACACCACTATATAAGCAACTTTTGTCAAGTGGATTTCGTACAGAAGCAGCCACAACCAAAACCCTAAAGAAAAGACCAAGAAGAGAGGTTTTTCTCTGCTGCTCTGCTTCAACTCTCTGCTCAGAACAAGGAAGATCCATTCGACGAGCAGGATTGAAGCTGGTTCGTCCTCAAGTCAAGCTTCTCCATCATCACGTGGTCTTCAACGACGTGAAGCTTGAAGTATTCTGGACGAACTCACAGAAGAGCTTACATATTGGATTTGATCCTCAACTCATAACTCTTCTCTGTTTCTACTTTCATATATTTATGTGTGTGTGTACTGATTGGAGATCAGTACGTGGTGTTTGTGAATGTGTGTGTGTTTTGTGATCTATACAAGGGTTGTGTATAGATCATAGTGTGTGGTGTGTTGATCAGATCAAGGCTAGAGGGTCTGATCTTTTGTGAACTTGATCTAGCGTGTGTGTGTGTGGTTGAGTCGTTGTGTTCGTGTGTGTGTGTTGTACTCAGTTCTTGAGTAGTGTGTCCTCACTGTGTGAGGGGTGGACGTAGGAGTCACGTGGTGTGATCTCCGAACCACCTAAAAAATCCCTTGTGTACTGTGGTTTGATTTGTGGTTTGCATTGTATTGCGCTAGATGCATGCATAGGGATTTCGTCTACACACTAATGTTAGTTTGCTCACACACATTGCATCAGATCAAAGGGGTTTTAATTGAGTAGATCTTAATCCGAAGTAGTTTTTAAATTGCTTAAGTTCCGCTGCAAATCTATTCAACCCCCCCTTCTAGCTTTGCCATTACCGATATCTGATCCTAACAGCCGCGAGGGCGGAGGAACAATCCGGTTCCTGAGGTGTGACATGAACATCTTCCCGAGACTTAGGGAGAATTAGTTGAGAGGTCTGGTCTCAGGGGTGGACAACTCATGGACAGGGAAAATAGGAGGGTAGGCCTCTTGACGGGTGGGTCTAATGAGAACTAAAGGCCGTTCTCTAAGATGGTGTCTACAGTGGCGGAGGATTCCTCAGACTCTACAGAGGGACATGGGTACCATTCCTCAAAACCTTCTACCCCCACTTTTGCTCTCTCCTCACTACCCGGGGTTCCGAATGTGTCATGGTGTGGACATTTTCCTGGGACTTAGAGGAGAAGGGATTGTTGCTTTGGTAGTTGGGGAGAGGGTTTTGGACAATACCCAGATCCTTCTGGTATACCTAGACTTGGCTATGGCTACTTTGACATCCTCCCAGTTAATCCTTCCTTGATCGTTCATGTCATATACCCAGTCGCGGAAGGTGAAGCAATTGTGGAGTTCATGACCATGGGCCCTATGGTAAGGACAGTACTTGGAGGTGTCCACCCTCGGATTGATGTTTTCCCTTTGTGGGGGGAGCCGGATAGCATCACAGGACATGAGGGCGAAGAATACGTCCTCGAGGGTCTCAGGGAGAGGAGGGTAGTGAGACCTTTTAGGGCCGGGCCGGGTGTAGCCAGAAGGAGGGGGAACTGCAGAGTAAGGCTTGGAGGGGTGTGACGGGAATTGGTGAGGATTGGAAGGATTGGATGGAGGATTGGAGGGCCTGTTTGGAGGCCTCAATGGCTGACTGCAAGCATTTACAGATTCATTGACGGTCACCCCCTCGGTGGTAGGTGCCGCGGGAGTCTTACATCCTGGGCTTCCCTTCAAAGAAATGTGGTAGGGAAGAGTCCTTGATTTGGTTTTGGACCACCCTGGCTCGGGTTGTAGAGATGTGCGAAGGAGGGGAACTCACTTAGCATCAAGATAGAACGGAGCACGGGGGGTGGTGTGGTAACCAACATGGTTATGGCCTGGGACTCTGGGAGGGTATGTCGGCTCTCGAAGCCATGGATCTCCATCGATTGGAAAAACGTGACAAAGTCTTCGTCGGCTTCATCTTTTCGCACCAAGTGGGGGAGTGTAGGGACTTGAGTGGCCATATAGAGAAGTGTGAGATGATCGCTCGGAGACGATGTCAAAATTGATGAGGTTCGATGCGGGTAAGGAGGTGAACCACCTCAAAGCTTCCCCTTCTAACGATTGTTGGAAGAGGTGAACTAAAAGAACCCGATCGTATAGCCATCGATGGGAATCCATGGTAAAACCGGCAAGATGGAATTGGGGATCAGAGGTCCGTCATACTTGCGGTATTTCGGGCCTTGAAACCCGGAGGAAAATAGGCATTGGGAAGCTTGCAATAATTCTAGAGGGAATGAGGCTTGGAGAGAGACAGGGACTCAGCCAGGAGCTTCCTAATAAGACCCTCCATCTCTGAACGAGAGATGGATTCGGATTGAATGGGGGTGCGGGCTGAACATGAGGTGGGTAGACAGGAGAAGGATTGGAACAGAAGTAGGTAGAGGAGTGGGAGGATTTGGAGCGGAAAAGGGGGCGGGGGAGATGGGAACCTGTGAAGGGGTAGCAGCTAGGAATGGGCCGGATGAGGAAGCATGGAAGGGAGAAGGGGATGGAGAGGAAGGGGAGACTGCTGCCCGGACGGTATGGTTTGAGAGCATTGAAATGATGTCCTCGGGCGAATAGCGGGAGAGGAGCTTAGAGAATTCGGGGTCTTCTTGAGTGTCTTGAGCTTATGTGGGGTTGACCCTTAGACTCACGCTCCCTCAAAGTTAGCTTGAGAGGAAGAAGAGGAGTGAACTGACTCTTCGGGCTGATTGTTGGTGTCAACCATCCCGACAAATTCATGGACATTATCTTCATACTCAAAAGCCGGATTGTCAGCCATATTCAAGGAGTTCAGCCAAGCATCCATTAGCACACAACCTACTGATTTTAGAATGGTTAAAGTGGGTTATTACACTGTTTTAGGAGAAATGTGGATTTCTACCAAACATGTTATCATCAAACAACATCCCCAAGATTTTAGAGATCAAAGTATGTGTTAATCAAGCTTGTAAAGGCCGATCCTCTCAAATCTGACTCAAACCCGGGTGAATAGGCGAACTAGACAGGGAGGGTAAAGGTCCTCCTGCCCCGTACTGTGAGGGAATCACGGAATTTAGGGACTTACAGAGTTTCTTTGGAGCCACCCGATTTACCCGAGAGGGAGTCCCGAGTAAAAGGTTGTAAACCAAAGAATGGCTGGCCTAAAATGTGAGGGGAGGCTAGAACAGATGAGAAGAATGGACCCCCCAATGACTGAGGACCGTTAGTAAAACAACCAGGAAGCGAACAGAAAACAAAACAGATCAAAACAGGCAAAAAATAGAGTTCTGTGACATAAACGGCAAGGACATGGACGTTCAGTTCATCAGAAATCAACTGACGGCAAGATCGACTGACACTAATACAGACTAAACGACACAACATATATGGACGCTAAGAATAAATAAAGGCATGAACCGTGGACGTTTACCTGGGTCGACGGCAAGATCGCTTGTCGTCTACCTGGATGCAGACAGACCACAGCAGCAGGAGTTGTCCCACCGTGATCGCCAGAAGAGAGGCTGTGGACGGTCCTTTCCGCGTAGGCCGACTGACTGTGGATCCTCCGTGAGCTCGCGGGCATCGCTGGTCTCTCGTTGGCGATGATGGGTCACTGGTTGACCTCGTTGACTCCCGGTTGACTAGGTTGACTGAGGAGTAAACAGAAGAAAACCAGAAAGAAAGAGGGAGTTTGTGATCGCTAGGGCCTTACCTGTGCCCAAGGAATGTTGTGACACGTCGGTGCACAGCAGCCTCACACAGCGGATGGAGATGGGGGCTTCAACTCTCCTCCTTCGGCCGGCCAAGAAGAAAGAGCTCCGCGGTCTTCTAAAGATTGTTCCTGCCACAAAAAGAAGCTCTATTAGTCTAAAGGAAGTGTAGTGGATGCTTAGGAACGAAAAGAAACAGCCCAAAAGGAGAGTCCATACGGTTGCGGACTTGAGAAGAGGGGTGGCCAAGTGCTATGACACCCTCTTCCCTCCATTTTTTGGTTGGGAAACCCTTTCTAGGTGGTAGGAAGGTG